>JAKTVU010000020.1:0-198873 GCA_030581855.1 Yueomyces sinensis
AGATCCAGAAAATCCTAAAAATTGGCCAACTTGGAAAAAGCATTTATTAGTATTCGAAGTTATGTTATTAACTTGTATTAATTATATGGGTTCTTCTATTTATACACCTGGCCAAGAAGCTATTCAACATGATTTTCATGTTGGCCATGTTGTTGCTACTTTAAACCTTTCAATGTATGTCGCTGGTTATGGTTTAGGCCCAATGATTTTCTCTCCATTATCTGAATTTTATAAAATTGGTAGATTATGGATTTATATCATTACAATATTCATGTTTGGTTGTTTCCAAGTTGGTTCTGCTACAGCTAATAATATCGGTGGTTTAGTAGTTATAAGATTTATATCAGGTTTCTTATGTTCACCTGCTTTGGCAACTGGTGGTGCAACATTAAGTGATTTCTTAACACCAGAGACTGTACCAATTTATATTGGTTTATGGTCTGCAGGTGCTGTTGCTGCACCTGTTTTAGCTCCATTATTAGGTGCTGCTATGACTGTTGCTAAAGGTTGGAGATGGATCTTTTGGTTTTTATTAATCTTAGTTGCTGCTTTATTCTTATTATTAATTTCATTATTCCCAGAGACATTACCAGAGAATATTCTATATCGTAAAGCAATGAGATTAAGAAAGATGACAGGTGATGATAGATATTATACTAAAGAAATGCAAGGACCTAAATTTGAAATCATACCATTCTTAAAACAATGTTTCTTTAAACCATTTAAAATTATTTTCTTAGAACCAATTGTTTTAGCTTTCGATTTATATATCGCTGTTGCATATGGTATCTTTTATTTATTCTTTGAAGCATTCCCAATTGTCTTTGTTGGTATTTATCATTTCACATTAGTTGAAATGGGTTTAGCATATTTGGGGTTCTGTGTTGGTTGTATATTTGCATACATTGCATTCTTAATATTCATGGCTAAATATATTGCACCAAGATTCAAGAGTGGTACTTTTGTACCAGAAGATTTTTTAGTTATGGGTATGATTGTCTGTTTATTCTTACCATTAGCATTATTCTTTTTTGGTTGGACCGCTAAAGTACATTGGATCATGCCAATCGTATCAGAATTATTCTTCGTCATGGGTTGTTTCAATTTATTCCAAATTGTCTTTTCATACTTAGCTATGTGTTATCCAAAACATGTTGCATCTGTTTATGCCGGTAATGGTTTTGCTAGAGCTGGTTTAGCATCAGCATTCCCATTATTTGGTCAAGCTATGTTTGATAATTTAGCTATTGATGGTTATCCAGTTGCTTGGGGTTCATCATTATTAGGATTTTTATCATTAGGTTTAGCTACAATTCCATTTATTTACTATAAATATGGTGCCTTTTTACGTAGTAAGAGTAAATTCAAGGATTGATTTGAATACTTTTATTTGCGTTTATCTTCATATTCTCTTACATTCTTTTTTTTAACATGCCTATATTGAGTATTAGGCAAATTTTCATACATATAGATTTAGATATATAATATTTTTTTTGCATACATAATATAATAATTTTTTAAAATATAAATACTAATATAATTATCTTAATAATTTCTTTAACTATTAAATTACGTAAATATATAATTGCACATGTATAGCCTTAATTTCAATTGAGATCCCACCAAGAGAATAAACAATGTAAACAAGGGGAGCTTATTCAAGATTCCACGGAACCCTATTAGTAGGCTTGTTCCTCTATCTATCTTTTGAAAGCCACCTTTAAAATAACCTTTAAATGGTGTATTTTGAGTTAAAGACGATGGCTCAGTTTCTACTGGAACAACTTCCACGGGAGAATTAGCAGCCTCTTGCCAAGATCCGGAGAATTGGTTTATTTTCCACGATAAAAATATGGGAAGCCCGTTTTTTCACATGCTGCTTTCTAATATCCGCCCCACCGGCAAAAGAAGAAACGAGATGAGGCTGAATATTTTAATGATTTAAAAAATACCCGTTATGTGAAAAATTGAGGGTCTTCTTATTTTATTCTATACGCGGAAATAAGAGAAAAATGAGATGATTATTAATCTTGAAAAATAAATATGATGATGATAGACGCCAAAGATTTAGAGTGATAAGTGATGATTCCATGGAACTAGGTTATATCCGTCTTAGACACTGCTTATTTTGACAAATCAATTAGTATAATGGTCATAGGCTGGGTCCGTTAAAGCATTCAGATATCAGATAATGGTTGGCATATATAATGACATCGTTTGAACTTTAAGTTTAAAAATCTTATCTTCTTAAATTATATCTTTCTTATATCTTATAATAATATCAATAAACACATTCAATAGCAATGACTTATTTACAAAATTTTAAAAACACTGCGGTGGTTGATGTACTAGAATACTTCAACATCGTTAAACTTAATGAAACTCTTCCACAAGAGAAATCATTATCTTCTACAGATGATGAACAACAACAAGAACCATATAAAGAAAATTATATTGAAGAAATTCGTGATACTACTGATGTTGAAACTACTACTGAAGTTGAACAATCTTCTGCTTCTACTAATGAAAATAATTCTAATTTAAATGAAAAAGTATCAGAAGCTTCTTCTTCTACTAATTTCGATATTGAAAAACAACAATTTGAGAAAAAAGATACTACTATTATTGAAGAAAATGAAATTAATAATAATACTATTGATAAACTCGATCCTTTCTTAGTTGATTGGGAATCACCTGAAGATCCAGAAAATCCACAAAATTGGGCTAAATGGAAGAAAACTGTCATTGTCATTGAAGTCATGTTTTTAACTTGTATCAATTATATGGGTTCTTCTATTTATACACCAGGCCAAGAAGCTATTCAACATGATTTCGGTGTTGGACATGTTGTTGCTACTTTGAATCTTTCAATGTACGTTGCTGGTTATGGTTTAGGTCCAATCATTTTCTCTCCATTATCTGAATTTTATAAAATTGGTAGATTATGGATTTATATTATTTGTCTTTTCATGTTTGGTTGTTTCCAAGTCGCTTCTGCTACTGTTAATGATATCGGCGGTATGGTTGTAATTAGATTTATTTCTGGTATCCTTTGTTCTCCAGCTTTAGCTACCGGTGGTGCCACTTTAGGTGATATAATTGCCCCAGATTTCATTCCTGTCGTATTAGGTTTATGGTCTGCTGGTGCCATTGCTGCTCCTGTTTTAGCTCCATTATTAGGTGCTGCTATGACTATTGCTAAAGGTTGGAGATGGATCTTTTGGTTCTTATTGATTTTAGTATCTGCTTTATTCTTAGCATTATCTTTCTTCTTCCCTGAAACTCAAGCTGAAAATGTTTTATACCGTAAAGCAATGAGATTAAGAAAGATGACCGGGGATGATAGATATTATACTAAAGAAATGCAAGGTCCAAAATTCGAATTAGGCCCTTTCTTAATACAATGTTTCTTTAAACCATTCAAGATTATGTTCCAAGAACCAATTGTTTTAGCTTTCGATTTATATATCGCTGTTGCTTATGGTATCTTCTACTTATTCTTTGAAGCTTTCCCAATTGTTTTCGTTGGTATTTATCAATTCACTCTAGTTGAAATGGGTTTAGCATATTTGGGGTTCTGTGTTGGTTGTATCTTTGCATACATTGCATTCTTATTATTCATGTCTAAATATATTGCACCAAGATTCAAGAGTGGTACTTTTGTACCAGAAGATTTTTTAGTTATGGGTATGATTGTCTGTTTATTCTTACCATTAGCATTATTCTTTTTTGGTTGGACCGCTAAAGTACATTGGATCATGCCAATTATTGCAGAATTATTCTTTGTCATGGGTTGTTTCAATTTATTCCAAATTGTCTTTTCATACTTAGCTATGTGTTATCCAAAACATGTTGCATCTGTTTATGCCGGTAATGGTTTTGCTAGAGCTGGTTTAGCCGCTGCTTTCCCATTATTTGGTCAAGCTATGTTTAATAATTTAGCTATTGATGGTTATCCAGTTGCTTGGGGTTCTTCATTATTAGGTTTCATTGCTCTTGGTTTAGGTACTATTCCATTCATTTATTATAAATATGGTGCTTTATTACGTAGTAAGAGTAAGTTCAAGAACTAATAAACCAGCATTATTACCCCTAATTTGACATTATAGACAAAATTTTTTAGCATATGCATATTCTCATTTTTCATAGACATACATTCTTATTTAAATTCATTTCATATATAAATAAAACATTATAACATTTAAACAATATAAAAAATAAAAAAAAAACACTATTTTAATATTTATATAAATATATATATGAAAAATAGTACTTAAAATTTTTTAGTGTAATAGTATTATATTTTTTTTTGTTGTTTGTTTTTGAAATTGATGGTTCTCTAAATATTTATAGGAATTAAAGAAAAAAAAAGGAAGAAGTAGAAGAAAAAGATTAGGGGGATGTAGAGGGGATGATATAATAATACTACATTAACACTAACTTTCATGCAGAAATAACCCAATAAAATAAAATCATAAAAAAAGTATATAGAGAAAAAAAAAATGATGAAAAAAAATTAAAGGTTTCGCCAGTGTAAAAAGAAAAGAAAAGATTAATCATATTATCATTATTATTATTACAATTTTGGTGATCTTTTAGAAGAAATTTGTTGAACATCCTTTTTGTCTAAAACATTTGGAATTCTATATAAACAACCACCATGAGTATCACCAGCTTTACCTTCAACGATATCTAAATTACCGGTAGTAACGAATAAATCACCACCAGCTAAACAACAACAAGAGATTCTTGGTGTACTTTTTGGTAATACATATTCTCTCTTTAAATCACCAGTAGTCATATCAAAAACTTGAACTTTAAAAGTAGACCAAACAGCAGTAAATAATTCATTAGTAGGTAAATAAATTGAAGATCCATCTGGTTCTGGTGATTCAAATTGTTCATTATTAGCAGTTTTAGTATGAATAATTGGTTTCTTTTCATTAAAATTATTAGCATTCATTTTCCAAATTAAATGATTTAATGAATCAGTTAAATAACAATTATTATTATTATCCCAATGAATAGAATTTGGGATATAAATTTCATCCCAAACTAAATCAATTGTATTTTTTTGTAAATTAACATGTAATACACAACCTTCTTTTTTAGCTGGTTCATAAATAAAATCGGTCATTAAACCAATGTAAATAGTACCATCAGGTGCGATATTACCATCATTTGATCTTAATCTATTAATACGTTCAATTGGTAAATCTTTACATTGACTATACAAGATTAAATATTTCCAATTTTTATCCTTAAATGAACCTTTACCAATACCAAATCTTGAACAAAATATAACTTCGTCCAATGTATCAGTTTTACCAGTTGGAATGATTGGAAATACAACACCAATAGATTCTTTAATGTTAGAATCCCCTGGATAATTACCAATATAATTATCCTTAGAGATTTGGAAATAAGAATGAGATTCAATTGGTGATTGTAAATTTTCAACCTTATGTACTTCAGCACTATAAATATCGATCCATACTAACGTATTAGTTTCAGCTACATAAGTGATACCTTCAGATAAACGAGCATCTGGGGCACGGAAATATGGAGATAAGGAAGTATAATCGATGGTCTCGAAAGAAGCGGGCATAATGTTATTAATAATGATATAATTGTTGTTTAAAAAGTAAATAGAATATAACTAAATTATTATTATTTTAAATTTTATTATAATTTTTCAGTCTTCTTCTAGTATAATAAATATGATACACAATAACAACAAACTGGAAAAAAGCCAAGAAAAAACCACATCCAATCCAATCCTGATATCTCTGTTCATTATTTATATATAGACCCCATATCAACGATAGATATCTCCAAACCTTACAAATCATAACAAAGAGGTCTCACCGGTGTTAAACTAGCGTCTTTCCAACCGGTGCTGTGCCGACGGGTTTCACCGCCGTGTTTGCGGGCGTCCAGGGGAGTGATTTGTAATGTTGAAGTTAGAGTTTAGGCTAGTTAGTTTAGAGGGCTATTACTCTCGTGAACCTGGGATCTCGAGATCCGATCGATACAAGGGTAGTAGATCTGGCGTGTCTGTTGCAGAAAAGGGGATTCAGTTCCACCGAGAACTCGTTACCAATGTCTGCTGCTGCTTCTTCTCTAAACTCCGTCGTGGAACAACTACGTGTTGCTCCTCCTTTGCCTTCAGATCCTTCTAAGTTCACTGAGACTTTGATATACAGGAATCGTACTAACTATGGTGTTAATTTAGGTTCTCTGTTTGTGCTGGAATCGTGGATCTATAATGATATATCCGAAGAAGATAATAAACATTTAAGTAACGAATTCGACATTATTAAAGCCAGTATCGATAAGATCGGTGTTGACGCTACTGCAAATCGGTTATATGATCATTATTCTAATTATATCAATTCAATTGATTGGGATTTTTTGAAAAATGTGGCTAATGTAAATTCTCTTCGTGTACCAGTAGGTTATTGGCATGTTAATAATGGTGATATGTGTAATGATATCAATTTACCATTTACTGAGATTAAGAATGTTTACCATTTAGCTCGTCCTTGGGATTGGTTAAGAAATTTATTTTCAATTGCTAATAATCATAAAATTGGTATTCTTGTAGATTTACATGCTTTACCAGGTGGTGCTAATACTGATGATCATTCTGGTTTTAAGAATAAATCTCCAGATTTTTTTAAAAATGAAAATTTCCAAGATTTCATTATTAAAGAAGTTTTACCTGCAATGGTTCATGATCTTTCTTTCTCATTTAGAAATTTAATTGGTTTACAAATTATTAATGAATCTGTATTTGATGATAATGCAATTCAACAAAAATTATATTATGCAAATGCTGCATTGAATATTACTAGAATTGATCCTATTTTACCATTGATCATATCAGATGGTTGGTGGCCACAACAATTTGCTGATTGGATTAATTCTTCAAAGAAATTAACTAGTTTCTTTATCGTTGATACTCATATGTATCATTGTTTCTCTGATAAGGATAAAATGAAAGATCCACATACTATTGTTAATGAATTAAAAGAATCTTCAGTTTTACCATCAGATAAAGCTGATTTTATGATTGGTGAATATTCTTGTGTATTAGATACACAAACTTGGGGAAAATTTAATTCAAATGATATTTCAAAAGATGATATTATTAAGAAATTTGGTAATGAACAAGTTTCTAATTTTAATAAATATGCACATTTTGGTTCTTTCTTTTGGACTTTAAAATTTCAATATGGTGATGGTGGTGAATGGGGTTTCGTTCCAATGATTAATCAAGGTAAAATACCAAAGAGAAATCTAAATGCTGTTTTAAGAATCACTGAACAAGATGTTAAAGATAAGATTGATCAACATGTTAACTATTGGGCTGATAAGAATGGTGATAAGATGGAACATTGGAGATTTGAACAAGGTATTAATGAAGCTATTAATGATTGTAAAGGTTTCATATCTTTTGATAATTCCATGCTAGGAAGACCAGTTTTCTGGAAATTGAAAAGAAGAGAACAACATATCCAACAATACAAAGACAGTGAATTCATCTGGGAATGGGAAAACGGTTATCAACAAGGTTTAGACCTTTGTTACAACAACTTTTATTAGAGATACTGTCATTTTTTGGGCGGCTTTTTTTATGCGTTTTCATTTTTCTCGGCTTGTCTGCCTTTCTAAGTAACGACGAATTTTTTTCTTTCTTTTTTTTGCAATAAGATTGAAATTTTTCAATGCTCATCTCTCTTTTCAAAGTTAAAATAAATGAGTATTATATTTATTATGATATGATTTAGATAGTTCTTATTTTTGATACGTTTAATAGATAGACTACTGATATATAGATATATATATTTAATAGAAAAATGACCCAAGAAGAAATTATCGACAAGAAGAGAAAGCATCAAAATGATGTTGACGCCAAAGATCAAAAGAAGAAGTTAAAGAAAGAGAAGAAGCATAAGAAAGACAAAAAAGACAAAAAAGATAAAAAGGAAAAGAAGGAAAAGAAGGAAAAGAAATCTAAAGCCGAATCTGAAGAAACTGCCACTATAAAATCTACTCCATCTACTTCTTCCGCTTCTACTAATGGTTACACTGAAAATGAAAAGCTTACATCTGTTCCACAATCTGAAATTGATGAATTCTACAAGACTAATGAAGTTACTGTTGAAGATGATTTGAAATTAAACTTACGTCCATTACTATCATTCTCCCATGTTGAATTAGAATCTTCTATTCATAATGAAATTGCTAAGTTCCCAAGCCCTACTCCAATTCAAGCTGTCTCTTGGCCATACTTATTATCTGGTCGTGATGTTATCGGTGTTGCTGAAACTGGTTCTGGTAAAACTTTTGCCTTTGGTGTCCCAGCTATTCATAATTTAATCTCTGGTTCTAAAACTCAAAAGAAAGTTCAAGTTTTAGCTATTTCACCAACTAGAGAATTAGCATCTCAAATTTATGATAACTTAATTAAATTAACTGATAAAGTCGGTTTAGAATGTTGTTGTGTTTACGGTGGTGTTCCAAAAGATCCACAAAGAGCTCAATTAAAGAAAAGTCAAGTCGTTGTTGCTACACCAGGTAGATTATTAGATTTAATTCAAGAAGGCTCTGTTGATTTATCTCATGTTAAATATTTAGTTTTAGATGAAGCTGATAGAATGTTAGAAAAGGGTTTCGAAGAAGATATTAAGAACATTATTAGAGAAACTGATTCAAAGAACAGACAAACTTTAATGTTTACCGCTACTTGGCCAAAGGAAGTTAGAGAATTAGCCTCTACTTTCATGAAAGATCCAGTTAAGGTCTCTATCGGTAACAGAGATGAATTATCTGCTAATAAGAGAATTACACAAATCGTTGAAGTTGTAGATAATATGAAAAAAGAAAGAAAATTATTAGATTTATTAAAAAAATATCAATCTGGTCCAAAGAAGAATGATAAAGTTTTAATTTTTGCCTTATACAAGAAAGAAGCTTCTCGTGTTGAAAGAAACTTACAATATAATGGTTATAATGTTGCTGCTATTCATGGTGATTTATCACAAGAACAAAGAACTCGTGCTTTAAATGAATTTAAATCTGGTAAATCTAATTTATTATTAGCTACTGATGTTGCTGCAAGAGGTTTAGATATTCCAAACGTTAAAACCGTCATTAACTTAACTTTCCCATTAACAGTCGAAGATTATGTTCATAGAATTGGTAGAACTGGTAGAGCTGGTCAAACCGGTACTGCTCACACATTATTCACTGAACAAGAAAAACATTTAGCTGGTGCTTTAGTTAATGTCTTAAACCAAGCCAACCAACCTGTTCCTGAAGAATTAATCAAATTCGGTACTCATACTAAAAAGAAGGAACACAGTGCTTACGGTGCTTTCTTTAAGGATGTTGACATGAACAAGAAACCAAAGAAAATTACCTTCGATTAATTGTAACAAATTTCATCTTTTTTTTCTCTCCTCTATTTTATTTTGTAATTAACTTTTTTTAGGGATATTCAATTTACTTATATATGTGTTTTTATTTTTGTATAATACTAGATCATTATAATAAGATTATTTTAAATTAAATAAATTATATGATATGATTAAATAAAGTAACGCTGCATGTATATAAATATGCTATTCCTGAGACGTTGTGGTTTCCTCTACAGTATCTTCACTTTCTTCATCAAGTTGTCTCTCTAAAACCTTTTCTCTTGCCATGTTATATTCAATAGGATATTCCATTCGCAGAACACCATTCAGCTGGCTGACTCTTTTCCTACATTGCTCGATATTAGACTGAGTTCTCTTGGCACCCTTGATACCTTCTCTGTATCTTTCTTCCAAATGTGCCAAACGTTCTTTGGTTTCTTGTACCAGAGATTTCAACTGCAGAGTACGATCATTAAGGACAGCGGATGTCTTTGTTTGCAAAGACAGTGCTTGAGCAAAGTCAACTGCATCTAAGGCATTGACTAAGGACTCGAAGATATACTGGGAAGCATCAAACATTTGTGGGGCTTGGTCATCTTCGCCAATTGTATGGTTGCTTTCTCCACTACTGCTTTGAGCTTCTTCATCTGAACTGCTCATGCTCCATTTAAGCTTTGCGATTCAAAACTTCCAGATATCTTATTTATCCTCCTTGTTACCAGTAAAGAGTGACGATGAAGTGAGTAACGTCTCTATTATATCAAACTCCTCTAACCAAGGTATCTTTTTAGTTGATTTAACCTTTACTATTTGTCATATAGTGTGTTTCTGAGACGCATCCCGACGCTGATTTCAGAAATCCAAAATTCAACATATCTAGAATATTTAAGATAAAGCTTAGTTTTAGAGCTTTGAAACTATAATTGAGAGCTTCAAAGGGGCAACAAGAAAGAACAGCTGCTAAGAGGTTTTACCCCATATTACAAGTCGTGAATTGATGAATTCTGCTACAGCTGAAGACGTAAAACAAAGATTACGACCATTTGGGATATTTTTTGAAAAATCGTTGAAGGATCTGATCAAAGGTATTAGAGGTAACAATTCTTCACCAGAACAATTGCACAAGTTCTTAGAAAATGCATTATCAGAGTGTCAGAAGGAGATCAATTCTCCCGATTTGAATATCAAAACAAATGTTATTTTGAAACTAGCTTACCTGGAGATGTATGGTTATGATATGTCATGGGCCAATTTTCATATCCTGGAGGTAATGAGTAGTAATAAATTGCAACAAAAGAGAGTGGGTTACCTTGCTGCCTCACAAACATTTTATAAGGATGCAGATATTGCAATGCTGGCGACAAACTTAGTAAAGAAAGATTTAAAGTATTCTGGTGTTGATGATACTTCAAAAGTTGGGGTAGCCCTAAGTGGTTTATCTGCCATAATTACCCCATCCTTAGCAAGAGATATATGTGATGATTTAGTAGGAATGCTAAATAGTACTAGACCGTTTATTAGAAAAAGAGCAGTGACCGCGTTATTTAAAGTGTTTTTACAATACCCTGAAGCACTAAGAGATAATTTCGATAAATTTGCTGCAAAATTAGAAGACGATGACTCGTCTGTTCTATCTGCAACTGTTAGTGTTATATGTGAACTATCTAAAGAAATCCCTGAGCCTTTTGTCAAGTTATCTCCTATATTATATGAATTGTTGATAACCATTGAGAATAACTGGATTATTATTAGGTTATTAAAACTTTTTACAAATTTATCTCATGTCGAACCTAAATTAAGATTAAAGTTATTACCAAATATTATTGAATTATTACAGTCAACAACGGCCACATCCGTTGTTTATGAATCTATTAACTGTATAGTAAAAGGTAATATGATAGAAGAAGATGACTATGAAACTGCATTGATGTGTCTAAAACGTTTATCTGAATTTTGTAGTTCTTTTGATCCAAATTTACGTTATATCTCTTGTATCTTATTTTACAAGATTGGTAAAATCAATTCCCATTTTATCTCACAATACACAGAATTAGTTATTAATTTATTAAGCGATGTAGATGTTTCAATTAGATCAAAGACTTTGGAATTATTACGTGGTATTGCATCAGAAGATAATTTGAAACAGATAACTACTATACTTTTGAAACAATTTATAGATAAAGAAATAGTCCACAATAGAGAAATCATCATACCAGAAACTTATAAAAGTAAGATAATTCACACTCTTATTGATATTTTTGAAATGAACAATTATGAGAATATACCTGATTTTAGTTGGTACAATGTAATATTATATGATTTGAGTATAATAGCACGAGATTTGGCTGATAGAAGAATATTAGGTCAAAAGATAGGTCAACAATTAAAAAATATTATGATTAAAGTTCCTTCTATTAGAGAAGATACAATTAGTACAATAATTAAGATAGTGACAGATGAAGATGTTGTCACTACTTTACCTAGTATTCTACCAGATATAGTATTTGCATTAGGTGAATTTAGTTCATTCATTGATAATGGGGACGATTTAATTCATGTTTTGATTAAAATAGGAGATGATGATCTAGATTTCAAATCAAGACAAATTTTAGTTATTGCTTTACTTAAAATTTTCAGTAATTGGTGTAATTTATCAACTGTTCCAATTGAAAGTATAAAAGTGGTACTTAATAATCTTTTAAAATATGTTGAAAGAATGACATATGTTAAGGATTTTGAATTACAAGAAAGAGCTACAGAGATAATGGAATTTTTGACGATTTGTCAAGCTGCATTAGAAGAAAGTACTGATAATCAACTACCAATGCTTTTGTCTGAAGTTTTACCAAGCTTCTTTAATAAATATGAATTAACTCCATTGTCTCAAGGTATACAGAGACAACTTGCTCAAGAGGTTACATTAGACTTTGATACACCATTTCTTTCAGATGAAAAATTAGAATCCATTATGAATGAATTTGTGGAAAATGAAGACGATAAAGATCAAATAAGAGAATTGGATTCTGATTTTGAAAATGATGATGACTTTGAACAACTTTATGTAAAACAAAGTGAATATAATGTTAATGGTGAATTCGCAGAAGGAGATAATGCTGACATAGATGATGCCGCCACATATAAAGGTGTTTTTGAAAGAAAGCTTGTGTCTGCTATTGATGAAGAAAAACTATCTAACCCATTCTATCTAACAGATGAACAACAAACAACAGATAAACAAGCACGTTTATTAGATTTAGATGAGAGCATACCTACAAATGGAAAAGATGATAGAATCCAAATTAAACTGCATAATAAACTACTCGATGTGAAAAGAAAGGGTAAATCAAAGAAATCGAAGAACAAGAAGGTAACAATTTTGACAGATGAAACTCTTCCATCAATAGAAAATCATAGGTCACAAGTTATCACATCTAGCTCAACGACGAGCCTGAAGAGTGTGAATGTTGCATCTAATCAAAAGAATAAAATTAGTTTGAAGGTCCGTTCAAAATTAGGTGATTTTGATTTCTCAAAACCTGCAGGTGTATCAGACTCTATTGTCAACGATGAAGGTATTAAAGAACTTGAGCAATTGAGGGCCAAGTTCTCTGCTCAAGACCTCCAGGCAATGGATGTCGGTCAAGACGGCTCTGGAGATGAAGAGGTTATTATCATCAAGAAAAAGAAGAAGTCTAAGAAAAAGAAGCTGAAGAAGAAGGACGATACAGTCCAATTACAAGATTAAATTAACATTAAATTAGACCAATAATATCTCTACTAAAAATTTATTTGACTATGTAACTTTATAATTAACGGAATTTTTCACTGGACCAGGCATCTTTAAGAAAAGCCGGATAAGGTAAGCATCTCTAAATATAATACGTATATATAAATATATTGAAAAATTCAAGGTGTATAAATCAGAAGCTAGGGCTATTAAGACCGAGGAACGATAGATATAGATCAGTTGTTATACGTGCCTCTTTTTAACTTTACTGATAATTTGATGCATATAACCTCTCATGAACAACAACGATCCATATTACTATAACGGGAGAAATCCTAACTATAACATACCAAAGCCAACCTCATCAGGTACTTTATCAAGAGATGGAAATCAAAATGATCAACACCAATATAACTACTATAATGGCAATTATCAACGGTCTCAGCCATATTACGGTCAGCCACAACCATATACAGGAAATGCCTACATGAATCCTGATCCATATCACACTCAAGGCCCTCCATCATATGGATCTTATCCTCCTCCAATATCGATGCAACGTCATCAATACACACAGTCTAATTCTCAACTTCCAGTACGCATGTCACATAACCAGAATCAGTATCATCATAGAGAACATCATAATCCTCCTCCTGTTCAGCCGTATTTTTACAATGAGGAGAATCATAGCAACAATAGAGTATACTACAACGGTCGTGAGGAACCTGCCATATCAAATAAACAAACTCCACAACCTTATAACCATCCTGCACCGTATAAGGTTCGACCAACTGTTACTATTCCTGTAAATAAGGAAGAAATGCCAGCTAGTAAAGAACAAGAGGCCATTATAGAAAAGAAACAGCCAAGTGTACCGGAAGTCAGTATTAATAAGTCAAACAATGATTCTAGTAGTAGTGACGATGATAGTTCTTCCAGCGATAGTGATGAATCAGAAAGTGATGAGAAGACAGAAGATAATACTACTATTCAAGGTACAAATATCAGCTTACAATCAGAAGAAGATATTGCAAAATGGCGAGAGGAGAGAAAGAAAATGTGGTTATTAAAGATATCAAATAATAAAGAACGTCATATTAAAGAAATGGGAGTCGATCCTACTGAATTAAAGAATGCAAGTGTATTAGAGAAGAATAAGAGAGATCAAAAATTCATACGAAGTATTCAAAGTCAAGTTCAAAATAGTAATACTAAAAAGAATAAAAATAGTATAGTTAGTGGTAAGAATATAAATTTAGCGATTGTTCAAAGAGAGATGGCTAGTGAGAATGAACAAATTTTGCAATTTATTAAGGAATTAGGAGATGCAAAATTATTAGAATATGAATTAACTGAGGATGAGAAAAAAATATTATTTAAGAATTCAGTGAGTGGTAATAATAGGAATGGAAACTTTAGAAGAAATGGAGGTGGTAATAATTATAAAGGGAATGGCAGGAGACATAATAACAACAATAATAATAAGGTAGTGAAATAATTAGTCATTTAATTTATCATAAAATCAAAGCAAATGAATAAAAAAAGGTATATGTTTTTTTAAACGTATATATATGTGTGTATATTTATATCATTTTGTATTAAATAATAGTGGTAACGTAAGAACGTAAAGAGATTAAACATTAAAAAGAAAGTCGTAAATAAAGAAAATGACAAGTACCATTGTTATTAAGTGTGTGCGTTAGAGAAGAAAATAGGAAAAACAAGGTGAAAAAATCTATATTGTATCATTCATTTTTTGTTTTTTTGCAATTACATTAAAATACAAGTTTTCTTACCTTTCTTACCAACACCACTCATTCTAGTTTTTAAAGATATTCTTCTCTTTAAACCATCGTCAGTGTCAATTTCATTACCATCAGCGTCTCTAAATACATAAGGAGAGCTTGAACCACCTCTAGAATCGTTATTATCACCGGTGTTATTGTTATTAGCACCATACATGTTATTACTGTTATTACTGTTGTTGTTGTTGTTGTTTGGATTACCATTGGCATTGTTGATACGAGCTCTCATAATGATTTCTCTTGCTCTATTCTCTTCCTCTTGTAATGCACGAGCTAAAGCTTCATCATTAACGGTAGTATCAGGAGGACTGAATGAATCAGGAGCAGCAGCACCACCAAATCTAGTATTATTATTAAAGCTTTCCATATTTATAGCATTAACATTGTTATTATTATTGGTGTTATTAATTTTATTGTTATTTGGAAGATATTCAGTTGGGGATGGAATAAAGTCACCAGTGAAGAAAGTATCATCTCTACCATTTACAGACTTCAAAGATCTCCAAATAATGTCAGGGTTAATATCATCATCAACTAATAAGAATAATTGATTATTATTTTTAAATAATAATTGGAATACTTCATTACGGTATAAAATAGCATAAGAATTTTCCAAAAGAATAGCTTGCAAGTATTGTAAACCATATTCAGTCAATTGGTTAGCAGAACGAGCTAAGAAAGATTTAACATAAGTAGCAGTATCTAAAACTTGATTTGTTTGATAAGATTGCACACCACTGTTAGAAATTTCATAAGCTTGTTGAAGTAAGCTCTTTGAGGATTCGTAAGAGTATTTTGATACGATATCATAAGCTAATGGATCCTGGTTTGGTGAGATAATCCAACCGTGGACTAAACCAATACCGAAATTACGAAATATGGATAATTCGGTGGATTCTTGAAAAGAACCATTAAAAATTGGGTTAATATTCAATGTGGTGTTGTATAACGTAGGAATTACATTCAAAGCTTCAGTGGATTGTGCTTTGATAGCTAAATCATTGACACATAAAAGCAATTGTTTTAATTGAATCTTATTACTGTTGGAATTGTAAATAAGTTGCAATAGAGGTGTTACTGAAGAACGATGAGCGGTTGATAACAACAACAGGTTTAAGATAGCCAACAAAGGACACGATTTAAACTGATGTTCGTTATCCTTAAGTAAAATTTTGTATGGAACACCGTTGATATTGATATCCTTAATATTGAAATAAATGTGGGCGGTCTCCTCAGGAATAGTGGAAGTTAAAGTCATTTTACCTTAGATCGATTGGTTGATAGGCAGCTAGTTTGTTAGAGCAATTGAGAATCAAAAAACTCTCTTCTTATTGATTCTCCCTCTAATGTCAACAACAATAGGAGAAGCCCTCTGAAAAATCACTCTCGAACTTTGAAATATTGGAATCCTTCCTTATCGTCCCTGTTGCCCGCCAAATCCTGGACACCCGAGAACACCCTTTGGAACGTCACAAATTAATAGAAGACACTATGGATAAGCTATAAGTTTATTTGTTAATTGGTATCAATATTAAAGTTATATTATGCTAATTAAAAGAATAGAATAGATTTTTAAGGTTTTGTTATACAGTTTTTGTTTTAGTTTAGGTACTGTTGGTGCTCGCTGAAGATTGTAAATGCAATAATAATATTAAAAAAATAATATTAATAAAAATATATATTCTATTGAACATCAGTTTCTTGATTAAACTTATTAGTTTATAGTTTTTTTACATATATATATATATATATATATATATAATGTTATATAAATTATTAGGTAACTTAAGGTTTTTCGTATTTATGCTGGATATCACCTTGACTCAATTGCAAACGGTTAATATAGTGATGAATCACATTGAAGCTGAAACCAGAAGTACTTCGTATAATTGTAAAAATCCAAATAAGTATGTGATCATATTAATTTACAAACACGCTACGTGGTCACACTTGGCTAAAAATTATGATTTGGTGCTGAGACTAGTAAAAGAGAACACCATTATTGAACAGTCTGATAAGACTGCCATTATCATGTTCGAAATCTTCAGAGAATATGAAGGTACTAAAAGAGCCTTGGCACTATACAAGCTCCTAAACATTAGTCCGGATCTACGAAGAAAAATAGACAATCAATATCATCAATATAGATTTGATCCAAAGTTTGAATTAATTGATGTATTAGATAGAGTTGGTGGAGATGATTTAAACTTCATGAGAAACTCACAGACCAGACTAGGAAAAATAGTATCTTTATCCCAAATTTCAGATTAAATGAAAATCAATGGAGAAACTTTTACCAAGAAAGAAAGTTTGAATTTCTAAAAAATTTTGTTAAGGCAAATATGCAGGAGAGGAAAATCGAAGAGGTTGAAGATAGAGAAGATTGGAAAAAGGTTGAGAGTCAACAAGAAATGATGGAGAATGAGAAAAAGGAGAATATTTATGAATACATGAAAGTCGAAGACATTTGGGACCTATCAGAGGAGGAACGGGACAAGCATTTCAAACTGTTATCTAGAGCTAGTAAACATTTCCAATGGAGATTTAATAAAAATCCTTATTGACATGAATCTGATTTAGCAAAAGGTTATAAATGGAGTTCAGCGGGATATCATTGGAAGAGGTTAGGAGGAAAAAGGTGTCATAAATGTGGTGTGGAACACAAACGAAGTGAAACATGTAAATATGATCCTCTGTTTGTATCCTATTGTGAGAGATTTTATAGAGAAGCTATGTCAAAGGAATAACAATTTGAGAAGAATTTCAAGCCAAATGTAATGTTAAATAAATTGTATAGTAAAAATAAAAGTAAAACAGACTCATTCAAGCTTGTAAGTTCTTCACACGCAAGAGGTGATTATAGTAACCCAGATAGCAAAACTCACTCAATCTGTCAAAACGCTCAAAACAGTAAAATAAAGACTTTCAACATTCTGAAAGGAACAAAGAGGGCAAATGATGACACTGACATATCAAATTATTTACAGGTTCAAATACAGTTTAGCACAAACCTTGAATGTACCAATGTCATCGACACAGGAGCGGAAGTAAATCTGATTCAACACAGTTTTCTTAATTCAATCAAGGCAAAATATGGTAACACCGTCAGAGAGTTAGCTTTTGAATCATGTTTCATTAATATTGGAAGTTGCCATCAAAAAGCTGTGAAAGTGGTTAGAATAACAAACTTACAGATAGGAACCTTATAGGGGCAAGCTACCTTCTATGTTACAGATGATCTTCCCCATATACCTAAAGTGATTTTGGGAATACCATTTTTATGTGATTATAATATTAAGATTCACCTCGTGAATTTTGGCACCATGTGTGTAAGACTATTGAAGGTTACAGATTTAACCAAGCTGCTTTTAGCACCAACACATATGATTCTTGCTGCTACTTCTTAATTTTGGAAGGAACACTTGTTGGTCTACTAGGCTTTTATGTTGATGACTTTACCGTCGCTGGTATCTCTGAGTTTGTAAATGATGCCACACGTTATCTAACTACCGTCTATGATATTAAACACAGAAATAATCCTCCGTCCTTTTTAGGTCATGAATTAGTGTATAAACCGTCGTATATCCACCTGCATCAATCGATATACATTGAAAAGCAGATCAAAGGCTCGAACTTAGATTCCTTTGTTGCTACACACAAGCCTGCGTAACCAGCACCACTACAAAATTTAATCAGTTGGCAAACCGATACTAATCTTCAGAAACCCGCAGATACGAAATACATTCAGAAGTTGTTGGGAATTCTGACATGGAAGATTTCAACTCGTACGCGACCTGATATTAGTTATCTTGTTTCTCTTTGTGCAAGTCAAAAGCATACTCTCCTTCTAAAAGAAAAGTTACACTATTTATTAACATATTTATATGTCACACGATTCCAAGTTGTATTCATATTAAACGAGACAAACGTGAACCTCAATTAAAGATGTTTACATATGTTAGTTTGCAAAAGGACCTATTAATAATAGCGTAATAAAAAATATGATACATCTAAAGAGAAATATCACAAAATACTGGAGTCATAATCTGTTGAATGAGAATAAGGATATTAAAAACAATAATCCATATTCAGTTAAAAAAGTGAATATCTTGATACATTAAAGTAAAACATTACCATCTTGTTTGACATTGAATTTTTATCAGTTTTTTTTGAAACTTCCTGGAGGAAAAGAGCATAGCACTAATTTCAGGTTTCACTGCAACATCAGTTCATTTTGCGGTAGAATATCTAACTGATCCTGAACTATCTCTTCTTACTTTTGTTAATAAACATCTGTCTAATGAATAAGTAATGCGATGACCTTTTCTTGAAGAAAGTTTCATCTCGGAGCGTCTCTCCATTTATACTCAATTTTCCGGGAACAAAAACAAGCTTATGATGGATCACCTGTTATTTGATGTATAAGTTGCTCAGTAGATTAGAATTAGTGAAACTAGTTAAGTTAGTAGTGATAACAACAGTAAAGGTTATTACAAACTGGATGTGTGTTGTAGCAAATGCATTATGCTTACAATGATGACATGGTGCACAATTATAATGCTAGATTTGATTCCTATTTGAAGAAGAAGTTTAAAAGATTGGTTTTATTCTATCTGCCATTTTTGGTGCTTTGTGAGACAATTGTGTATATTGCATTGATTTCATTGTCTAATTCTTTCCAATTTGATAGCAATTATGTATTTCTTTGGTTATATTCGATCATTATTTTTATTTTGACTTATTTTACTTCAATTCTTATTATTTTTGCAAGATTTTATTTCGTTCATTTTGATTATAATATAATATCTGATAATTTCATCATTAATTGTATCAGTTCAATAATATCTTTAAAATTTATATCATATCTTTCCATTTACTTTATTAGCATCAATTCATTTTTATTACCATTTTCATTACCAATTATATCTATCTTTTATTTATCATTTTTCTTTACGATTAATCATACAATTTTTGATTTAGATATACCCAATTCAATTATATCAATTAAATATAATATGGTATTAAAATGTTTGATTTTATCATTACCATCATTTTTAATCCCTTCATTATCATTTATCCCATCTTTCTTAGCATTTTTTCATTTAGAGATTATCAATTACTTATTTATCTCAAAATTAATTATCATAAATCCAATACCTTTTTCAAATAATATTAAAACTATCAATAATGGTTTATTGTCATCATCTTCTGAATTGAGTAAAATCTCTGCATACAATGATTTATTATATTATTCAAATCAATATCATCATAATGATAATATAGCAATTTCAATTAATCAATGTATTAATTATTTAAATATTTCATATGATTTAATTTTATTAAATTTTAATTCAAAAATACCAGAACGTGTTATACCAAATGCTATATTATTTAAATTAATCATTAAAATACTTACAAATTTTTTAAAGATTAATATTGAGTTAAGAAATATTAAATTTATAAAAATTTATTTAAATTTAATATTAATCAAATATAAAAATTTGATAATTATTTTAAATGATTGGCAACAAAAGGATAATATAGAATCTACTTATTTTAATGAATTATTTGATTTATTAATTCTATATTTCTTAGAATTAACAGATCTATGTGATTATGAGAAAGCTTATTTACAATCTAGTGGTATTAATATTGATAGAGAAGTTTTAGAATTAAGAATTTAATATCTTATATTTACTCTTTTAGTAAAATATTGATAAAATTACCGTAAATGGATATTTTGGGCGGCAATCTTGCGTGGACCCTGTAACATATATCCCAATGTGGTAATTGTCGTGAAAATAGAGAATATATTACAATTGTATCAGTAATTATATATATATATATCTTAATTAATAATAATAATAATCATTTGAATATGCGATTATAATAATATATAATAATACTATCTATATTTTATTTATTTATATATATATATATGTCTCTATGTGTTATGGTAAGGGTGATAAAACATGTTTAAACTTTACGTTCAGGCGATAAGTTATTTAAATTTTGACTAGAATAAGCATTACTATCTAAAAAGACAGGTTTTAAAACTTGTTCATCGAAACTTGAAAACCATTGAGAATCACTAGCAAATAAATTACCAATTTTATCTCTAATACGTCTATTACCATTATCCATTGCAGTTCTGCTATTACTTTCATTATTATTAATATCATCATTTGATTTAATGGATATTGGTGTTCCACTAATTTCATTATTATTTTCATTATCTGTACTTAATAAGATTGGATTCATTAATTCATCATCAGTTTGTGTAAAAACCTTTGGTATAGTATTATTATTACCTGAATCACGATATTCATTTAAATAAATTGAATCTCTATTATTATTTGGTACAACTTCAATATCGAATTCATCATCAGACATATCATTTTCATCAATACAACCAGTTTTAATATCTAAAATTTCTAACATACCAGCAGTAGTACCACCGAATATAATAACAGTTAATACGACAACAACTAAAACAGTAGCTAATAAAGTGAATTTAAATTCACCTTTAATACCCATAGCTAATGCAACACCAACTGCACCACGTAAACCAGCCCAAAATGTCATCATTTGATAATTATATGGAATTTCTTCATCATATGGTGATGAATTAGTTATATCTGATGAACTTGAAATATAATTAATTGAATTATTTTTTTTAATCTTATAGATCCAATTAACGAATCTAGATAATGGGAATACAGCACACCATCTAGCAACACAAATTGAAATAGCTGTAACAATGATTAATAATGGTTTATAAACTAATTCAACTTCAGTGAATAATTCTAAACCTAAATAAATAAAGATAAAATTTTCAGATAATCTTGATAATAATTGGAAAATATATTTAATTGTAACTTGTGTCCTTCTTGACATATTATAATAAGCGTAATGTTTTAAAGTGATACCACAAAATAATAAAGATACAATACCTGAAACATGACAACCATTTGAGAAGAAATAAGATTCATAAGCGATTAAAAGGATCAAACAACTTTCGATTTCAGGGTATCTTCTAATATGAGTATGTTTTAGAATCAATGCAACTAATAAACCTATCATAACACCAATCATTAAAGAAACAGAGAAAGTGACTAAGAAAATACCTATACCTTTAAATAAAGAGGAGAATTTAGCTGGTTGACCATGAAATTTTTGACAAGTTTGAAACATAACGATTGAAATAGCATCATTTAATAAAGACTCACCTAAAATAATTGTAAATAATTTTGGATCAACTTTATAAGCGTTAAATATGGATAAGATAGTAACTGGATCAGTAGCTGATAAAGTAGCACCAACAGATAAAGCATCAACAAATGAAATGTGAACACTTTCTAAACCTAATGAAGTCCAAATGAAAAGGATAACACCTAATACGACAGCTGATACGAAAGTACCTGGTATAGCGAAGATTAAAATTGATAACATATTATTAAAGAAATTAATTTGATTTAATTCATAACCAGAATTTAAAATAATTGGTGGTAATAAAATATTGAAAAAATAAGAACTATCGAAAGTAACAGCATCTTGAATATAATGACCTGGTGACATTCTAATGATTAAACCTATAACCATACCGTAGAAGATAGATAAAACAGTTTCATGAACAGCGGTAATATGATTTTGAGTTAAGAAATAACTAGACCACAAAGCAGATATTAATAAGAATAACATAATGAATAAAGCCCAAGAAGAGAATATCTCTTCTTCTTCAGGGTTAACAGTAGTACCATCTGGATTTTCTTCTAATTCATCATCTAAATTGCCATTACCTAATGGATCTTTTTTCAAAGTACCATCTGGATTATATAATGGATTATTATCTATTAATTCATTTGAAGGTAATGGTAAGAATTCATCAGCGTCATCGTCATCTATAGGTATTTTATTACTGGTTTTAGAAGGTATAAGATTTCTTTTTAATAAATCTTTATTAGGTGGATTGATAATTAAATCATTATTATTATTGTTATTATTATTATATTGTAATGAATTCGGTATATCAATATCAGCTAATACTGATAAATTTAAACATAATACAGTTAAAATAGTATTTGAATTTAATCTCATTGTCAATACTATATTACGTGTGTGTATTTTGTATATATTATCGACCCGCTGTCCTTATTTTTTATAATATATATATTATAGTATATTTTGATATAGTTTTCGATGGAGGAAGTTTGTTATTTATGCTGGAAAAAAGAGGCAAAAAATGTATATATCTATATATATATAGAGAGAGAGAGACGTATATAAGAAAGAAAAGAGACATATGTAATAATAATACAAATTAATGATAAATAGATTAATTAATAATAATTGATAATAATAATATTTCATTCAAAGTAATAATTAATTGATTAATTTTAATATAAAAATACAAATTTGAAGTTTCGAATGGAAATATTTTCAAATAATTTGGTCGAATAAATTAGAATAATATATATAATATAAGGAATTAATTAGATATTCATATAGTATTATATTTATGATTTATTTGTATTGACTCATAATCATAAGCTTATAATTGCAATATTATATTTTAATAGTTGTTAAGCTTGTGTAATGACTTTATATACAATTGGCGCTTTCCAAGTTAGATTCATACAGTAACATTAATTATCATCCAATAAAAGCTGCCAGTAAATTTTATAACTACTATTATTGAAGATACTAGTAATTTCGATCAAGATATTTACAATGCACTTCTAAAATATTAGAGTGATTTCAACATAAAGATTGAAAACTCAGGGACATCCCATAAGCAATCAAAATAGGTCAGAGAGTTGTTGGGTTTATGCAGGTATAAACTACTTTAGAATCAGAGCTTTAAGAAAATGCAATGCAGGAGAGAGTGAAGAATCATGGGTGAAGAATATGACTTCAACGCTAGTCCAATCTGCTATACAAAATTTAGTATTAATAAAATTATTAAGTTGGTTTTAGTATCTATATCTAGTAATTATCCAGTCCCTGCTGGGTTTAAATTAGACAAAAATCTGAATTATTCGAAAAATGTGTTGAGATGCACATGAATTAGACGTAACACCTGCGGAATTAGCAATATCAGTAGTTTTTCCAGAAGCTCTAGATCTAGTACTGAGTAATTGGTCGAATGAAGTGTTGTTGTAATTATATATATTTACTCATGTAAAGTATCTGTGTATATGCATATATTCTATATAGTAGATCTCTTTTTTCCTGAACATGACTAGTTATGAGTATTATAGTGCCTCTTTATATATGTCTCCATATTATATTCAGCAAAGTGTACTTTGATCCTTATTACCACTTGTAACCGATGATTAAGAGTTACGTACAGAGAACCTGTACTTTGTCTTCTGGCTTAGTTACTCAGCCACTGTCTTACTGCTCATACTTTCTACTCTGGCTGCTATCATCCGGCTCTATCCTCTATGCTGTATTGAGCTTTTCTGTATTGTTATTTGAAGAGCATGTTTTGGCTCACCTCAACAAATAATAAATAGTATTGAACTAGTATCTTTAAATTGCGACTTAGCATTTAGAAGGATAAATAAAATAATAATAATAAATGATTAAAAATCTGTTTCTCTGTATTTTACTGGTCCTTCAGTGAAATGCATTGGATGTTTATTCTTGTATTCATCCCATTTAATAGAAATCATGTATTCTCTTTGCCTTTCTAACTCTTCGAATTATCTCTCTTTTATTTCATTTATAATTTCATGGTGTGCTGCTCCAAATCGTTCATCTATAGTATATGGCGTGGTTCTATTGAGTATATAGGTGGGTAGTTTGCCTGCAGTAGGGATTTCGAACGTTTTTGGTTTACCAAGTAAATCATGTGTAGTATAGTATTCATCAAGTTCTTTTTGCCATTCTTCATTAATACGTTGGTCCCATGGAGTATATCTTATGAGTTTTGGTCGTTGTTTAAGTTTACAATCATCAATTGCAGTCCATCCTGGCGCAAGTATATAAGTGCATATATGTGAATATACTAGTTATATACCATGTAACACTTTGTAGTTTATATAAGCAAACGATACAATTAAGATCAACACCCATAATAAAGTTAGGACTTGTAGTTAAGGTCAACAAAGGTAGAATGCATATGACCTAATTGGCTTGAAAGAAACATTATCATCGATGACACCAACATATGTGATAGTTACTAATTGGTAAAAAGCTCAATACAAAAGTAATTATTATATTATCTTAAATATTTAAATTATAAATAAAAAGAATAATTATCTTGCTTTTATTTAATAAACATTCTATCTGGTAATACTTTCTTATTACTTATTATATATATAATTCTCAATGTTTTTATGTCATCACCGTCAACGAGACGCTGTCATTTTTTTTTCTTTCAACGATCGAAATCTTTCAATAATAACTTTGAGATCTACGACAAGAATGTTACTTATTAAATATCTACTACTTCTATTCAATACATTTATATATTTATATTTATATATATTCCTTGTTTTAAAACACTGTAAATACCAAATCAATATATAGTAATGTCTGCTCGTCCAATCGTCATCTCTGGTCCAAGTGGTACCGGTAAATCAACTCTATTAAAGAAATTATTTGCTGAATATCCAACTACTTTTGGTTTCTCTGTGTCTTCTACTACTCGTTCTCCACGTCCAGGTGAAGTTGATGGTAAAGATTATAATTTCGTTACTGTTGACAATTTCAAGAAAATGATTGAACAAGATAAATTTATCGAATGGGCTCAATTCTCTGGTAACTATTATGGTACTACCGTTGAATCTGTTCAACAAGTTATTGCTTCCGGTAAAACTTGTATGTTAGATATCGATATGCAAGGTGTTAAAGCTGTTAAAAATAAAAAAGAATTAAATGCTAGATTCTTATTCATTGCTCCACCATCAATTGATGATTTAAAGAAAAGATTAACTGGTAGAGGTACTGAAACTGATGAATCTATTAAGAAGAGATTAGATGCCGCTACTGCTGAATTAGAATACTCTAAAACTGGTGCTCATGATAAAATTATTGTTAATGATGATTTAGAAAAAGCTTATAAAGAATTAAAAGATTTTATCTTTGAAAAATAATTGTAATTTAATTGATTTATATAATTGTATATCAAACAACTAATTTATATATTTTAATATTATAACATTAATTATATTTTGTATATTGAAACTTTTTTTATTTTTTTGTTGGTATACTCATCACGTCTCACGAATCTAAAAAAACCGTAACGTTTAAACCTACCTTGAAAAAGGACAATATTAAGCCAGGCTAGCAATTATTTATCGATATTTAGATAGTTTTAAAGTATTTTAAAAAAAGGTTTTAAACTTTATCTAATCAAATTATTAAATACCTATTAAGTACTTGATTTTGATTTATACTATCCAATTGTTTTACTAGTAGTCTCTTTTCACTTACGAAAGATCACATTTCAACAATTACACCTCTCTTCCAAATATATCCCCTTTATATTGATTTTCCATATTTAAAACAAAAAAAATGTCTAGTAAGTACTCTAAAAAACCTCCTATTAAATTAACTGTATGGTCAAATGATTTGGATTTAATACGAACAAATATTACTATTAAAGTTCATCCTGATACAAAATGTTCTTTTCTTTTACAATATATTCATTATTTAGTATTTAAAAAGGATAAAATTGACAAGATTGATATTAATAATGATAATGATACTATAGAAAATTCTGTTTCTTCCTTTTGTTTATTAAATAAATTTAGTAGAGAATTAGACCTAAATGAAAAATTAAGTGTATTATATGGTAATTTTAGAGATGAATTTACAAGAATTCAATTTGAAAGAAGAACTAATAATTCTGGAACTGCTGTTAATTTAGATTATGATATTACTTCTGATATTAATATCTTTGAAGATATAACTATAAGATATTTTATTAATAATTTACCTAAAAAAACTGATCAAATGGATAAAAAAGTTTTACATTCATCACAAAAACATTTAAATTTACAAAAAACAACTATATCTAAATTAAGAAAAATTGCACTTTTAGGTCTTCAAAAATATGAAATTGAAAATGATTCGTTTTGTGATATTGGTAAATTTCATTCAATTGATGATATTACCGGTTTTATTGTTCGTGGTGATTCAAAATTAAAAATATTAAATTCTGATAATGAAGATATGACACTTTCACAACTTTTAAATATTGATATTCCGCCAAATAATCAATCTAAATTTGAGATTATGTTTAAAATTAATCATAGTATAAATAAAACATCAAATGACGAAAAAATTAATGACGATGAAACAACTTTTATAGAATTTATACCACATATGAATATGACTTTAACTAGAATGCCAGTTAATGAGACGACTACAGTACAAGTAGTACGTAATTTTATTTGTGCTAATTGTTTTGAAGTATTAAATTGTAAACCTGATGATTTTAAATTAATTTACCAAGGTAAATTAATAGAACATTCTGATGAAAATATATTGAATATTGTCGATAAAACAAAATTATACAAAATTTATATACATTATAAAAAACAAGAAAATGATTTAAAATATGGTTTTTGGAAAAATGCAGTTAATTCTTCAACAAAAAAACAACAAGATAGTAGTAATAATAAATCTGAAAAATCTATTAAAAGAGAAGATATTACTCCTACTCCAACAATTCCATCTATTTCATCAATGCCTTCTTCTAAATTAGATGAAACTACTTATATTACTGAATCAGGAAAACGTCTAATCCCAACTGGAGAAATTTATGAGAAATTTTTACTAGACGATAAAGAAGTTTTTATCAAACGTAAAGAAAATGATAACAATAGTTTATCCACTAGAATCGAAATTAACGGCCAATCTTTAAATTTAAATCCACAAGATTTTATCATCGATGTTGAAAATAATCTAATCAAATTATCTCCTTCATTGATACCAATTCTTGAATCAAAATTTAATATTACTCTAAAACAATCAACTGGTAGTACATCTACCACAATTCCACAATCTACAATTCCTTCTAGAACTGCTAGTAGTGCAAACATGGGAAGAACAATGAGTAGTGTTTTTCAATCATCTACAGATACTTCCAATAATACAGCATCTATCAATATTCCTGATGCAGTAAATATCATTAATCATATAGAGGAAGTACAAAATGATAATAATCGTGCATTAACTATGACTGAATTTTTAACAAATTTCGCTCTATCATTTTGGAATTTTGTTCCATTAATAGGTAGAACATTTTATCTATTAGGTATTTCATCATTTGGTATCATATTATTATTACTTGAATTTTCCACATTTATTCCATTGCCATTAACTATTCTCATATCATTTATTTTAATTATTAGAGGTATTTTGATGAATGATGAAATTGTTCGTATGTGGAGTCCATATGTCAGAAGAGTACCATCAATTGTTAAAGATGATAGAAAATTAAACATTATTAAGAATTATCTAAGTAAGAATAAAATTGAAGAAGTTGATAAAAGATTAAATAGTAAATTACTCAATTCAATGAAGGATGATGATTTAACTATGAATATGTTATCAATGAATGTTTTATCTTCTGAGAGAGACACGATGTATAGAAAATATGATATTACAAATGCAGATGATAAAGAATCATTGAAACAATTATTATCAAGTAATGATGATGAATTGTATCCAAGAGAAAATGAAAAAGTGATAGAAAGTGAAAGAACAAGAGATATTCGTGAATACTTTTTAATTTGTTTACGATTATATGAGACACAAAAGGAAACTTTTACAAAAGCTGAAGTAAAATCTTTGAATGCTATGCTAGATCATATATATCAACATTCTATCAAATCAAATCATCGTGATAATATAATAACAGTAATCAAGAAAAAATTTAAAGAATGGTGGCGTTATTTTGGTACTACAAATTTATTAAGATCAGTTGCTGAACATGTAACTCCAGATCCTTCTAATGATATGATTATTGTACAAGGTGCTAAATTAATTGCATTATTTTTGTTATTATTAATTACACCATTAAGGGAACATGTTAGAGCAGTAGTAAGCTCAAGATCTCACGCTCCTGAAAATAATAATACTATTAATACCGACCAATTGCCTGCCAATACTGACGCTACGAATAATGACAATATTGATGCTGATACTAATGACAATAATACTACAAATGGTGCCATTGAACACGAGAATACTACGAATGATGTTGTTAATAATGAAGACACTGCTGATAATCTTGTTAATCACGATGCTAGAGATGATGCTATAGTTAACAATGATACCACAAATGATGATGCTAATAATGTTAATACCACAGTAAATGATGATAGTATCACTAATACATTTACAACCGATGACACTGTCCATACTAGTGGCAGTACTAATGTTAATGAAGATGCAATTGGTGATGACCTTACTGAGGGTAATGTTATCAATGAATATATTACTAACAATGAGGTTGTAAACAATGAACCTACTAAGGAAGAAGTTATAAACAGTGACATTGTTAACAATTACATTTCAAGGCATGATACTATCAAGAATGATACCACAAATGGTGATGTTGCTGAAATTGACTTTAAACAACACGATGCTGACCCAACAACTGAAAAGGAGTGCTTACCACAATCCAGAACACCTCCAACAGAAGAACACTCTACAACTCTTGATCCAATTGGCTTCGCTACTCTTCCGGTTGTCGCAAACACTGACAAAGTAGTCCAAGAACATGGAATTCCACACCCAGAAAACCATTCGGTAACCGACAAGTCTACAGATTCAAGCTCATCTGCAATGTTGGATCCTTCAGGTTCTTCCGATCTCAAAGGCTCCTCTTCTGTGTTGTGAGGCTCGCTCGCATTCGCTGACCAAATTTTAGTGAAAAGTTCATCGGTCTTTACCGCTTTTTAAAGGACATGTTTGTAATATTCACGAAGCTGGCCGAGAAATTTCCAGGGCCGAACACCCCTATGAAATAGTATATAAGTGGGTCATCAAGTTACCTATTTTCATTTTTTAATTGTTCTATAAATTTATTCATTTTATAAACATACAACAAGAATAAACACTTTTGTATATCTTACAAACTCAATTGAATTAACACATCTACAAAAACAAATTAAAAATGGTCGCCCAAGTTCAAAAAGAAGCTCCAGCTTTCAAGAAAACTGCTGTCGTTGACGGTATCTTTGAAGAAATTTCCTTAGAACAATACAGGGGTAAATATGTTATCTTAGCATTTGTTCCAATGGCATTCACATTTGTTTGTCCAACTGAAATTATTGCATTCTCTGATGCTGTTAAGAAATTTGAAGCTCAAAATTGTCAAATTTTATTCGCTTCTACTGATTCTGAATACACTCAACTAGCTTGGACTAATGTTGCTAGAAAAGATGGTGGTTTAGGTCCAATTAACATTCCATTATTAGCTGATACTAACCATACTTTATCCAGAGATTATGGTGTTTTAATTGAAGAAGAAGGTGTCGCTTTAAGAGGTTTATTCTTGATTGATCCAAAGGGTATTGTTAGACATATCACTATTAACGATTTAGCCGTAGGTAGAAATGTTGAAGAAGCTTTAAGATTAGTTGAAGGTTTCAGTTGGGTTGACAAGCATGGTACCGTTTTACCATGTAACTGGACTCCAGGTTCTGCTACTATTGTTCCAGAAGTTGATGAATCTAAGAAATACTTTAATGATGCTAACAAATAGATCGAATAATATGGCCTGTGGTATTTCTATTTTTTTTTTATAGAATATAAATAATGATTCAATGAAACTTTTCTCTTCTCCCTCCCCATTTTTACTATTATTTTTATATATTTCCATTATAAATAAATAAATAAATAAATAAATAAATATATAAAATAATAAACTTTTCAATACTATAAAATCTTTCAAATACTTCAAAATTTTTCAATGTTATTCAATTGATATACTAAAAAATGAAATTACCTTTAAAGGGAATGGTGGAAAATATTACCACAATTAGATCGAGTTACCACAAGCGGCTAAACTAGTGTTTTTACTCTTTTTGGGTAAAAAATTTAATTGATTACATAATAATAATTAAAAAAAAGTTAATCATTATCCTCATGATAATCAGCTAAAATGAATGCATTTTTTTTAAAACTAGACCATAAATTATCATCATTACTTAATCTATTAGCTAATTTAAGATAATCACCTACTAATAAATTTTCCATATTATATGGATATTTATCTGAAGTATATTCAATATCAACATTAAAACTTAAATCTGCTGCATCTTTTGATGATTTACCATTTTTTAATAATGAATAATAATTTGAATTAATTTTATTCAAATCAATATAATATTGGATAAAACGTGTTGGTGAAAATAATTGATTAATATAACCAGGACCAGGTAAAATATCAATTGGTCTTGGTTTTGGCATTGTTCTATCAATATCATCAAATTCATTAAATTGATCAAATGATGAATTCATCATAAGATCTAATTCATTAAAAAATTCATCTAAACTTCTTTGATATTCTTCTTTTTCTTTAGATGATATAGGTGTATCATTTAAATCAGTAATATTATATTCCCAAATACGAAAAGAAGGATTAAAAGTAGGAATAATAGAACCTGCAATATTAACAATATTATAATCATTAACTAATTCATTCCAAGATCTTTTATTTTCGGTACTAATCATTGAATAATAATCATTTCTAACATCATTCAAATAGGATTCTTTATTAATTGGTTTTGCACCGAATATTTGATAATCTCTTGAATTTTTAGCTAATTCGGAGATATAATCATCAATATTAAAATCTAATATTGATTTTGAATTTAATTGATTTTTAATATCTTTTGTATCAATTGGTATAAAATGATCAACATTCATATGACCATAAATACCACCAATAATAATATCATTAAATTCATTAACCCAATTATTAAATTTTAAATAACAATTTTTTTCAAAATTTTTTTCAATTGGTGGTATATGACCAGTTAACCAAATTTTAATATTTCTTTTCCTCATTTCATTTAAAATAGAACCAAACCATAATAATAATTTATAACCAGGTTGATCAAAATCACTACAATTATCAACTAATGGATTATTTTTAAATAAATATAATGTATTAATTGATATAATAGCTAATTTATTTGGTATAATTTCACGAAAGAATGAAATACCATTAGTAAAAGATCTTTGTTGTGATTGTGGTATAAAATGTCTCCAAATACGATAAAATTTTCTAGTTTGTAAAGTTGGTCCTAATGAGAACATGTTATGGGGGAATACATCATTGTTACCTAAAGAAGGTATAATATCAATTGATTGTTCCCATGGATCATCTGGATTATCTTTATCAGGGAATAAATTAGAAAATAAATTAGATAAAATTTCATTCATATTAAAAATTTGTTCTTCAGTTCTTGGATAATTACGATCACTATCATGTCTAATATTATCACCTGACCAAACTATAAAATCAATTTTATTATCAAACTTATCTCTAATCCAATTTAAAGTATAATTCATTAAAGTGATTGGAGTATCACAACCTGACATAGGTTTACCAAAGAATGGAGCAATATCATTTTTATTATTAGTAGTGTCTTTATCATTTGTATGACATAATTTATTAATAAATGAACCTTCTTTATAGAAAATATCTGGATGAATATCAGTAATATGTAAGAATCTACCATATAGAGTTCTATTTTTACTCTTTGATGAATCCCATATAATTGCTGGTTTAATATCGGATAAACCTAAATTACTATCTATAGTCGCTGACAAAAGAACATGAAAGAATATTAGAAGATAGAATATAATATGAATCATTTGGAATGTAAAGAATATATTAATGAATTAAGTATTTCCCTTTAAAAGAAAAAAAAGAATATAATTAGATATCGAGTAATAATAATGATAAAAACACCTGGAATAGGAAATAGTATATCAAATAACGGCAAACAAACAATCAACGAGTATCACCATTACCATAAACACTAAACAATACTCATTCCCACCACTACCAACTCAGCATGAATATATTGCATACGTGTATAACTAACTACTCATCAATCCTTTTTTTTATTGAAATTTCATGTCACGTGCATTTCAAGGGGAAAGTAAATAAATGGAAAAAAAAAAGAAATGTTCAAATCTGTTCAAATCAATTAGCGTCCTTTTTCTGGTAATAAGTCAAATTAAAAAATAGTAATAATTTGGGAATCATGGGATCACATGCTCGTTAAACTAGCAATAGTGAGTACCAAATATAGCAACCGGTATACTCCAAACAGGCAACGAATCAAACGCCATTCTTGTTCTTTTCTTTTCTTTTTTTATCACATGTCTCCCGAAAAAGAAAAGAAAGCAGGAAATCGTGGATCTGGAATTGCCCAATACAGGTATCAACACACTCTACTTGCTATAACTTCTCCCTAACAACCACTCTAATTCAATCTCTCTATTCCAATCGCGAGTGTAAACAATCCTGAACAAACAAACGCGTACTTTAAATTGGCTGGCGCCCATTCCTCTTCGGGCCATGCCTGCTTTGGGCAGCGACGCGGTGCGCGCCATCAGTTTGCCGCTTCGGGCAACAACTTTGCTGGGATCATCCCCGTTTAGGACCACTAATTGAAATTTTGAACAATATATATATTGATTGTTTTGATTGAAAAAAATTGAATTGAATGCATGTTGTTGTTACGTGTGTGTTATATTGTTGTATTTATAAGGAGAACTATTACTTGGTATTTGTATCTATTGTTTCTTGTTTCTCTTCTTTCTCTCTCTTCTTATTCTTTTTTTAGATCCCCACACAAACACATCCATAAGTCATGTCAGGACAACAAATATTACCTTCAATCTCTCATATTCTACAGGCACCACAATCTCAGATTGAAACTGCTGCTCAATTAGTTAACAATCTTTCTTGTGCAGCTTCTGTTGTATCATCTGCAACAACAGCCACTAATAATATTAATAAAAGATTCATATCTTTACCACCTTTAGTACCATCTTGTAATAATGGTGGAGTCATTATTAATCCGAATACAATGACTCCGAAGTCACGTGGACAAACACCTTTAAATATTTCATTAAATGTTCAAAATCCAATTGCTATTAAAGCAAATAATAGTATGATTATTAAACAACAAATACCTTCACCATGTCCTTCTGCTGGTATTAAATCAGGTAACAATATGTTTTCAAAATATATTGAAAATAATAATAACACTTTACGCGACTCTCATATGTTAAATACTCCTTCTCCACAACAATCTATTTCCACTACTAATTCTATTCTAACTCCTTCTACTCCAAATGTTAAATCAAATATTAATTACCATCAAAATATTAATAATAATACAACAAATAATAATCAAAATGATTTGTCTAATGATGTTTTAACTCCTTTATCTGCTGCTGCTAAAGTTATTATTACTCCATGTACTAATAATAAAAAACGTGCTTTTGCATTTATAACACATTCACAAGAAACTTTCCCTAAAAGAGAACCTAAAATTGATAATGCTCCATTAGCTCGTCGTAAAAGAAGAAGAACTTCTACTCATGAATTAAATATTTTGCAAAATGAATTTAATCTTTGTCCAACACCAAATAAAGCACGTAGAGTTGATTTAGCTAATAAATGTAATATGAGTGAAAAAGCTGTACAAATTTGGTTCCAAAATAAAAGACAATCCGTTAAACGTCATAATAAATTAAAGATTAAATCTTCTGATGATTCAAGTGAGATTTCAACTATCACCACTACATCCGATACTATTACAACACCATTACCTGAAATTTCATCCCCTAATAATAATGATACTTTGAAAATTTCAACTGCTGTATCACCTATTAAATCAATCGATCTTGAAAGTAATAAAGAAAATATTATTAATCATTCACCAATTTCAAATAATAGAAGTCCACATAAAACTCCAAGAAGATCACAAGCTTTAACTTTCCATTTAAAATCTGATATGAAAATTTTAACACCAGTTAAAACTTCTCCAAATACTAGGGTTAATAAATTGATCAATGGCGGTAGACATATCGATATAGATATCGCTTCAACACCAACTAAAAAAAGAGGTAAAATTTTAGGTGATCTACAAAATAGATTATAAAATAACAAAATCTTCTTTTTTCTTCATTTCATGCACATTTTTTTCATTTCAAAAAGTACAAATTCCTTTATTATTATTATTAATTTTTTTTCTATTGCATCCATTTTAACTAATATTATTATTATTACTCCCCCACATAACCATATATTCAAAAAGGGTATGACAATTTAAACCCCAACTAACAATCCATTCATACAATGTCAATTAGCATATACTATTCTTTTTTTAATGTTATATTTATTTATTCACTTCATATATACTTTTTTATTATTATTAATATTTCCCCTTTTTTTATGATCTTCATTCATTTTCTTTTTCTTCATAAAAAATACATTTAATATCCTTCAAATGTTTAATCTTTATACTATTTATTTTTTATCGATTTGCTAAGATATCGCTGTATGCATAATGATACCTGATACTATTTTATATATATTTAATATAGGTAGACATACGATTTGCACGTAATGCGAGTTACGCGATTATTATTTTAATATATCGGTATGATTTAAAAGCACAATCAATGCTCATGGAAAAGGATATATAAATGAAATAAAAAATCAACTTTATATTATAAAACATTGAGGTCTTTCCTAGTGATTATAGTTATTAATATTGAGAAAGATATATCCCATCTATTATCACCAAGATATCGTCTAGTAGTTTGATTGATGAAAGTACAAAAGGAGTGGAATATGTGACCACTGCGGAAGAACTTATGGTCGGATTGTTTACCCTAGTAGTACCAGTGCCAAGTAATGAGATTAATGAGTACAGAAAAAAACACTGAAGATCAGTACAGTCCATGCATCCTGAGTACTGCGTCATTCCTTACGACGAGTTTAATAATCTATGCAAGAATGATATGATACCGAATACATATTCTACAATATTAAAGAGATTTGTTGACAATTTTGTCCCACCTTCAAAAATTCAAGCTGTTATGAATAAATCAAACCAGCAATAGAGCCGCCAAAGGTAGCAAGACTAAAGGTAAGGTTAGCAAGCACCGTCATAAATAGTATATATAATGTATATTTTCTAGTTAAATAGTGTGTATAGTTCAGTTAGGTAGTATATAGAGAAGGCGTTTTTATGCAAAGACCCCAGAAATAAAAAGAAATAAGATTAAGGTAAGTTACATTTATTACCCCAAAAAGGAGGTGGATACAGCATAAGGTTTATTTATACTATAAGAATACGATTACAAAACATAATAACCAAAATGATCAAGAACAATTCAAAAAAACTAATAAAAAGGAGCTAGATAGCTTAATTAAGACAAAGCTTTTTGACCCAAAAATTAAACTAACAAGAAGTAGAGTGGTAAACAAAAACATTATTCCGAACAATTCAATTTTTATGAAGAAAAGAAATGGAACAAATAAGGCAAAGGTAGTTGCTAGAGAAGAAACCTATTCCAAGGTCAAAACTTAAAATCTCAATATTGAAAGTATAAAACTTATATACACCTTAGCTATTAATCAGAATCTTTATACTAGATATCAATCATACGATTCTTTATCTACATTAGATGAAGAATTTTATATTACCCATAGGTGTTGTCTTTATTTATAATCATTTAACGCATTTTTGAATTATTCCTTTTATATTACATATCCTGTTAGTTTACCTGTAAATCATATCAGTTGTCATGGCAACTACCATGACAAAAATTTGCAAAAAATTAAGCACTCACGATGGGGGTCGAACCCATAATCTTCTGATTAGAAGTCAGACGCGTTGCCATTACGCCACGCGAGCTTTAATTGTTGGAATTTTTAAAGCCTACTATGAGTGACACCAACGCTCAGCATCATGTGATAACCCTTAAAATTATTTTATTAAAATGCAAATTGTGATTGGAAAACATTAGTTATAAAATGGCTTCAAAGTAGAGCATATTTCCAAAATAGTAAATATTATGATTCAAGTTTTGGATTGAAAACACAGACAATAATTGGTTTTCTATTTAATCATGTTCGAAATATATCAAAAATCAATAAATGTATATATATTTTATTTGATATCATATGTTAATATTTAGACTTATGGTTTTAAATCTGAACATTATCATAACTAAAGATATTGGACCATAGTCATCTATTCTTTCAAGAGTGAAGTGAACTGTTATATAACCTAGTAAAGAGGGTACGATCCTGCTTGTATTATATATAGCTGGTTACCTACTATGGTTTGAGGATAGTATTGGCTTCAATTCTATATAAGTGAATATTAGATAGATTCTATTATTTTTCATCCCTTGTCTTATATAATAAGCTGAAGAGAAAAATAATAGTTAGATGATTACACAACGAGCGCGCGTAACCATCACTATTTACGTATAAATAAGATAATATCAGTTAACCTTATTCTTCAAAGAGCTTAAGCTCCAACAAAAGATACATCAGTCAAAGAGGTTAATTAATTTTAAAGGCTAATATATATAATTTTATGGGTTTCTATGTAACGTTTTATAAGTTGGGTTTCGTTCATGTGCATTTAGAGAAAAATATTTATACTTGCCAATATCTCTGAATACCATCCAAATTTCTCTCATTCATATATAGGAATATTATAATAAGTTTAATGTATTAATTCAACTTTAATAGGCACTTTTTTGGAATACTATTTATGATTTGATTAGTTACATTTTTTTATTGCAATAATTGGCTCTTATTTACAATCAAAATTGACTAAATATAAAAAAATAAAAATGCCGTTTAATACTATATAATGAGATAAGAAAAACCTAATATGTAAAAAATTTAAATTTAATGTAAATTTATTTGAATAAAATATTTAAAAGTGTTGAATCAAATAAAACTAAGATCAAAATTATCATCTAAATAACTTCAAAAAGAGATAAAATATTAAATCAATCATTTATTTTACTTTTTCAAGAACTACTTTTTTTTAAAAATCTATACTTTTTTTGTACTAAAAATAGATAAATATGAGAGACGGATTTTAAACGATTTTTATCTATATTGAACACCCTATATAATAAGGTAATAATGATATAATCGGCATAAAAATGTTGAGCAAATTAATCGCAACATTTTTAAAGAAAATACCAACTATGATAACTCTCATCAAAGTAAAAAAATTAATCTGATTTATATCTATATGATACACTCAACAAAAGAAAAAAATGAGATTCAATAAAGTTTTAATTAGTAGATTATTTCTTTTTTGAAAAAATATTATCAAAATATTTAAATAGAAAGTTACAAAATTACGCTATTCTTTTTGTTTGTTATTTTTAAAACAAAATAACTCACAAGCATGCAATACCTGATACTTTATTTCAAAGATCGGATAGAATATTAAAAAAAGTTTAAGTGGTGGAAATGAGAAGAAAAAAAAGTTTTATGCAAATTATTAGATACCTGAAAATGTCTCTCATTTATAACGTGTTTTATACACTTTCTTAGGTGAAAACGGGTTTTTGCCTTTATGAAATTTCCCTTTCACAAGGTATTTACAATTTCTTATAGTATGGTAAGCTGAATGACATTTTTTACAAGTCATATCTTTTCGGATATATGGGAGGTTACATATTAGCTTATTTGTTTTAATAACTTCTTTAATAGTATCTAATACAGCATATGGATCACAATTATGTGGGATGTCACTAATTTTCACTCCTGTTACAGTTTTCGCTAATAAGACTTCTTCAGCAAGACAATTTTCCATTAATCGTTTATTGATATTTTCATAAATAGTGGATAAGTCTGAATTTGCATCTCTTGCAAATATTTCCATATCGTATAGTTTAGATAATTTTTCATCAATAACGGTCGGATCAGGACAATAAAGATCAATATAAATTGTATACCAATCATTTAATACAATGGAATGAAAATAACCTGAAAATCTTTGTCGTAATGCCGTAAGTATTTTCTGAGCATCTGTTTCTCTCGAAAGATTTAATTTTTCCAATATACGTGGCTCAACACTATCCACAATTAGTTTCATATATATATGATTTTCTTCTTTCAGTATTGGTTTATGGAAATCAATATTTGCCACATCATTAAGCCTCCAAAGATTAGTTAGACGTGTGAATTCCTTAAACCATTCATGGATTTTCCCTATAGAATCTAATTTAATACTTATCTTTTCAACTGCGTCATCGCGAGGCACTATAAGAATGTTACCCTTTAAATCTCTATATCCATAATGATACTCAACAGTACTGGGTGTAAGTGGACGTGGGAATAATTTTGAAACTTGTTTATCCAGCGGCTTTGGTATTATATCGTCAAGCTCATCATCACTTAACTTAGTATTGCAGACACCGTGTCTAAATATCTTTTTTATATATATTTCCATTTCAACACTGTTTTCACCTAGTTTTCCAACATTGAATAAATAATCATCCAAATTTTGCACATATGTTTGTATAGCTAGTTGAGAATCTGCCACATTAGCGGTACACAACTGCAGAAATTTCTCACAGACACCTCCTTCCATATTTTATTATGTTCTTGATCCCCTAGGAAATTATTATTTTTATAGAATGGTACTATTCCTCTGATATCTTGGTGCCTTCTTCATATTCTTTCTAACTATAAGCAACATTCTCTTCATAAAATAAAAGTGCTTTTATTTCAAATCCTCTTTTCTTTTCTTGACAGGGTTCACTACCAAATACGGCTAATATGTGTAGATGACAGCGTTCCCTGTAGAAGGCGCTATCACCTGCAAATTTCCATAGATCAAATCTTATCGTTTTCTAAATCATATGAGATCTTGGTTTACAGCGGAATATTCAGATTCGATCTGTATATATAAGTTGGATGGCAATATATATTCAATGTATATATGAATTATAATTAAAGAAAAGAGACCATGTTTAAACAAGATCTCCTACTTCTCAGTAAAAGAAATAAAAAAATGAAACACTTTTATTTAACAATTAACCGAGCCATTAATTAATATTATTTATTTAGTCAAGAGTCAATGATTGTTATTCTTTAAATAACGAAGTTAAAAGTTATTTCATATGTGTGTTTTTTCTTAATATTAGTTTCTCGGTGGGTTACCCGCGCTTTCTGAAATTTTTCGCTCTTTCTTAACAAATTGTGATGAGATGATTATTAATAATTAATGGAGAGATACCATGAAGACTAGTTAAAAAATTGATCGAAACTTGAAGGATAGGATTATAATAACTCTTAAGTAGTCCTGTGTATACTATAGTTAGTTTTACTTCAGTGAATAGATCGTTGTCCCACCGCTTTTCTTTGTCGTATTATAATAAATATCATGTCTCGTGAAGGTTTCCAAATCCCATCTAATTTAGATGCTGCCGCCGCTGGTGCTTCTCAAGCTAGAAGTGCTACTTTAAAATATATTTGTGCTGAATGTTCTACTAAATTATCTTTATCCAAAACTGATCCAGTTAGATGTAAGGATTGTGGTCATAGAATCTTATTGAAAGCTAGAACAAAGAGAATGATTCAATTCGAAGCTAGATAAACACTCATTCACATACAAAAAAAACACATTTAAGATAAGCTTTAAATATACTATGTTTTTCTTCCATATCTGCATACAATCTATATTGTAGTTGAGTTTTCAACAACAATTTTGATATACAAAAATGGAATAATAGTAATTATAAAGTTTTAAATTATAATAATATAGAATATTCATATGTACACGTCATAAATAAGTTAATTAATTAACAATAGAATTTATTTACAATTTATTTCATAAAGTCTTTCAAGAGCATTTTTTTCAATAATTACCCTTTTACTACGCAATAGATCAAATACTTTTACTTCTTCAGGTATGATTGAATTTTCTTTAGAATTTAATGAAATATAATAATCCTTTTCTTTCAAATATTCAACATTTGATTCATTCTCGATAACAAATAATTTGCCTTCTTTATATAATAAACTCATAGCAGTACACAACCCTGTTTTCCATACTTTGTTATTTAGATCTGTTTCCCAATTAATTGGTAACCCTGTAACTAATGCTCTACCACCATCATGTCTTGTAGGTGAATTACGATCACCCACTCTTGCTTTACCGGAACCCTTTTGAGGCCTTAATTTTCTTCTTGAATAACCATTTGTACTCCTAGATGGTGGAATATTAGAACCTACACGTAATGCATCACGTTCATATACTACAACAGACCAAAGAATATCACGACGCAGTGGTTGTAACAATAAACTTGCTGGCGTCGGTATAAATTCTAATGGTTTTAAGGATGGATATGCACGAAGGGTGGTTAACGTGAATTTAGGTGGTTTTGCTGCAGATTTGAGTGCACTTAACATTATCAAATATAGTCACTAAGTTATTTTTATCTATTGTTCTTGCACTTATAATTGACTTATGTGTGCATATCTTAATGAACAATTCAATGTGTAATTACTTATTGATTATTTATATTTGCACTTTCTTATTATTCTCTTAAATTTACTAGCATTAAATTTTAATAGAACCGGTTCGATCCTTGGAATATGCATATTTATATATAACTAATGAAATAGTTTAAAACTAACTTAAAGATCATTATCCTTGATAATTAAAAGATAACTAAAATTATAAATGGTTAGTAACATGCCATTATAACTAATTACATAAGTTTCAGTTTTTAAGATTTTATTTGATTTGATATTATCTTCATCTATTATTTGTAACAAATGAATACTAATAGATGAATAAAATATCACATTCAATATAAAATTGACATTGTTAAATTGAAATATTTGAATTTATCATTCCTTAAATAATAGATTTAAATCATGAATATTTAATAGTATGATACTTACCTTTTTTAGAGGTTTTTGCGCGGGTAACATCTGAATTTTTCTAGTGTCAAAATTTCAACTCATCTCATCGCTTAGAAGAGTGATACTTATGAACAGATATAAATCTATAAACTAGAGGTGTCAGATTAATTCGTCTTTTATATTGAAATATAAATAATCATTAATAGACGAGCATTAACCAAAAAAGAATAACTGAAATACAATCAGTTACAAAATATATTTATTGAGCCAACGCTTTTAATACAGTTCCATCAATGTCAAAGGCTCGTTATCATCTAGAACAATGCATTCCAGAATTGGATGATCTTATAGCACATGATTTATTTACTAAATCTGAAGTATCAAAGATAATGAAGAAACGTACAAATTTTGAACATTGTTTATCCTCTCGTGGTTCTTCTACAGATGACTACTTACGTTATATTAACTATGAAATATTAGTTATGAGATTACGTGAAAAACGTGTTAAACGTATATTACATGCTACAAAGACCAATTCTTTGTCTGATTGGTCAATGATAAAAAGAATTGAAAAAATATATAGTCGTGGTACAAACAAATTTCCATCTGATTTAAAATTATGGTCACAATATTTAAATTTTATTAAATTACCAAAATATTCAAATCAATTCTCATACAAACATATTCATACAGTTTACAATAACTTATTAAAATTACATCCTACTGTTCCAGATATTTGGATCTCTTCTGCAAAGTATGAATACGAAGTTCATTCTAATTTCAAATCTACTAGAATTCTTTTTCAAAATGGTTTAAGATTCAATCCAGATTCATTTAAATTGTGGTATGAATATTTAAATTTCGAATTAAATTTCATAACTAAGTTAATTAATAGACGTAAAGTTTTAAATTTGATTAACGAACGTGAACAAAACTTAGATATGTTGAATTCAATTACTGCAGAATCAAGAGAAAATGAGGAAGAAAATGATGATGATGATGAGGATGAAAATTCCACAGGTACAGTAGCTCCATCAACAGGTAATGATATGAAGGATAAACTAAATGAATTACCAGATGTAGATGTCAACATGTTAGGTGATCCATCAACTAATTCTGCTTTACGTGGTGATATTGTTTTGGTCATCTTTGATGTTGCAATGAAAACTTTAGGTAAACATTATTATAATAAACACAAAGGTTATTATGCCATTTCTGATGATAAATTTGAAAAAGAAGTTAGTAAAGAAACTGTTGAACATTTATTTAAGGAATCCATGAAAATTCAAGATTTATTCGATAAATTTACTGATTTAGACAGACCATATTTGATTGATCATATTATTAAATATTGGAAAAACGATAACTTATGGAATGTTAATTTACAAACTGAAATGCCCACCTTATACACTAAAAATATCTTTAATGATATTACATTGACTATTAGATATGCGGACTCAAAGAATTTAAGCACTGAAAAATTACAACTAGCTGCTAAAAAATATATGGCTTATGTATCAAAAATGACAAATGAAGAATTAAAGAAATCACTAAGGATACAATTTGCTGATTACATTCGTGAGAAATTCTTAAGTGAAATGGACAAGGATGATAAGAGATATAACATTTTGGAAATGATTATTAAGAAGCTGTAATCCATCTTAATCTATATATCTATATAATCAGCGAGGATATGTCATTCTAACAGTTAAACTATTGGTTGTTCGTTGTAGTATACTATCCCCTTTTTTCTCAATTGCATATACATTTTTTCTGTACATTAACTAATAATATCTTCTTTGATAAGACTTTATGCGTAGTGAAATAAAAAATATCTAATCTTTCAAAATGCATAGGCACTGATATTTAACTTAAATTATTTAGTTACTACAAATATTTATTTAAAGAAAAATGTTCAAGACCAATTTTGGGATTGGAAAAAGTCGTAAATTCTATTTGCCTTAGATGGTTCAATTTTTAGAATATCTTTACATGTTTTCTTTTTCATGATACCACCGGTACGGATTAGTTCTCTCATCATTACATCTTTAATAACAATATAAGGTTTAGGTAGTATTTTCATCTGCAGACATAATTGTTGTTCCTCTGGGGATAATAATTGCCAATCTGCAGCATTTTGAATGTCATGTACGGTTAAGGATTTCTTCTTTTCATTATTATTGAAAGAATTATTGTTATTAGATGAAATATTTACTCCAACACTGTTCTCTTTAGAATCAGCATTGTGATGACCTGATGTTGGACGATGTCTAGTAGTAGCCATAGCTTGAGAATTAGTATCTGCTAAACTAGAATGTCCTAATTTTTCTATCATAACTTGTCTTGTATGTTTATCTCGCTCGTATTTATTACCTTGTTCTATAGAAGTGATACCATTTTTTCGCCAATCTTGAAGTTGTTTAATTCTTTTCCTACAATTTAATTCATCTAATATATCCTTTGAGAAATCTTCAAAATCTCGTGCTGTCATTATTTGAGCGAAATGTTTAATCTTATTAAATAATTCTCTACATTCCTTTGATCTTTTTTTTTCTATACTTTGTAATTTTCTATATTCCATTAAATTATTCTCTATTAATAATCTTTTCTTTTCTGCTCTCATTGTTAATCTAGAACTGTAAGTGTCTAATATTGCTAATTTCAATTCTATATCTAAAGGTTGATCATCTTCTTCGAAGACCATATCCTTAACAGGTCCTTCTGCTTCATTTTCAAATTCCGTCTCAAATTCTAATCTTGCAGGCATGAAACCTTGAACTTCATGACAACTTGGAACTGAAGTAACTAATTTTCTAGGTGGTTCTAATGGCCTCTTATTAAATGCTTCAATTCTTTGCCTTCTTCTATTAAGGAATTCTTCTTGACTTATCTCAATATTTTTTGTAATATCCGGGATGGGATACATGGGACTATTAAGATAATACTCATTATAATGTTCAGCTACTTCATGTTTATCTCTACTACCGATGTGGTCCGATATATCTTGCCAGTTCCCCAGACCCAGAGACTGTGCACCTTTGATCAAAGCTAATTCTTCATCAGCACCCCAATCCTCGCACAGTATAGGGTATGAATTTGTTTCTATTATACGGTAATCATGGAAGGGTCGGTGGTTGCCGTTATATGAACCTTCGGAGAAACAAGGTACACACAAGTCGTATTCTGGACAGATTGCACATGAGATACGAACTCTATGGGTACAGTCGGCAGAACAGACGTCGCAATGGAATTTATTTGACATAGTTGGTATATTAATTGTGTTTCCCAAACGGGTGTTGTTTCCACTAGGAGAAAAAGTATGAAAAACAAGTAATCTCCCTCCACAGCTTGTATATAAACAGTCTTTGAATTATTCAAAAGATGCTATTTTCTTTCTCTGAGAATCAATGATGGATGGTATCAGAGTCTTGATTAGAATATAAAGTAAGGCTAACTAGATGTATGGTGTTGTTTAACCTTATAATTTATCTATCGTTTCTTGTTTTTTCTGGCAAATGGACTCGTCAGAGGGCTGCAATTAAAACCAATGCAGTAATGTGTCAACGTGTGAAGATCTCAATGATAGTAATATTATGAGGTATCTTCTTATGTTTCATAATATATTTGTTTACAATAGTACACCTGGCCCCCTTATCTGGAGGCTGCTCATCTCAGTCAGATTGATTGGCTGTATCATGCTGATTCTGCTTGGTGCTCAACTCGCCTCAGCAGCCGACATTTTGTTTGCTGTCGGGAAGAGAAGACGTGTCACGTGCACATGATGAAGACTTGGCAACTTCTCAATGCCAATGCAACAATTGACTAAGTAACAAGCTAATTAGTATTTTTAAATATAATATTGCTTTCTATGTTTTTTTTGCTGTTTTTTATTTTTTTTTTATTATAGATATATAATACAAGTATGTATGTATATGCATATATATTTATATATAATTTTTGATGTATGCCACAAACATCAAAAAAATATACCAGAAAAAAGATAGTGTCCAAATAATCCACCACAGAATATTTATGACCTTATCTGTCTAGGCTTAACTGCAAAGCAATAAAAGAAATAAAAAGATATTTAATCTGTATTACTCTTTTGTGCCACTCATAAATTCCACTATTCATTGTTTCAAAGGAGCAATACACATTATTTTTAAAAATTGTGTATAAACAATAATTGTAAATGCAATTTTTTATTTCTCTTTATTTGCAAAGTTTTGTTAGGGAATATTAGTATTTTTCACACAAATAAATGCGTGATGCTTGATAAATATATCTATGTGCATAATTGTTTCCCATGCCAGGCCACATGGGAAGTTATATCAATCTGGTGTCACCACAACTGCCAGATTTCAATGAAGACGCTAAGTTAATAGTGCCTTGGTTCCTTCAAAAGAAACCAATGGAAATTAAAAATGGTGAAAAAAAAAAGTTTTACGTAAAAATAATGTCAATTGCAGTATAGATTCATTGCACATATATATGTATAAGATCTTTATTAAATATCAAGTGTTTATCAATTGATTAATTAACACATCGATATTTCTAATGGCCACATATGATACCCAATCAACACACGTACATTGCCCAAAACATACGTGTCACCATAACGATTTTGGCGTATCATTTTCACAAAATACCACCATTGCCATTTCCTCAATTAGAAAATTACTGACCATATTCGAACCCACGATATTTAACTACTGGGAGAGCTGTAAAACTGGAAGTAATGAAAAAAGCTTTCTCTACAGTAAACTCTAAGCTTCCGTGGCAAAACAAAGGTCGACGTTTTAAAAAAATTTTCAGTTACGGCCACCTTGGCAGTAAGAGAAAAAGCGCGTTGGTGACCTGGCTTTCTTGGGCAAACACATCAACAATAACTAGCCATCCCATGGAACAAGGTCCGCTACATTATTAGCCAAGAGGCCGGTTTTTTACCTCAAATAAGAAAATGGGTTTGATATTACAATGTCCTTTACTACTTGCTTACCTGTCTACTTGTAAATGCTATATATGTTTCAGAGAGGCACTAAAAACTAAACTTGAGTAATTACCGATTGAATATTATTCGCGGAAAATGAGAATATTCCGTGGATATGGTAGATCGGTTACCTTTTTATTTTTACACACTGCTGGTAATAGACACTTAATTACTTAGCTGTACCTTTTGTTTTTTTTTTAGCATCAAATGTCAGCATATTTTTTAGCAGCTGGTTTACCAAAGTGTTCTTCCGCCATGTGAGTGACAGCTACTGCCCCGTATAGATTAGTGAAACGTCTCCTGACACTGATATTATTGTGTGAATCTGGTTTTAGATCTACCAGTATCTTTCTCCACGTCATTGTCCCTTGCCATGATCTGGCAATATTCTCTTGGACCCTGTTGGCCCTTTCTTTTGGGTACATGACTTTTTTGAATGAGCCTCTGTTTTGATAATATGGAGGGGGTAATTCATTTGGATGATACATCTTATCATGTACAATGGCATCATTACGTATTTTTGGATCCTTAATATATTTTTGAGTGGGTTCTGGCGCTATTAAAACCTGTAAGGCCGACATGATTTGAGATGGGTTAGTTGGTGGGTCAATATATTCTTCTGTCTCTTTGTGTTTCTTCTCATTAATGAATTCACCTGATGAACTACTTTCAGCATTCTCTACAGTTTGTGATATCTCAAATCGTCTTAACTTGTATGAACTAAAAAGACCTAGCCCACGAGGCGCCATATATTGAGCTGTTGCAGTTTTCTCTAACTTCTCAAACGGTATCTCTCCAACACTAGACTTTCTCTTATCATTACTAGTTACCGGAGTCAAGTCTTCAGAATCCAATTCAGCGGATGGATTCATTTGATACTCTGCCGGTGTTTTAGCATGTTTTATTTTTCTTCTCATTTGTTTAACTTTTGTTAAACTTTGCCAATCTAAATATAATAATGCTGCAGTCCTTAATGGTACAATACCATCATGTATCACATTTGCATAACATGTCCTATGGATAAAACTTTCAAATACCTTTTTAGCTGGCCCCTCAGGAATAATTTCTAATAATTTTTTATCCTTGTAATCATGCTCTTTATTTTCACTAGAATATAAACCATCTTTTGATACGAGCATTGTATTTTGTAAATTTAAATCTCTACCAGTTATACCTAAAGCACCCATAGTTAAAGCCATCGTAGCATATCTTGGAAAATCTCCAATAACTCCTAAAAATGGACTTGCAAGTGTAATTAAATTCACAGGTTTTACACCATTTTTTTCATTGAAAAAATCAGGTCTGGTAACTGTGATATAATGTATTGCCATTGTCTCAGATGGCCCACCTAAGGAATGCCCAACGAATGATATCTTATCAACTTTATACTTCTTACTCAATAAATCATATTCCTCTAATATGTATTTACCAACTCTACATCCCAGATAATGTACACCTCTAGCTGATTTACCCATATTTCGCATACAACCTCTAACGACAATATTAGGATGATACGCTTCTTCCACTTTGTTAGCCGCTTCTTCTATCTTATCTTTCATATACAACATATCACATCCGATATTCGAAAATATACCATGTGTGATAATAACCATATGTACTGGCTTTTCTGGATATTTTGGTGGTAGATTCCATAGTTCCATTGTATCCCATCTTTTAATTTTAAACCCTTTAAGTTTCTCATGATGCCCACATTTCTTTGTCAATTTTTTATTTGTAGCCAATCTAATACTATATGAAACCTTTGGAGTAGTTGGAAGTGCCAATTGACACAGAATATCAATAGTCCATTTGTATTTATCGGTTCCCGCCACTCTAGAATTCTCATTTAGTAAAAGTAGCACTTTAAATGTCTTTCTTGGCTTTAAGTCAGAGCAAAATGCAATATCTTCATCACCATGAAATTTCTTTTGATCATTATAATTATGTGGTCTCACATCACAATACAAAGAAAATGGGCCAGATAAATATACTGGTCTAACCATAATATTCTCTTCATTTTTAATCCTTAGATAGATCTTATCAAGATTATACCCTTCCTCAAGCAGGTGCTTCTTATTTACCGTAACAACAAATCTAGCTACATCCCCCATACCTAATGCAGATTCATGATTCGCTAATAACACGTCCTTAATGGCTATAGCATCCTTCTCTTTCCCCTCAGTTTTTGTTTTCCTGGGCATATTTTGTTCTGATCGAGATATTTCAACTAGTATCAGATTGTTGGTATTTGTATCGCTATCTTGAACTTGCTTCTCTATCTCACCAAATTATTGAAAACTATGGGTTGCTTAAACTGTCAATCTTCACTGAATGTTATATTCTTTCTTGATTGAATGATTATAACCTTTAAATCATCTATCGATATAGATTCTGGCATATTTTTTCAGTTTCTATTAAGGCTCTCGAGGGTCCAACCGATTTCACACAGCGTCGCTTAGATAACTAATGAACTGGTGAAATATTGGTGAAATCCATTTGAAAAATATCAAATAGGCAAAAAAATGTGATTTGGAATGAAGATATGATCTGGTAAGTGACTTTATCATACAGCTATCTAACAAGAAAATAAAGGTGGTTCAATTATATAATATTTATATTTACCTTTAATTGTTTATATTCCTTCCCATTTATAAGGGCGTTTGCACACTTGCATGAATCCCCAGAAAAGAAACTGATACCATAAGGGAGAATACAGCCGCCAATAAGAGTTGTACTATATCCATAATACAAAGTGATTAAATTTACAAACTGAAAGATTCCAATGGACAATAAAACTATGCATTTCAGATTAGAAGAATTTACGACAAGTTTTTTCAATTTGGCTCTTATCGAAAAGATAAATTATCGACAATATTCATTTAAGAAACAAGATGAGAAATGGGGTTTACATATTGAACTAAAGATAAGGAAGAATAATCCAAAAGCATTTGTGGCGGTGTTCTCAAGAGAGCTTTGGTGCTTTAGCATAAACGATGAGCCCATCGACTCCATCACACAATATTATGGAGATCAACCACCTGATAGTGAAAAGAGTGGTGATTTTAGTCCCTTATATTCAAAGCCTAATCTACCCTTATATTATGCAATTTTTTTAAAATCATTGAGAAAGACTATCTATAATATTTTAGCAATGAAATCTGAGAATACCCTACTACCATTTGCAAATGCTATGATATCTTTAAAAATGAATAAAAATGATGATGACAATGAAATGATTGGCGATACATCCGATTTAAATCCAAAGACTACCAAATCTACAACTTTTATCGAAGGATTATATCAACTTACTCCACATTTATTTGAAAACGGAAATCTAACGGTACTTCTTTCTTGCATAGATTGGGATTTAATACCTTTCACGACAGAATCGATAAACAGGACATTCTTAGCTGATCATTCGTTATATTTTGCTCCTTCAGGATTAAGAATGGCTCTTTTCTCAACACAGTTCAACAAATGTGTGACATCTCCTCCATCAAATGCTGAATCGTTGTTAAGGAATTTAAAGATATCCCATGGAATTGATCTCCCTGATCCTAATGAAATAACATGGATCAAAATTTTACCGCAAATAGGTTTATTAAATTATTTTTCACAATCCATTGCTCGAAATATCGAGCAGCAACCTTCTGCTAAATATCTAGTATGGCCAATAAATTTATGTTTCGCTCAAAAGGCTTTTGATGCTAAACAGTCAAGTACTTTAGTTAAAGGATCACCATTATTAAATGAATTAAGCACTACATTTGATCTGATAGACGATTTCATATCACTGAGACAGAGTTCATCACTAAGGACTCTGGCTAGTAGTGGGACTGCCCCAGGAACATTAGCTGGCACTAACCCATTAAGTTCTGGCGGTGGATATTCGGACCACTTTCAACAATTTTACAGAAATATATATAGTAACTCTAATAGTGGACCTGGCTCATATGGACAATCAATAATAAATGAAAAGGTAAAGGTGTCTCCAAATGAAATAATACAACGTTTTTCACCATTAGATCATGCATTATCTTCTTCTTCTGCAGAACCTTTTCACAATGGATTATTAAATACGCCAGTTGCAGAAGGTAATCAATTATTTAGGGATAATGAAAGAAAGCCTTCTCCAGATTTTTCAGAATTGGCTATTACAAAATTAGATTTAGAGAAAAATTTAAATTATGCTTCCATAGACAAAAGTACTACATCTGCAGACCAATTTCCTAACGATCAGGAGAATGTACCTTCTTCAAAACAAGATACAGTAAATGATCCTTTAATCAACAAAGAATTATTCGGTGATGATGATGATGAAGATATCGATGACCTTTTTGGTGATTTTAACGACTCACAAAATGAGGATAATGATGTTAAGATGTCCACCAAAGGAGATTCTGACGAAATTACAGAAGAAATGTTTGAACTTTCTGATGATGAAGATATTAGGAGTTTTTCAAATAAAAAAGGTAATGATCCAACTATTGGCTTGAATGGGAACTCTATGGTTTCTGCTAGCAAAGTTAGAACTAAGAGAAAATATTTAGATATCCCAATGGATGAAATGACATTACCTGGCACACCATTATATGTTGATCCAGGTGCACCTTTACCTGTTGAAACTCCAAAAGATAAGAATAAAAGTGTTTTTGCACCCTTGAATTTCAACCCAATTATTGAAAGTAACGTAGATAATAAATATAAGAATGGTGGTAAGTTTTCATTCAGTCCTCAACAAAATGAAGAAACATTAAGTTTTGATATTTCAACAAATAATATATCTAGTTCTGAAGATGAGGATGATTCAGATGAAAGTGAGATAGGAGATGAGTTGCCATCCCCAACTCAAGTTAAATCATCGGAGAATTTCACTCAAGATCCAGTTTTGCTTCCGTTTGAATCATCACAGGTGTCTGCGGGGCTTTCATCAACTGAACTAATTAAACAAGATAGTATTTCTGCAACAACAGCTCCTACAGAATTTGTACCAACAGGTGATTTACCTAAAGATGGAATGAACTCAATTTGGAAAATCCCACAATATGACATTCAAAGGACTGTTTCGCCACTAAAGTCATATAATAGTAGCAACTACTCAGGTGATCATCTTTTTATTAAAGGAAACCTAGAACAAAATAAGACTGAAAACTCTTCAGTTTTGGATTCGAATGAACAAATTCCGAACATTAAAGAAAATGAAGCTATTGAATTAAATAATGATACAAAAATGTTTAACAGTTTATTACCATTTTTATTGAGACACATACCTCTTTCTTCGATGGCTCAAACATTTTCTAGCTCAAATACCTCTGTTTTAATATCTGGTAACAAACAATTTATTTTAAATATTATTGCGGAACAAATTGTTTTTGATTATAACTTATTACAATCCCTTAATGTTCCTAAAAGGAGATTTAAAAATATAGAGGGGATCTCCAATGGTATATTTGATTCTTCTTTGAAACAAATATTTGGTACTTATAATCAAATAGATGGAGGTGAGATACTTTCAGATTTATATAGTATGGAACAACCATCTGTGTTTGTTAAAAAACATCATAGCATCATTAAAATACGTGGTGATTCACAAGAATTTAGTAAGTATATTAATCTAAAACCATATTCAGCTATAAAAAATTTTAGATTTTTACTTCTCTCTGCATCTTTTAAAGAAGATTGTGCATCGTTTGTCTCCACTTTTTGCCAGACATATATAGGTTATGAATATGGTTTCTGTGAACTTCCAAAGTTATCTAATGATCATATGCAAGGACTGATGTATCTAAAGGATTTTGATAAACATAAATTACTACTGTTAGCAGCGCAAATTGTCTCTTACTGCTCAAATAATAAAGGTACTGGAAATGATGTGCCTCTACTTATCATGATACCGCTTGAAAGTAATAGTCTTTCTGAAATTGTCGATAAAACTACGAAATTCTTAATAATTCAAAATGAAGTAAGATCAAAAATTCCAAGTGTTCAAATATTACTGAAAGTAATTCCTATGGAATTTATTAAAAGTTCATTGACATCTGTTGATGAGTACACTAATTTATGTACTAGTGTCTACAATATTTTACCAAATAAGACAGTTAAGTTTGCAAAAATTGCACCACATTATGAAAATAAGATCCGATTCTCATCTCTGTCCACCAGCACACAAACAACTATCCATTATGATTCTCTAGTCCATTTAGCATATGCAAGAAGTGTTGACAAACATTGGGTATTTGCAGCTTTCTCTGATTCCACAGGTAGCATTACCACCTTGAAAACATGGTACGTCGGTAATTCAAGTAGTAAATTTGATGAAGCTTGTAACGAAATTTGGAGTATTGCTATGAAAATAGCTGTTAAGAAGTTTGGCAAGATATGCATCATTTTAACAAGACTAAACAATGTTTTGCCTGACGATGAATTAATGAATTGGAGAAGGTTATCAGGTAGGCTTGTTCATTTAGCAGTTGTGTGCGTTGATAACTCATCAAGAATTTCATTTATTGATAAAGATCAACACCTACCAAGTTTTAAGCCATTACTGAGAAATCCTCATCTAGAAAAGAAGTTCAATGTTGACAAGCTCGATGACTATGAAATAAGAGATATATATCAAGATGTTTATGGTGCTATATTTGAGAATCCGTTACCCCTGGCCAATTCTCAACACAGATGTGCAATCAAGAGTGGGGCATTAGTGAAGTTTAATGTTAAAACAGACGGTATGAATCTATTGGATGCACTAGAGGTCAACTTGCTGAACTGTCCACATTCAAATAGTACTCAACTATTAGAATCCATTTTAGAGGAATTCCGTAATCTTTCCGCACTAAATCCCTGGTTTAGTGTAGCAAAATACGAGCGTGCAAATATTCCTTGGCATGTTTTGGCTGTTGAAAAGATGATGAGAACGATGGTTCATATTAACGTCAAACAAGAATAAGAGATGTCTTTATTACAGCGGTAGAATCACATGCTAGATCCCGGAAAACCATTGACGGCATTTCTGAAAAAATTTTGGCGATGAGCTTCTTCCGTTTGAAAAATTATTCCACTATAGGCGCAGAGGAAAGAAGACAGACAACGGTAGGTATTGCGATGCCACAGAAGAACCGATGATCGAGAGAATGCAGCGTGTCTGAATTGATTGGTAATGATGAATATTTACTTTTTTCATCTTCAAAATTTTTTTAGATATTAGGAATCGATATGGTTTAAGTCATACAATTGGATTTTTTGAAATTTACTCGAATATTGTCCCAGCTAATAGTTGACCAAACATAATATACAACATGTCTATTGAAGCTTCAGTTAAAGAGTTGAAAAACGCCTTAAAACAATACCCAAACTTCCCACAAGAAGGTATTTTATTTGAAGATTTCCTACCTATCTTTGCTAACCCAGAATTATTCAGAAAATTAGTTGATGCCTTCAAGACACATTTAACCCAAGAATTTTCTGACAAAAAGGTTGACTTTATTGTTGGTTTAGATGCTAGAGGTTTCTTATTTGGTCCAGCTTTAGCCCTAGCCATGAATGTCGGTTTCGTTCCAGTTAGAAAGGCCGGTAAATTACCAGGTGCTTGTGTCCAAGCTGTTTACCAAAAGGAATACGGTCAAGATGTCTTTGAAATGCAAAAAGATGCTATTCCAGCTGGATCTAACGTCGTCATTGTCGATGATATTATTGCTACCGGTGGTTCTGCTGCCGCTGCTGGTGAATTAGTCCAAAAAGTTAATGCTAACATCTTGGAATTTAACTTCGTCATGGAATTAGATTTCTTAAAGGGTAGAGATAAGTTACAAGCTCCAACTTTCACCCTATTAAGTGGTCAAGAAGAAGCTTTAAAGAAATGATTTCTTATAAGATTATGGCATGGTTCATTCTATTTCTTTTCATTGTGTACTATATATAACAGGTTTTGCGTATTTACATTTCTTAAATTTTGCATATTATTATTTAATAATTTTAGATATAAATTTACGATAAAAAAATGTTGAATAACTAATTGTTCACTTATATATATAAATATGTATAGTATTCGATATATACTATACTTCATCTTCCGTGAAGTGATATTTAGTCGATATAAATAAATATGTAAATATAATCAAGAACCTAAACTGAATTAAAATGATAATAGTCTAACTATAACACCTGTCAACTTTTGATATAAAAGCTTAAAGGTGGTACCTTATAATTTTTCATTGAACGCTTATAACCGACATAGAGTTCCTTACATTCCGATGTTGGTTCTTCCATTACAGTTGAAATAAAATATTCAACACCTCTATCTGTCCAAGAAACGGTATTTTCACCCAATTCAAATTTCTCAACTTTTATTCTATTGAAAATATCATTCGGTTTGGTTCTAGTAGATATTTTTAAATTCTTTAACGTAATTATCTTACACCCCGGTTTTAAATGTTGTATCAGTTTGCAAACTTCGATGTTCAATTTTTCATCAAATACAAAATTATTTATTAAGAGAACATCACATTGTTTTAACAATTCAATGACTCTCTTGTTTCCCACAAAACTCTCTCTTAGTAAGAATTCTGTATCACCCATTTTTAACCCAAATAATTTACAACGTTCTTTAAATTCTTTATTTTGCATTTCTGTGCATTCACTTGCGCTTTCCATCAATTCACACCCAAAGCTTAACTTACAGTCAAATTCTAATGCCGCTTGAAATACACAATTACCAACACCAGAACCTAAATCCATAAATATATGATCTCTGCTCAAATTACATTGTTGATAAACACTAGTTAAAAATGAAGGTAGTAGTTCACCATAAGTTTGAGAACTAAATGCTTTGTATTTCTTCAGCTTTCGGTGATTTAGATAAACTACTCTTGAATAGACTATATGAAGAAAGTCATAGAGGAAGAACTGAGGTGTCAAATAATTAAAATTTTTCAAATTCTCAATTATTAGTTTCCTTGGAATATCTTTAATGAAATCATTATAATCATTTACAACTTTAATAAATCTGTCTTGATCACATCTATCATAAGCTTCAAGTAAATCATCAAGTATTTTTTCTTTGCGTAAGGGTTCGTACCTGCTTGGAAGATAAACTAAAAAGGAATATTCAATTAGTTTTCCAATTTCAAGCATAGGGTTGTAGAAATAATCCCCAAAATAAATAACATATTCTTCCATAAAAGAAGGATAAATAACATTTCTAAGGCTCACAAATTTGAAAAAAGGAGTTACATCCTTTCCCAAGTGGCTACGACCACGGCGTTCATAATATGGAACTGTAACTGATTTTGATTCAGTTATTAACCCAGTGAATGATTCATTTTTCTCCATTGTGTCTAGATCATAAATGAAATGGTTTGCCCGTTTAAAATCTGATGATGGAAAAAAACTTGTAGGTTTTATCACTATTGGTTCTTCGACAGTAGTTTTTATTATTTCTTTATCTTGAGGAGATTTATTAGAGGCTTCCAGTGGATTAACTGAATTATGTAGACTCTTTGTATTTGTTGGAGTTGTTGGAGAATCTTTTGACTTGCGCGGTCTACCACGTTTCTTTGGAATCTTTGGTTTCTTTGGGTTTTCTAGTCGGTTTGGATCCTTACGTGGCCTTCCTCGTTTTTTTTTTTTTTGAATAATCTGAGTAGTCGAGGTGTTTATATCAGTGGTTGATATTCTATTATTAGCCTCTAGCGGAATATTATCTGTTTTAATAATAGTAGGAATAGACGGTATATGGCTTTCATTTTTATCTTGGTTATAATTAAGTGAGGAGCTAGTAGTAGAAGTTGTTTGAGTTGTTGGTATATCATTATATTTATTTGGATAATAAGAAGGTTTGGGGGTATTTAGAGTTGATTTTGATATCGGCTCTTTATCAATATTTTGAATCCTATAATTTGGAACAACGAAATTATTATTTATCACTAGATCAATAAATGATGACCTTTTTTCTGGCCTCTCATTTATAGTATTAGTTATGTTATCTTGTTCGGTATCTTGTGCATTATTGATAACTTCAGTTCCATTAGGTGGTTCAGCTTTAAAGTATGGATTCAAAATTTCAATATTATTACCTTGACCAATTGGTGTTTCTGAATTATCTATTATTGGATTTTGGTTTTCTTCAGCCGGTATTATAAAATTATCTTTTGAAGTTCTATCTTCTTTGTTAACACTATTATCTAAAGGATCAATTATTTTGTCTAATGCTATATTTGATGGTGTGGGATCTTCCTTATGTATTATTTTCTCTTTATTCACACTAGTATTATTTGCTATCGGTGGTAACTCGAGAAAAATATTAGAGCCAAGTTCAATTTCATTATAATTTATTTTTCTTCTTCTTCTTTTATTTAGTTTTGTAAAGGTATCTACTGTTTTATTAAGATCCTTATCACTGGTAATATTTTCACTATCAAAAGTTGCATTTGGTAAATTTGAATTAAGGATATTGTCAGTATTATTTCCAAAGTTATTTAAAAACCAATCACCAGATTCTAATAAGCTTAATAGTCTGGCTTTAGGCTTCTTTTTTTTCTTTTTCTTATCATCAGAATTTTTAGCTACTGGTGAGGGTTTTTTTTTAGTATCAGATTGATCACTAAGCAAATTTGTAATACTTGGTTTTATTGTTTGAGTAGTTGTTTTCTTTAATATCGATTCTTCGTTTTCTTTTAAATTATCATTATCAACTAATGAATCTTGTTTATTGTTATGGCTTTGATCTGGTTTGAAATTTTGTTCCAATAGCTGTGTTTCTAGCTTTACTAATAATGACTGATTCTCTTTTAATATTTGTTGATCATTTGGAACAAACATATTTTCATTGGTCTCTTCAGGTTTAACAACATCGCTAATCAGATGTTGATCTTGAAAATTATTTTGTGTATCCATTTCATATTTTTTTGGTCCATTATTAGATGTGTCGACAACTCTTGGACTAGTCATTTCCCATGTCATTATCCACTTCTAAAAAAATCTTGATTTAATATAATACAAATACAATCTAAAAGGGTGGATTATCAACGTTACTTTTAACTGAAAAATTGTTCTTTTTTAAAAATATATATCCGCGGAACCAATTTAGATAGGAATATGCTTACTGATCAACGTTATCAAATATCAAGGTTGTGTTTAGGATTGATATGGCTAGTCATTGATTAAATGGGAGTTCTTACGATATATTTCTAATTAACAATGATCTGTTGATACTTTTATCACGTATTTATAATAGCTTTACTTTGCTTTGAAAATTCACGTGAGCCCCAGGCCGAAATCTCGAAATTTAAAGATTCAATGATGATATCAATAAAAGATTATCGTAATATGGGACCCTTAAACGAGAGAAAGGATTATTTTTACAGGGTAAAAGTTTTAAATATTTAGCAGGTTTCCTGTAAGATATTATATTAGTTGATTTGTATCGGCTTTTTTATATTTTGGCAATCGTGTGAAACAGTAATAGGAAGATATGGTTATGACTACTGCACCGCTAATGATTACACCAGCTACTGCTACCGCCAGCACAAGCGCGGTAACGTCAGATCCAATATTGACAACAGGGGATATTATTGATAACCATGATGCAGATGATGAGCAGCATACTGTTGGGACAAGGAGTATTGCAACTGGGAATGTGAATGGTAATGATGATGCTATTGATAAAGATAATGATACTACGAATAAAGGGATAAAGCCCTATACTGGCCCTGAGACTTCTTCTCCTACTAAAGTTCCATGGTTCACATGGAGAAGTTCACCACCAAATAATACAAATAATGATCAAAATATAAATAACCTTAGTGGTAATAGCAATTTAAAGAATCCAGATATAAAAGATGAAGTAAAGATAGACAATCAAATAGAAAGTGCTGCAGGCAGCTCTTCTATTGTACCTGTTAATAATGAAGGTTATTTAAAGCGTGGGTTATCTTATATTTATAGAAGGAATCTAACAAGTGGGGATAATAATAATAATATGGCTAATAATATTGGTAATTCAACAAATAATAAAAATGATGTAGGATCAACTAATGATGAAATGAAAGAACCTATTAATCCTAATAGTTTAACAAATGTATTGATTCCACCGCATGCATATGATGAATATTTGAAAGAATATAAAAATTGGAAAGAAAAAATGGAACTTTTAAATAACCCTAAAATAGAAGAAACTGTTACGAAGAAAGATCAAAAAACTGAAGATAATAATAATAATGATAATAATAATAAGGTAAATGAGCCAGAAGTTGCAGTAAGAATTACTCATAAAAAGGATATACCTCGTGGAAATTATGATGATTCAGGAGATATAAGAGAGGGAATACATACTAATGCAGAAGATACTGAAGTATTTTTTCAAGAACCTAATATTTTAGTTCCAAGTATTGATATTTTACCAGTTGATAATACATGGAAGAGTATTACTACATCAATTACTAATGAATTGAAAAAGATTAATTCAGGAACACAAACAATAGTTAAACCTAAAGTATTATCACGTCGAGATCCTAACAATCTTTTCTTTGAGATAACTAATGGTGGTCAAAGGAGTATAAAAATATTAATTATTGGTGTACATGGATTTTTTCCAACCAAAATGTTAAGAAAATTTTTAGGTAATCCAACTGGTACATCAACTAAATTTATCAATGAAGCAGAAGCTACAATTAAGAATTATTTTTCAGATAAGAAAGATTATAAGATTGAAATTAGTAAGATAGCGTTAGAAAGAGAAGGTAGAGTATTTGATAGAGTTGATTATTTTTATGATATAATGAAAAATTATGAGAAAGAAATGAATGAATTTGATTATATATATTTTGCATCACATTCACAAGGTTGTCCGGTTACATTTATGTTATTAAGTCGATTATTAAATGATAAATTATTGAAATTAGAGACAGTAAATTATTATGAGAATGAAGATATTGATGAAAATGATGGATATAAATATACAAAGAAGATTATATCAGTATTATGTATGAATGGTATTAATAATGGACCATTTTATGGTGCAGATCAAACATTATTAGTTAGAAGTTTAAGAACTATTGAACATGATCATTTTATGGAATTATTTGAATTTCAAAATTTTGAATCAAAACATTCAATTGAATTATTAAAAAGTTTAAAAATATGTTATTTAAATGGTATTAAAGTAACATATGTAGGTACAATAAATGATCAATTAGTACCATTATATTCATCAATGAGTTTATTTATTGGACATCCAAATATATTTCGAGCAACATTTATAGATAAAAAGACAGAAACACCAAATTTTTTAAAAACATTAATAAATGATGGTACACAATTAATTAATTTAGGTATAAATGATAGAATGTTAATTAAAGAGATAAGTAGTTCATTAGAAGGTACATTAATGGGTGGTGGACATTCAACTGCATATCAAGAGAGACAAGTATATGAATTAGCTATAAAATTTTCATTAGAGACAAATATTTTAAAAAAAAATGAAGAGATTAAATATAAACCATATAAATTAGAGACTAATCCATTTAGATTACCATGGTGTATGCGTAGTTTATTATATGATATTGAAAAAAATTTAGGTCAAAGTGAGACAATTAAATTACATAAAGAATATAATGAATGGCATCCAATAAGTAAACAACAACAACAGTTGAAGTATAGGTTAACAGGATTAAAGAGTTTTTTATGAGAGAGAGAGGGAAGTAAGTATATAGATATAATTAATTAATTAATTAATTGCTAGATAATAATTATAATTTAAGACATTTATTTTTTTCTTAAGGGGTATATATATATATAGCCAGCAATATAATTTATATATATGTATAATTGTTAATGCTGGTAATAAAAGAAGATAAATAAATAATATTGAATAGTACTAAATAAAATAGGGGGTAATAATACTAATAATAACACTTTATAATATAGATAATTTAAATGATTATTATTCATAATCATATAAAAATATTTATTTAAAATAATATAATAATAATTTTTTATAATTAGTTAATCAAAAAAATAAAAAATATCAATAATAATTAAAAAAAACGGGATTACAATGTGACTATCACGTGACTTAAATTCTTGTATACTATATAGGGGAATTATTACTTAAAAATGAGATAAATAAATGTTGAATTCGGGATAAACGAAGTAAAAAAAAAAAAAAAGGAAATGTTGAAAAACTTACGTGAGTATATAAATAAATACGAGAGTATTAAATATAATAAATAAATAAGTAGATTTACTTTAAAAGAAACAAGAATCCAAAGATGTTAAAAGAGGATGATGATCAGAGTATTATTATACAAAAGAAAGAGATAATTATTGAGAAAAGATTATATAATTGGAATGAATTACCGGTATGGCAACATGATAATGAATATATAATAAGTGGATATATACGTGAGACAAGAAATATGAGTAAAACATTCAAGACATTATTTTATTTACATAATGAAAGTATTAATATCTATTCACATTTAATACCATCAATAATGATAATAATTAATTTATTTATAATTAAATTAATTAAAATTGAAAAATATGAAACAACAAATACAATTGATTATTTAATAATTGATATTTTTTATATTGGTAGTTTAATATGTTATTCAATGAGTAGTATATTTCATTGTATTAAAGCACATTCATTAGAAGTGGCTAAATTTGGTAATAAATTAGATTATTTAGGTATAATCATATTAATAATAACATCAAATGTATCAATATTATATTATGGATATTATGAACACCCTGAGTATTTTATTAGATATTCAATATTAATTACAATGTTAGGTATATGTTGTAGTATAGTAAGTGTTAAGGATAAATTCAGACAACGTAATTATAGAAAATATCGAGCCATGATATTTATAATATTTGGATTATCATCAATATTACCAATAATAAATGGTTTTAAAATATATACAATGCAAGAAATAATGATAAAATGTCAATTAAAATGGATGTTATTAGAAGGATTTTTCTATATATTTGGTGCAATACTATATGGTATGAGATACCCAGAGAGATTATATATAGGTAAATTTGATATAATTGGATCATCACACCAGATATTTCATTTATTTGTCGTTATAGCAAATTACTGTCATCTGCGTGGATTGATAAAAGCGTATGAATTAGTTCATACGACTAATTAAATAATATATATTATAATATGGTATAGTTTATAATCGTAATATTATTGTAGTTACTGTAATAGGCGACGGATACAGTAATAGCAAACCTCAAACAAAGGGTATCCAGTAATTGGTGACGCTCAGATAGCTACTGCAAAAGGCAAACAACCCCAGTTTTCATGCTGGAAGATCCAGCTGCTTGTTTCTTCCCCTCACAAGTCACTCGCGCGTCTTGCCGAAAGGGGCAACAGGCCCCCGCGTTTCTTTTGTTTATTTGTTTGTTTGTTTTTCTTTTTTTTGCTGCCAGTTATTGCCGGTGCGGGGACTCTTTCTCCCTGTGCTCTTGGGAATACAGAGAATTCTGCAACGAATGCAATGCAAAGTAGTCTGTATCTCAGAGTATCTCACGGCACAAGTTGAGCCGACGACAAGCCAGCAACGAGATTGCCAGAAGCAGACTCGTGTTTGCTGCATTGGGCACTGTCCACAACAATGAAACCACGCGTGTATTTCATAGCTGATTCTTATTAACACGTCAATACCACTACTTGTTCTATGGGTTGTTTACCAATCATACTACTATTAGTATTAGTACTAACTAACTAATACTGGGTTGGTTGTTTGTTTTGGTATCTATCTCCCTCTCTCTTTGAATCTTGTATATAAATATAACATATATTTCTCTATAAAGTTTTTTTTTTTCAAATTTTATTCTTTTATTATTATTATTTTTTAGATTTCTTTTTTTCTACTTCTTACTATTACCTAATTAAGGTGAAAAATTATTCATTAATTACTCATAACAAATAAACAAAAAAATGCAATTGCAAAGTGCTTTATTAGCTGCTATTGCTTTATCTGCCGCTACAGCAGATGCTTGGTCTCCAACTAATAATTATGCCCCAGGTGAAGTCGTCTGTGATACTAGATCTTCTTTAGTTAGAAGAGCTGATGGTAAATTATCAGTTAATGAAACTGAATACTTAAAGAAAAGATTTGTTTTAACTGAAAAAAATTTAAGAACTTTCTTATTAAAAGCTACTTCTAATTTTACTGATAAATCAATTATTGATAAATTATTCCCACATCATGAATCTTCAAATAAGACTAATGGTACTAAAAAAGTCAATTATACTGACGCCGATTTTAAATTACTTCCGAAGATTGGTGTCTCTGTATCAGGTGGTGGTTACAGAGCTATGTTATCTGGTGCAGGTATGGTTGCTGCTTTAGATTCAAGAACTGAAGGTTCTACTGAAGGTGGTTTAGGTGGTATCTTAGATTCTACTACTTATTTAACCGGTTTAAATGGTGGTGCTTGGTTAGTCGGTACTTTAGCTGGTAACAATTGGACTTCTATTCAACAAATTGTTAATAATTTCTCTTGGTATTATAAAGGTTCCATTTGGGATTTAGATGATAATATTTTAACTGACGGTAAATGGGATATCTTAAAAGCCGGTTCTAGATGGAATAAAATCGCTGAAGCTTTAAAAGCTAAAGAAAAAGCTGGTTTCAATGTCTCAATGACTGATATTTGGGGTAGAACTTTATCTTACAGTTTATGGCCAACTTTATCCGAAGGTGGTCAAGCTTTAACTTTCGATTCCGTTACTAACTCTTCCGTTTGGGCTCAAGCTGGTATGCCATTCCCAATCGCTGTTGCCGATGGTTTAGCTCCAAACACTACCGTCTCCTCAAAGAATTCTACTATTTTCGAAATGAATCCATTCGAAATTGGTTCTTGGGATCCAACCTTAAACGCTTTCTCCAACATTAAATACATGGGTACTGCTGCCGGTTCTGGTAGACCAGTCGAAGGTAAGTGTGTCGGTGGTTACAATAACATGGGTTTCTTATTAGGTACCTCTTCTTCTTTATTCAATGAATTCGTTCAAAACTTAAACACTACCGCTATGGTTGCTGTCTTCAAGGGTTTCAAATCTATTTTAGAAAACCCAGATGCTATCCGTAACGATCAAGTCTCTGCTATCTCTCCAAATCCATTCAAGGGTATTGATAACAGACCTTTCCACAATTACTCTAACTCTATTGCCGCTAATGAAAACTTATACTTAGCCGATGGTGGTGAAGATAAAGAAAATATTCCATTAGTTCCATTATTACAAGAAAAGAGAGATGTCGATGTCATTTTCGCTTTCGATAACTCTGCTGATACTTCTGATAACTTCCCAGATGGTTCTTCTTTAGTCGCTACTTATGAAAGACAATTCTCTGCTCAAGGTGCTAACATCTCTTTCCCATACGTTCCAGATGTGAACACTTTCGTTAACTTAGGTTTAAACAAGAAACCAGTTTTCTTCGGTTGTGATGCTAAGAACTTAACTAAATTACACCATATCCCACCTTTAATTATTTACACTCCAAACTACGATTTCTCTTTTGCTTCCGGTACTTCTACTTTCCAAATGTCTTACAACGTTGAACAAAGAATTGCTATGATTCAAAATGGTTACGAAGTCGCCACTAGAGGTAACTTAACCGTTGACCCAGATTATATGTCTTGTGTCGGTTGTGCCGTCATGAAGAGAAAGTCTGAAAAATTCAACTTCACTTTACCAGAAGAATGTAAGGCTTGTTTCGAAACTTACTGTTGGAACGGTACTAAAGATTCTACTACCCCATCTGACTTCGAAAAGTACACTGATTTCAACCAATCAGCTGTCACTTTTGCCGCTGGTCAATTAAAGGCTTCTGCCACTGGTGGTCCAATCGCTACCGCTTCTCACAAAGCTTCCAAATCTAAGCAAAAGAAATACGCTTTAAAGGCTAGATCTGTTAACGCTGCCGAAGTTAACATGCAATCTTTCTCTTCCATTTCAACTATGTTGATCGCTATTTTCTGTTCCGTCTTAGCTGGTGCTGGTTTAGTTTAATTTGATTAATCAAATTCCTTAATTAATATAATGAACGATTATCCTTTTTTTTCATATCCCTAACAACACAATAATAATTTAATTTCCCATTTTTTTCTTTAATTTTAATTAGAAGTTATTAGTTATAATCATAATACTTTGTTTGATTTATATCCTTCTTTTTAATTTTATTATTATACCATTATTTGATAAACAAAAAACATTTTTTTAAAAAACACAAAAAAATATACTAATTTCTTAAAATACAAATTTACTAGTTTTTATTTACTTAATCATCTATTTATTATCTGTTTTTAAATATAATTTTAATCTATATAACTACGTAAGTTTTAATTGATGTCTTATTAATAATATTTTGTTTATATTACTTTCTATATACTTTTACTATTATTATTTTTCATATAATAATTATTCAGATATTGGAAATTTTTCATGCCGAAATCCAAAGAGCGAGAACAATCAATAATCATTGAAAAATTTAAGCATCTCATCGCTTAAAAAAAAATAAAAACTTGTTATATACATATATTTATATATATATTATTCTTATATCAATTTTTTAGAATCATTAAAGTATTATATATCACTATCCCTCTCCATCACAATCATGGCACCAATAGTTTTCCAAGGGAGTGAAAATTTTCGTACAAGATTAATTCTAGCTACTTTAGCTGGTAAACCAATTAAAATTGAAAAAATTCGTTCAGATGCATTAGATCCAGGTCTTAAAGATTATCATGTTTCTTTTTTAAGATTATTAGAATCAATTACTAATGGTTCAAAAATTGAAATATCTTATACTGGTACTACAGTTATTTATATTCCAGGTATTATTATTGGTGGTTCTTATACACATAATTGTCCAAATTCTAAACCAGTTGGTTATTTTATTGAACCAATGTTATATTTAGCTCCATTCTCTAAAAAGAAATTCTCAATCATTTTTAAAGGTATCACTTCATCTCATACTGATGCTGGTATTGAAGCATTTAAATGGGGTTTAATGCCAATAATGGAAAAATTCGGTGTAAGAGATTGTGCTTTACATACTTTAAAACGTGGCTCTCCTCCAAATGGTGGTGGTGAAGTACATTTAATAGTAGACACTCTTTTAGCACAACCTTTAACTATGCATGAATTAGAAAGACCAAAAATTCTAGCAATTAAAGGTGTAGCGTACTCTACTAGAGTTAGTCCTTCTATGGTGAATAGAACTATTGATGCCGCTAGAAAAGTATTAAAAGATGTAGGATGTTCAGTAGATATTACAGCTGATGTATGGAGAGGTGAAAATTCAGGTAAAAGTCCAGGTTGGGGTATTACCTTAGTTGCACAAGGACAAAGAGGTTGGTGTTCTTTCTCAGAGACTATTGGTGACGCCGGTCAAGCTCCAGAAGATATTGGTATGATGGCTGCTTATTCCCTATTAGAAGAAATATCCAAATCTGCAGTTATTGGCAGAAATCAATTACCATTAGCGATAATATATATGGTCATCGGTAAAGAAGATATTGGTAGACTGAGGATTTCTAAAAGTCAAATAGATGAAAGATTTATACAACTTCTTAGAGACATTAAATCAGTATTTGGTACTGAAGTATTTTTAAAAGAAGTTGATGATGCTGATAGCGATGATTTTATAGCTACTATTAAGGGTATAGGTTTTATAAACACTAACAAAAAAATTGCATAGAAAAAGAATAAAGAATATTTATATTAGATTACTCACATATATGAAATTCATAAATAATTTAATTTATCATTATTGTACATTAAATAAATATTTGCATTTTATTTACTATTACAAAATTTAATAAATAAAGTAATATAAATGAAAAAAAGAGTATGATTTATATATTTATAATTTTTATAACTTTTTTTAATACAATAATTAAATACGGGTTGGCATATCTTCTAAATTATCAACTAATTTTTCCCATAAATTCAAATCCAATCCAGCAGTATTTGAACGTATTCTAACCCATGATTTAAATGCTTCTGTAATCAGATATTGTGTCTCTTGAAATAATGAAAATTCCTGTAATACACATTCTCTAATTAACCATGCTCTATTAGTCTGTTGATAAATTTCCCTTCTATCACCTTGAATTGCTAATTTTAACTTATCATATTCAGCACTACTTGAATCAGCTTTACCCTTTTCTTGTTCCATTTTGGCTAAATTTGCTTCAATATGCTTATGTAATTGACCAATATTATTACCTGCCATAATACGATACCTTTCAAATAATTTTCTTAATGATATTAACATATCAATAAAAATTTTAAATTTGGTTATAACAGATTTTGAAAATTTATCTAATTCTGTATTCATAATAGTAGAATTTTCCTTGAAAGTTTGCTTAACAATAGATAAATGGTTATTAATATCAAGGACAGTACCTTTATTTTGTTCATTGTTATATAATTTTGGTGTATAATGAATTAAATCTGTTAATAATTCATCAAAATTGTTAGATTCTTGTTGAATCTGTCTTAATCGTCTTTCTTGTCTTTCAATTAAAGCACCAATTTTAGACCAAGTTTCTATCATATTCTCAATTGAAGCATCTGCTTCATTCCATTGAATAGCAAAATCTTTTACCCATATCTTCATAAAATTATTCGATATTCTCCTATTTTGAAATTCATCTGTTGTGGAGATCTTAGCATTTTTACGCCATGAACTTAAATCTACTTTAAGCGTTATAAATTTTTGAACCATACCATCTTTATTTAAGAATGGATGTTTCAATAATAAATTAATAAATCTTGAAAGACCTTTCATTCTTTTTTTCAAAAATAATTCATCAGTATTTTGAGAACCTATCCTTTTTGGGGGTAATTCAGGTATCATTCTAAATGGATATCTTTCAATTAGTATTTCTTTTAACCAAACAAAATCGGAATATCGCCTTATTACAATAAAAGTTTGTGAACTTGGTGAAGTATATGTCAATTCCCAATTTGTATGTTTGAATAACATCCCTTCACGTTCAGACACTTGTCTAATAGAAACTGAATCCATACTCAATGGATGATAATCTTTTCTAAAAGTTTCAGCCCAATCTGCAATATCGATTATATCTTCTTCATTCTTATTTTGTGCATTTTTATTTTTACCTTTTTTATTTGAGTTCAATCTAGGATTGGCATTCTCAGTAGTTGCATCTCTCGTATTATCAAGTAAGCCATCTTCTTCATCGCTATCAGGACCTAGAATATTCAATACTGGTTTAAACACAGGGGAATCTGGTGCTATCGTCGGTTGATATGGGACATGGATTTGAGAATCACTTGGGTCTCCCCATACATTATTCAGACTAGGCAAATTTTCATCTTTAGACCATTCGTTGGCAGCCAATGGATCATCAAACATCACAATAAATACTCTTTAATAGTACAGTACAATCAATAAATGGAAACAGGAAAAAACACAAAGTAGAAGGATCCTAACAACAATATAAGCAATATAGTAGTACAAATACTCTTTCAATGCAAAACAGTGCTTTCTGAGTTGACCGATATCTATCCTTTACGCTCTAATATATGTATATATATATTTTAAGCCCTGCTTAAAACAGTATATAGACAGGTATAGTTTTCAATCTTCTTATATATATGGAGCTAGGGCCTCGGCAATAGGAAAGCCTTTTAAAGTCAAAAGCACAAACAACCTTCGCAAGAGCATCGAACGCATAAGATGCTCAGCATTGCTAGACACTCTACTTTTCGAGGTCTTGTAAATATCAACCGTCGTCGCAACTTGTTCTTTAATGCCAAGGGACCACTGGAGTATACCCACAATGTGCTTCTTAAAGATACGCCCGAGAGAGTGTATGAGGTAGTCAGCGAAGTCAGCAAGTATCAAGAATTCATTCCATATTGTGAAAGCTCTTTTGTGAATAAACGGGATCCGGTAGGTCGTCCTAGTGAGGCAGGCCTTAATGTGAGCTTTAGAGAATACAAGGAAAGGTTTGTATGCGATGTCAATTGCCAACCTAATAAAAAGGGTTATGTCGTTCGATTCGACTCTCTATCACATAATCTATTCAAAGAACTAGGTGGATCATGGGTCATCACACCGAGTGTTCGTAACAAAGGTCAATCAACTGTGCATCTTGTTCTGCGATTTGAGTTCCATAGTATACTATATAATGCTGTTTCGAGTATCTTTGCTAGAAGTGCAACCTCTTTGGTAATGGAAGCATTTGGCAGAAGAGTTGATGCACTACGGACAGCTAGAGATGACATTCAAATAACAAAACAATTAGAATAATAACTTCTGTACATTCATATATATATATATACATATTCTTTAATATAAGACGCACTGACGAGAGATTGGTGACAAATGATTGAAATGATATTTAAATTTGAGAATATGGACAATATCTATCTATATATACATATAACACTAATAAATAAAACAAGATACTTACTTGCTTAAGAACTTGTGTATTGCTTAGCAGCTTCTTGACATGCTTTCAATTGTTGTAAATAATAATCACAAATTTGGAAATTACCATTATTTTCGTCCAGACATTTTGTGAAATTCTTAGCACTAGCTTCACAAGAACCTACACCTGCTGCAGTAGATGACTGTAGAGCAGCACCACCTAAATCTTGTTGTACTGGAGCGGCTGCATCACTACTGCTACTACCGCCGAACATGCCGCTGATACCGGCACCAATTGTATGACCAACAGCACTACCAACGGCTACACCAGCAGCGGTGGAGGCCATTTGAGCAAACATACCTGGTTGTTTAGTTTGACCAACTGGTTCCATCCTTGGACTACTATATGAAGATGGACTTGGTTGAGCTTGAGTTGGTGCAGGCCTTGGGGCGGCCATAGTGTGAGCACTTCTGGTTTGGGTCCTTGCCGGACTGGAACTTCTACCTCTTGAACGTGGCATTCTGATATTTATATTTGTATGTTGTGTAATGAGAGAATATTTTAATCAATAGCTGATTGTTTGAGGTTTTGTGGCAAGGAAAGTTATTTTACCCTGAGATCAGTGGTCTTTTTATACTCTGCGGTTGCTGCGTGGCCGCTATCACCGACTCGGAGTTGGCTATTTATTAGTTAGCAGAATATTCGAGTCGTTGGCGCTGTTTTTCACAAGTGTCATAATTCTTTTAATGTCATTAATGTAGAAGAAGTGGTATTATTGATGAATTTTTAAATTATATTAGAGATTTTTTTGTAATACATACTATACATTATGTAAATATATATATATGCTTGTATCATTATGCGATTGTTGGTGAATGCTTTTTATGTTTTTTTTGATATTAGTACTGTGAATGCTATTGTTGAAAAACTTATTAATCATCATTTAGCATCTCATCTAGAAGACCACTTGGACCTTTTCCAAGGTTTCTTTCACTAGTAGTATATCTATTATTCTTATTTATTAATTCTTCTGTACTATGCATAGTATTGAAACTGATTGAGTTACCATTATTCAAATTGATCATCGAACTCTTGGGTATATATTGAAAATTACTACCATTTGAATTTCTAACAGTTTCACGTTGAGTGGTACCTGGTAATACAACTGAAGTATCTCTTTCAGAATCATCTTCAATTTCAGATTGATTGTCTGAGTATGTTTCAGTATCATCATCTAAACTGACAGAACTGAAATTCAATGCTTCTTGTTTTAATATTTCAGTTGGTGATATAAATAATGAATTATTCTTTGCATGCTTTTGAAATTTACTCATTAATACTTTTTCAGATATATCAGATTGTGCATTGCTATAAGATGATAAATCATCATCCCAATCACTATATGTTCCTAATGAGTATTGTTCCATAAATATATTATTTCCCTTTTCATCCTTAATAGAAGAGTTAGATGAAGAAGAAGACTTATCTTTACCATTTGATGTATAATATGGGTCAAATTGATATTTAGATTGAAATTCACGTTTACGATATTCTTTACGTAGTCTTTGATATTCACGAATGGATAACCAACCCCAAATAAATGCTAAAATTAGAAAGAAAAAACCTAAACATGCACCGAATGCAATGAATACAGTACCATTTATATCATTGGAATGATATATATAATGATTACCAGCAGTGCTTGGGATACCCAAACTGTATGTAGAGTAGTTTGCGCCAGAAGATGTGGAAACTGACGTAGTCGTCAGTTTTGGCATATTCAGTTTTGGCAGCCCCATTGTTAATTTTTAATATATTATTATAATGGATGAGAGAAGGTACTGCTATTGTAATTCCAGAATAGTGTCGTAGCACCTTTAAAGAAAAAAGTTCTTGTAAAATTATTAAATATTGGGGAATTGAGCGTACATTAAAGTAAGAGTATTGACAAGAGACGGTTCCCTCAGTTATATATATAAATACATACCATCATGAACCAACGATTAAAAATGGATATCCAGCATCACAATCTGTCAGACAATTCTACTAGTAACTAGCACAGTTTTTAGGCGCCAATTCCCTCCAAAGAGCACACACAACCAGCGCAGCACCGTTAATTTTAAGCACAGCCATTGATTTTTACCGCCTTTTCGTGCTTTCGCGTGGCTGGCAGTGGGAAATACGAAAAATAACGTGTGCTAATTTATTTGCTACAGCAGACAGGAAAAATGGTGATGATAGCAACTAATTTTGTGATGGTTGCTATAGTGGCTGTCATGTTCCTGGAATTGGAATATCGCGATCATACTGGATCAGGAAGTTTTATTTTTGGTTTATTTTTGATTTTGTAACAATCTGTAAATAAATTGTTGTTGGAAGAATACAGACCTAGATAAAAATAGATACAGTGCTTAGAAAACTAGCTGTTTAATGTTTATAAAAAAATTAAAAAAATAAAAAATAAAAGTGAAAAATTATTATAAATTTTTATGTATAATCGGATGGAATTGAATGTAAACCTGATATGGAATGTCCCATCAGTTATGAAATAGTAATGATGTATATGTGTATATGCAATAAAATATTAGTATGTATTAGTAGTGTTCATTGTAAAATATTAAAAAAAAAAAGAAACAGAATTGATTCTAGAACCTCCAGTTCTCATCAACAGATTCAATAGCCCATTGAAACTTATCCCTCATTGTCTTTGCAAAAATCTTCTCAATCGGCACACCGTATTTCTTACAAAAGACAACGTTCAATCTTGGATCGATATAATTCAACTTAGAAGTACCTAACGAGACTTGACTATTATCTTCCTTATCACGTAATTGAAGACTTCTGTTTCTGATTCTTTCATCTAATTTTTCAATTTGTGTTTTAATTTTCTCAACTGTATTTAAAGATGGTTTTAATTCAACTTTCCCAGTTTCAACTTCTTTTAAGAAACCATCTCTCTTCTCTTTAACTTTATCTAACCATTCTTTTAAATCTTCATCAGTTAATAATTCTTCACCATCAAATTTTCTCTTATCATTATCACGTACAAATTTTCTTTCAAATCTTTCAATATCTCTTTCTGCTATTCTAGTGATAATAGTCTTCATATCTTCATCAGTCATATCACCAATTTCATTAAAGAATTTTGGATCTTTCTTTAATTCTTTTTTATCTAATTGAATGATACCTTTCTTTAATCTAATCTTTTCCCATTCCATCTCTTGTAATTTTTCATTTGCCTTTTGAACAGATTGTGCATGAGTTTTACCAACAGATTTTTGATGGTTACATAATATAGCAACTGTACGATTAGCAGCATTATATTTTAATAATTTTTCAGCAACTGAACCTTCATTGGGTATCAGATCTAATTGATCTTGCATTGTCTTGGAAGCATTATATGTACGGAACACTTTAGCGGTTAAACCAGGCATATAATGTTGTAAATGTTTATTTAATACAGCTGGATCTAATCTATCGAATAATTGATCACCAGGTTTCTTTGGTGCACGTTTAAAAATAACTAAATTTTTAAAAACTTGTTTATCAACTTCAACTTCTTGATAATATCTGATAGAATCTTTACCTAAGAAATCAAAGATAACAGTTTGTGGTGGTTTTAAAGTAACATGTTCATAACGTAAAGAACAACAACCAACAGTATCAGCTTCATCTTCAGATTTTTCACCACCTGCTCTTAAAGCGAAAATATCAATTAAGTAAATAGCAACAGCTTTTTGTCTTTCAACCATAATTTTATTTTTAAAATTTTTTCTATAATCTGAACGAATGGCAGTGATATGTTTTTTCAATTCTCTTGCTTTTTCAAATTTTTTAAAATCACTTTGACCTTTAAATGATGAATTTGCAGCTAATCTAACATATTTAAATGAATTTGAAATATTTTCTCTCCACATTGCTAACCATTGAACGGTATTATCATGTTTAATTTCACCCCATTGATGGCCTTCTGGTGGTTTTGGTATTTCTGCTTCTTTACCTAAATTTAAAACAACTTCTTCAGGGTAAACTCTTCTTTTAAGTTTACCAGTTTTTGGATGAGCACCACGACCACGAAATAAATCAGGAGGTTCAATTTTAAAATTACCAACTTGTTCTTTACGTCCATCAATTTCACAAAATTTAAATGGTTCTTCAAATTTTTCCCTATCAAGACGAATTTGTTTCTTCTCTTGTGCACTTAATTGTTTCTTCTCTTGTTTTTTCAATTCAAAATAATCATACATTTTTGAAAAATCACATTTATTAAAATCCTTAACATCGATATTATTTTTAGTACCACCTGATTCTTTTAAAACTTCTAAGAAATCATTAAAGAAATTTTTTTGGAAAACTGGATTCTTACCATGATCAGTTTCTAAAAGAGCAGCATAAAAACCAGCTACTTCTTCAGCTTGACTAGGTAATTCGACAGGTTTACCTTCATAATACAATTTAATATGAGAAGGTAAAGGTTCATAATCTGGAGGAAATATGACACCATTATGGGTTAAAGTAGTCCATTTAATAGTATCATCATCATCTTTATCATTTTCCCACCATTTATATTTATTGTCACTTTCTTCCTCTTCTTCTTTAATTTTCTTAGCTTTCTTAGTCTTTTTCGATGTATCTTTAGTTATATCGATTTTATTATTATCTTCTTCTTCAGATTTAATCTTTTTAACTTTCTTTACTTTCTTCTTCTTAGATTCTCTAGTACTACTACTACTACTAGACATATGAGGTAAAGCAGTATCACTATCGAATTCACCTTTAACATTATCGATGATAGTTCTACTTAAAGTTAAATCTTCTCTATCGATACTTACATTATTACTACCTAACTTTTTAATAGTTTCAGTTTCAGCAGAAGATGAGATGGGACTAATCAAAGGTTGATTTGAATCAGAATCGTCATCACTTTCTTTTGATATAATTTTTTGTCTTTTTGTTAAGGATGATAATGGGATATCCTCATCATCATCATCGTAATCGGTATGTTGACGTTTTGATAACGGTTCCATTATAATTGTAAAATCTGATAAAGAGTACTATAATATGTAATATTTCTTTTCTTTCTTTTTTTTTTATTTTATATCTTTTTTTGTTGAAACTTTTCTTCTTGATATTATTTCATTCAATGATAAAATAAGTTATAAAAAAAAGATCTAAGTATCTTCTACAGGAAACTAAAAGATAAAAAACGATTTGAATATCTTTTTTGTAAAAAAATAAAAGAGGGAAGGATATAAAAAATAAAGTTTTTACTTTTTATGCTTCTTTTTTCTTATATAACTTTGTAATAAAAGAAGCGTTTTAGCAAAATGGAATGTGTATTTAATAAAAAAAAAGTTGATTTATATTTTGATTAGCGTCTTATTTCAAAGCAAACGAGGCGATCGCAAATTAAATAAATTAATGCCTAATCGAACTAAATAATTATGATAAGTCTAAAAAAATAAAATATTAATCTAGTTTTTTTAGAAATAATTGAAATTCTAAGATATCTTTCCAATAAAGCTTTTTTTCCCTCATGAAGACGAAAAATTTCAAGAGAAAATTTCAAATAGACAGGGTGCCGAAATGGCGCTATCAAGCACACAGTTAAATAGCAATTTTTAAAATATATTCAATATTAAATAAATATATTATCATCAGTTTTTATATGTTACATGAGTATATATATTTATATACATAGATCTCTATTGTTGTTGTTTCATACCAATATATATATATATTTGGAAGGTGCGTTTGTAATATGGGAGGGAATATATAAATCATATACCAAAAGTATCATCAGAAGCCAAAGTTTGTAAATTCCATTCAGTTTCAAAATTAGTCTTCAATATAGCCAGTTTCTTAATGATTGCATTACAGGCATTCTTCAACGCATCCTTTGGATCATATCCTTCCATAGTTTGTATTCTCATCTTAAATCTAGCGAATAACGGATGTTCTACTTTATAAGCTGCAAATAATACACGAGAGTCCTGAAGTAATTCTGATTTAATCAGATTACCTAATGTATGGTCTTCTTTCTGGAAAGTGATAACAATGGCATTTGCCGCCTTGGTGTCTTGCTCTATCTCTAACTTGCTTTCACCTTCACCAAGAAGAAAGGATTCGAATCTATCTGGAGCATTCATTTGAGCAATGTATAATAGTAAAGGTAATGTGTACTAGACAGTGTATGCTGATATATTTACAAGCCAACTTCTCCCTTTATCACTGGCACTTTATGTTAAACATCCATTTTAACAGTATAATAAATATAATCTTTTCTCTGAACAAAAATCCGCGACCACCGCTTCACCTCGTGGGAAGTGACAACCAGCTCATTTTTCACTCTGGTAACACATAACATCTCCCTAGCAACTCTCATTATCCAATGATAACTACTAATCACTTATTTAACATTATAGCAACAATATAGTATTTTTTTATAACTATTTGTGTTCTCTTTATTGATATTTCCAATACCAAACTGAATAATTGCGATGCGGGTAACCCCATACAATAGTCCATAAGCCCATTAACTTGGTTTAAAAACAATATGTAAATAACATATTTCACTATACAACAATTAATACTTGAAATACATACTTTAATAACAAATATACTCAAGAAATCTAGTAAAAATACTTATTTTTTGTTATATTTAAACAATAATCATCTTTAAATGCTTGCTGGCTGCCGCTGTCGTTTATTTTTTGCTCGCTATTGTTTGGCTGCTAGCAGGAGCCGCGACCACACTACCTGAAATTTGATTTGGGTTGAAAAAAAAAATAATTGATTAAATTATTCACGGTAACCGTCTGTTTAAAGACTTTTCCTTTCCTTTTCAACTTGTATATAATTTATTTTTGTTATTTACGTATAACTCTTTCAAATTTGTATTTTCAACATCTTTTTAAACTTTGAATTCAATATATTCAAGAGGTTGTCTTCTGCTAAAGGTATATTTATATTTTTTTTCACTTTTGTTCTGTTTGGGTTCCCTTGGTCTACTCAATTACCAATTTTTTTACATTTACCTTTGATTTTCATTTTACATTGAGTTTTTTAATCATAATAGATTCCAACGGTATTACTCGTTCTTATATTAAGTAACCACAATGTCACAGAATACTACTCCAACCGTACCTGATGCTCAGATGAATAATAGCAATAATTTCAATCCAGTCAGTACTTCTACTACTAATACTGCTACCAATAATAATAATATTAATCATGATCAACCATCTAATACTGATACTGCTACAGCAAATAAACCTTTCAGATTACCTTCAATCTCAGATTTAAATGTTGATACAAATAATAACAATAATCAACAACCTATCAATACAAATACTCTAACTAATTTACCACCAAAGGTTAGTGTTGCCAGTTTTGATAATCCACTACCTCCCCTAACAAATCAAAATGTTAATCCTCCCTCAACTAATAATTATCATCCTCCTTCTGCTAATCCTACCCCTACAACTTCTATTCAACAACCTACTCCTACTCAATCTAATACCGTCGCTAAACTAACTACTCAACAACAGAGTATCTCACCTCCTACTCAACAGCAATCAAATGTTTCTCCTCCAAATCAACATGTTGAAGCTGCTGCTCCTACTACTTCTCCTAATGAAGAAAATATTCAACAACAATTAGATGAAGATGGTCAGTATAGACCTTTAAATGTTAAAGATGCTCTCTCGTATCTAGAACAAGTAAAATTACAATTTAATTCTCGTCCCGATGTTTATAATCATTTCTTAGATATTATGAAAGATTTTAAATCTCAAGCGATTGATACTCCTGGTGTAATCGCAAGAGTATCAAATTTATTTAGTGAATACCCTTCTTTAATTCAAGGTTTTAACACTTTCTTACCTCAAGGTTATAGAATTGAATGTTCAAATAATCCTAATGTACCAATCACTGTGATAACACCAATGGGTATTACTACGGTTGCAGGTGCTTTGGAGCAACAATATCAAACACAACAACCACAACAAAATGCAGCCACCGCTCAGCAATTCCCTATCGATGCTCAACAACAACAACAGCAGCAACAAGAGTATCAAAATGTTACTACTCAAAATTCGTTACCAATGCCACACCAACCTGCTTTTGCTCCTCAAATTCAAGAAATGCCTGAACAGAAAAGGACTCAAGATGTAGAATTTAGTCAAGCTATAAATTATGTTAACAAAATTAAGAATAGATTCGCTAACCAACCTTATGTCTACAAACATTTCTTAGAAATCTTGCAAACTTATCAAAAGGAACAAAAACCAATTAATGAAGTATATTCACAAGTTACCATCCTTTTCAAAGATGCTCCTGATCTATTAGAAGATTTTAAGAAATTCCTACCTGATTCGTCTGGTTCTGTTGCACAAAATGATATATATGCAAATGCTTATTTACAACAACAGCAACAACAACAATTAGCTTCTAAGAATTTACCCCCTCTAGGATCGTTCTCTACTCCAACAAATGGTTTACTTCCAAAAACTGAACAAATCCCTAATCAACCAGTACAATTTCAACCTTACGAACAAAATAATGAATTACTTCAACAACAAACTTTACAACATCAACAACAGCTTTTGGAACAACAACAAGCTATGCAAAATCAAGCATTGTATCCAGGTATTCCAACTTCTGATATGAGAGGCCCACCAGAATTATTACATTCTCAAGTTGGTCAAATGCCTATCGATCCTCAACAGCATATGCAAACTCAAGGTCAAGTAATGTACGAAGAAGCTGTAATTAGACCAGAAATTGATTTAGATCCTTCATTAGTACCAATAGTGCCTGAACCTACTCAACCAATTGAGGATACTTTACCATTAGTCGAAGAAACAAACTTTTTTGATAAAGTTAAAAAATTCATTGGTAATAAAACTGTTTATTCAGAATTTTTGAAAATATTGAATTTATATTCAGTAGATTTATTAGAGATCGATGATTTAGTTCATCGTGTTTCATATTATTTACGTGAAAATGATGAATTATTCTCTTGGTTTAAAAATTTCGTCGGTTATATTGATAAGCCAAAACATATCGAAAACATTATTCATGAAAAGCATCGTCTTGATTTAGATTTATGTGAAGCTTGTGGTCCATCCTATAAAAAAGTTCCTAAGTCTGATACATTAATGCCATGTTCAGGTAGAGATGAAATGTGCTGGGAAGTATTAAATGATGAATGGGTTGGCCATCCAGTTTGGGCTTCTGAAGATTCTGGGTTTATTGCTCATAGAAAAAATCAATACGAAGAAACATTATTTAAAATTGAAGAAGAAAGACATGAATATGATTTTTACATTGAATCTAATTTGAGAACAATCCAAACTCTAGAGACAATTGCTTCAAAAATAGTAAATATGAGTGAACATGAAAAGGCACATTTCAAATTACCTGACGGTTTAGGTCATACTTCTACTACTATCTATAAAAAGGTTATTAGAAAAGTGTATGATAAAGAAAGAGGTTTCGAAATTATCGATGCTCTTCATGAGTATCCTGCTATTGCAGTTCCAGTTGTATTAAAAAGATTAAAACAAAAGGATGAAGAATGGAGAAGAGCTCAAAGAGAATGGAATAAGGTTTGGAGAGAATTAGAACAAAAGGTCTTCTTTAAATCTTTAGATCATTTAGGTTTGACTTTTAAACAAGCCGATAAGAAATTATTAACTACTAAACAATTAATTTCTGAAATTAGTGGTATTAAGGTTGATCAAACCCATAAGAGAATTCATTGGTTAACACCTAAGCCAAAGAGTCAATTGAAGTATGTACTAACAGACAAGGAAATTATCTTTGATATTTTAGATTTCTCTGAAACATTTATTCAAAACACTTCTAATTACTCTAATCTAGAAAAGGAAAGATTATTAGATTTTTTGAAATATTTTTCATCTCTATTTTTTAATATCCCAGTTTCAGAAATTAATGAAGCTCTTGAAAAGAGAAATGTAACCAAGGCAAATGAAAATGATGAAAACAAAGAAGGTGAAGAGAAAGAGGTGACTGAAAGCAAAAAGAGACCTGCAAAGGAAATTGAATTTTCTTTAGATGATATTCTTCAAAGAACTAAGTATCAAAAAATGAAATATGGTTCTGAAGCTGATGAATCTGGTGAACATGGAACAGATAGTACTACTGACGAAAAGTTGGTTGAAGAAGACGAATTAATTAGAAAAGAAGCAAAAAGACCATGGTTATTGGGTACATTAGTTGAAGAAGCTAATGCTGAAGGTGAAATATTCAATAGATCTAAATTTAACATGTTCTCAAATACCAATATTTATGTTTTTTTCCGTCATTTGACAACTTTATATGAAAGATTACATGAAATTAAGAAGATGAATGAAAAGATTTCTAAAGATATTGGACAAAGAAAAGTATCTGAATTTGCTAAAGATCTAAACTTAATTTCAACTCAACTATCTGACATGGGTCTTCAATTTACTGATGGTGATGTTTACCAACAATTATTAAATCTATCAAAACGTTTAATATTAGGTGATTTAGAACACCAATGGTTTGAAGAAAGTTTAAGACAAGCATTCAATAACAAAGCTTTCAAGTTATATACAGTTGATAAAGTAACACAAGCAATTGTTAAACATGCACATTCCATTATATCTGATCAAAAGACCTCTGAAATTATGGTATTATTTGAAAAGGATAAGGTTAAACAAAATACTAGTTCTAGAGAACAAATATTATACCGTTTACAAACTCGTGCAAGAATGTCCAATAATGAAAATATGTTCCGTATCGAATTTGATAAAGATACAAAAACTATTTGCATCCAATACATTGCCCTGGATGATTTAACATTAAAGGATACTAAGAGTTTAGAAGATAAATGGAAATACTATATTACAAGTTATGCACTATCACATCCTACTGAAGGTATTAACCAAGAAAAGATTCAATTACCATTTTTAGAAAGAATAATTGAAGAGGAAGAAGAAGCTTATGAAGAAGAAACAGGAGACAAGAATGATGAAGAAATTAAAAAGGAACAAAAATATTCTCCAGAAGGTGTATCAGCTTCTACATTAAAGATTAAAATTGATTTTGAGACATATGCTTTAGAGATTGAAGAAGGTTCTTATGATATATTCTCACGTAAATCATTAAACCAATTCCCATCTAATGTAAATGATACAATTAAGAAGGAAAAACTAGAAAAGGCAAAATCTAAAGTAGAAAAATTCTTAGATGGTCCATTAGGCTGGAAAAAATCCTTGAATAAAGAAAATCAAGTTTATTCAGAGAAAGCTTGGGAGAGTTTAGTATCTAGAACTGAAATTATGCCATCTACTAGTGAACCACAAAGGACAGAAATTTTAACAACAGCTAATGTTTCTGAGCCACCAAGACAAACAGAAAATAATGTCAATATCCCTAATTCAGTCACACCACAAGTTCCTGAAGCTGCTGTAAATGCTATCGCATCTCCTACTCCTACTCCTGCTACTTCATCTAATATTGTATCTCAAAATCCAGCAATTCCATCAAGTACTAAAGTAGAAGAAAATACTGAGAGTACTTCCGTTCCAAATACGGATAATAATTCAACAGTTGCAGGACCATCACAATCTGGAGTATTAATGTAAACAAAGTTTTAATAAAAAAAATAAGCATATTTTTTCTCTCTCTCTCTTTTTGTGCCATTATCATTTAACAATATATTCTTATTAGCCATTTTTTTGAAATAGTTGAGATAGAATGTGATATTGTATCGCTTAAATTCCTCATCCATTTATAATATAAATAATGATGTGTATATATACATATATAATTTTTTCTTCATTTATTTCTAGTCCATTGTAATATAATTTAATATCAAAAGATAAAAAAACAAGACTCATTCAATTAATAATCTTCTCTAATTAATCATTCATTCACTCTATTCATTGATTTGCTGACATATAATTTTATGACGTTGTTTAATGTTGCACCGGGTAACATTGGGTGGCGTGATCGAAAAATCCTCGGAAAATCAAGAAAATAAACAAAAAGTGGGTTGGTGACGGTTCGAATAGAGAGATGATGTTATTATTAACAACAACTAGTGATAAAAGTACTTAAGATATCTGCAATCTTATATTTCAGTATTACATACAAATTAATAATAATATTAATTATTATTGATATCAATTTAGTATAATAATAAATACGCGTAAATACATATACAATGGGTGGTAAAGTACACGGTGGTAAAGGTAAATCAGGTGCCAAGGATGGAGGATCCTTAGTTATGGGTACACAAACATCATCAGCTAAAGCAGGTTTACAATTCCCAGTTGGTAGAATAAAAAGATTTTTAAAGAAGCATGCAGCAGGTAAAACTCGTGTTGGTTCTAAAGCAGCAGTTTATGTTGCAGCAGTATTAGAATATTTAACTGCTGAAGTTTTAGAATTAGCCGGTAATGCAGCTAGAGATTTAAGAGTTAAAAGAATTACACCAAGACATTTACAATTAGCTATTAGAGGTGATGAAGAATTGGATTCTTTAATCAAAGCCACTATTGCAAGTGGTGGTGTCTTGCCACATATCAACAAAGCTTTGTTATTAAAAGTTGAAAAAAAGCCAAAGCATTGAAATTGTAACTATTATTAAATCTTTTTTATCTCATTATTCCAAATATCATTGTGATACCAATTATTAGTATTTTTTTAAATGAAAACAAGAATAGAAAATTATCTTCACCTCTCCCTCTCTCGATTACCATACAATCGATCACTTTCAAGTTATTTCCCATATTATTTTTTTTATTGCTACTGCACATATTGTTATTATTATTCTTTCACTGATGCACCCCTCTCTGTATTATCTATATATTATGTATGTAACGGATGTAATGAAATTGTATTATTTATTGTTTACACACCTCCATTGTTGCACAAGTCGGCTCATCTCGCTGGCGCAAACGACTCAAGGGATGTCAGGATATACAAACTCAAACTCTGGAAAACTAAATATCTGGCTTCAATATATACTTTCAATTACATATAAATATTTATTTAACCAATAATACCAATCAATATGATATTTACAACAACTTTCTAGAAGAATATACCATAATAAAAGGTTTCTTATCCCCAGTCTGTCACCAAATACTGAGCTTCTTGCTATTGATTGAGTCCACGGGTAGCCAGTGCTAAAAACCATAACACCACCCCCAAGCGGGATGTTTTTACATCATTTTTTTGATATAACAGCAATCGAAATATATAGATAAAGCACCTCATAGCATTGGGTCTGTTGTTGATTCTTGGTTATATTGTCTTGTTGTTGTTGTTAAATAGTTGAGTCTTTCAGTGATTAGTACCACCTATTCATATTCATTCCTTCCTTTTAATTTATATAAAGTGCCCTAGCACCCTACTACACTTTCGATGCCTAACAGAGCTATTATTACAGATGATGGGATATTAATCAAATCTCAAGGTCCATTACATTATCACTCAGATTCTACTGACTCTAAAAATCGTCTATTGGCTCCAGAAGATAAAATAGATAGTCCAAGTACTTCTGGTTCTGGCGCTTTCAGTTGTTTCACGTGTTTCGATGTACCTGATGAGAACAATAATGATATGAATCAACTACCAGCTAATAGTTTAATTCCATATACTAGAATTATTAATGCTGAATATACTGATATCTCCGGTGTATACTCGGATACTACAGTTAATAACAACAGAATCACTAGAAGTAAAGAAAATCCCTTTGAAAGTCCCTTGGATAGTACTCCTGCTGTAAATGATAGCACTATACCCAGAACTAAAAATTCCAATGGTAAGAAAGGACCAAATAAACTGTTAGATGATGATAGTGCTGTTTCTTCTGCTTCTAGTACTCCACAACCTCGTTCTACTTCTAATGTACCTGTTCGTATTACTTTTGCAAAACTTATTGGTAAAAATTTAGTTCCTCGTAGTTTTGATGCAATCATAGATATGACCTCATTCCGTAATTCTTCTTCTTTAGATGTAGTCTCTTTAATCTTAGACAGAAGTTATGCTAATAGTAAAAGAAATAGATCCATGTTGGTAATTATTAACCCCCATGGTGGTCAAGGTAAAGCTAAAAAACTTTATATGGAAAAATGTCATCCACTTTTATCTGCTTCTAAACAATGTACTATTGATATTGCTTATACAAAATATGCTGCACATGCTATGGATATAGCAAGAGAATTAGATTTGAAAAAATATGATACTATTGTATGTGCATCTGGTGATGGTATCCCATATGAAGTTTTAAATGGTTTATATCAACGTAAGGATAGGGCTGAAGCCTTTGATAAATTATGTGTTACACAGTTACCTTGTGGTTCAGGTAATGCTATGAGTGTTACTTGTCATTGGTCAATTAATCCATCTTATTGTGCACTATGTTTATTAAAATCTGTTGAAAAGAAAGTAGATTTAATGTGTGTATCACAAGCATCTTATATTGATGGACCAAGTGATTCACCAACTAGTTGTCCAAGAGTATCATTCTTATCCCAAACATATGGTATGATTGCTGAATCTGATATTAATACTGAATTTATTAGATGGATGGGACCATCAAGATTTGATCTTGGTGTTGCAATGACAGTTTTCCAAGGTAAGAAATATCCATGTGATTTATATGTTAAATATCATGCAAAGAGTAAAGAAGAAGTTAAAAAATCATTTAAAGAGCATAAAAATTATATACCAGAAGATAAAAAAATTACAGAAAAAGATTTTGAAATGGAATATAAAATTCATGATGATGTTGAATCTGATCCAAATTGGGAAAAAATTGATAATGGTTTAACTGATAGTTTAGCTATATTTTATACTGGTAAGATGCCATATATTGCCCCAGATGTAGATTTTTTTCCAGCTGCACAACCAGATGATGGTGCAATGGATTTAGTATTAATGGATGGTAGAGCATCAATACCGAATTCAGCTAAAGCATTATTATCATTAGATAAAGGTACACATTTTAATTCATCAAATGTTACATATTCAAAAATTAAAGGATTTAAATTAATACCAAAAATTAAAGAAAGTATATTTTCAGTTGATGGTGAAATGTATGAATTAGAACCAATGTTAGTTGAAGTATTACCACGTGTATGTAATACATTATTAAAGAACGGAAGTTTTGTTGATAGTGGATTTGATAATATTTGAGACTTACGAAGATTTATGTTTTTTTAATTTCATATGCTTTTGTATACTTAGGTTATCCAATTATAATGGATCTATATTTATTTCAATGGGTCAATTTTATATTTATTTTTTTCTATAAAGTAATTATCTTTTTTATTATTATTATTTAATTCGATCTTTTTTTTTTACTAGTACAATAAGAGTGTATAATGGAGTTAATATTATTATTAATTGGAAACTATAAAAAGTTCAATGGTGGGATATATGTATACATATATAGATTAAATATATAAATGATAAATCTATTACTATTTTATCAAAAAAAGAGAAGAAACAATATTTTCTTTTATGAGAAAATATTGTATGGCAAAAAAGAGAGTGAATAATAATTTTTTTTTTTTTATATTTCTTAGTATTATTTATTAACTTAAATGCATAGAATGAAAAAATGAAAAATAATTAACTATTATAAATTAAATCAGTTAATTTTTTAGTGACATTAAAAAAGAAGAAATAACGAATTTTTTTGTTTGTTCTTTTTCTAAAAAGAAAAGATGAATAATTGTCATTAGGAGGGTAAAATGGGAAGTAAATGTAAATTTTTAACAAGCACAACCTGTTGCATTAGAATCTTCAGTATTATTAATATCTATAACGCCAGCTTTAGCATTTTGTTCATCTTCATCATCTAATGGATTACCTTCAGAATTTTCGAATTCTGGTAAAGATTTAGCAATTTTTTTAAATAAATTTTTAACATTATGACCAGCTTTAGTAGAAGTTTCCATAAAAATATTAGCACCTAAGGATTTAGCCTTTTGTTCACCTTCTTCTGTCGTAACTTGTCTTTCATCAGCTAAATCTGTTTTATTACCCACTATACAAAGGATAACATTATCATCACCTCTTTCATTTTTAACATCATTAATCCATTTATCAATATATTCGAATGATTTTTTTTTAGTAATATCATAAACTACAATAGCTACTCTTGAGTCTCTAATATAAGAAGGTATTAAAGATCTAAATCTTTCTTGTCCTGCAGTATCCCATAATTGTAATCTAATAGTTTTATCATCTAAATACATTGTCTTTGATAAAAAATCAATACCGATTGTAGCTTGATATTGATCATCAAATGTGTCATACATGAATCTAGTAATTAATGATGTTTTACCAACACCTTGTTCACCAAGAAACACAATCTTATACTTGGTTAGAGATTTATTAGCCTTAGTACTCATTATTATACTGTATATATATATATTTTATGTCACTGGAATAATAATAATAATATTTCAATCCGTGTAAATTAAAAACTGTATAAAAGAATTGGAATAAACACCAGAAACGGGGGGAAACACACTAATTCTCTAAAAAAAACAATATTATATTAGATAAAGCACACACTAAAATCAATTAGATAATACAGCAATGGGTCTTATCTACTTATCTTATTAATCCATTGTACACTTCTCTAACTCTCAATCTCTCTTTTTTTCAATTAATTATACGCAAAACCATCAATTTTTCACGGTGTTGATGTTTTCGTCCATTTGCGGTAAAATTTCTCTGGCAGCAATTTGGAGACAAAAAAGAAAAAGAGGGTAACACTCTCATGCTTATAATATACTTATAATATGCTATACTGCTAACGATATATACAATTGGTGGGATACGTGTAAGTGTATCGATGATTATGTGTGGATACGTAATGTAATGGAGCTGTGTCACTGTGTAGGGGACGAGAATACTCCTTGTGCGTGTATTACTAACTATTGATATAATATCTCTCACATATCTATTAATCCCTCCTAATACAAAGAACACAACAGAAAGAATATGTATGGAATGTTTGCAGTAGTATAAACAAGCATCATCGAGTCAATCAATTAGTGACACAACAGCAACTGGCAGTGGAGTTACCCTGTGTCACTGGTTTGCCGTGGCAATTTTGTCTGCTCATCGCTTACTAATCGCTTAATTTTCCACATGTTGTTGCGCGGTACTGCATGGAATATTATTTATATACAGTATTACCAGTGATATATTTATTATATATATATTTAGATGTCGAGGTGAAACTTTGGTATTTTATAGTGAACAATACAGTTTCTCCCATTGTCTATCTCTTTTTCTAAATTTGCCAGTGGTTGTTGTTATTTCTCAAACTAGTTTTGCTTTTTTTGGTCATTTTTCACATTAAACACCGCTATAACTAACTTATAGAGGAGATATAATAATAATATGGGTTTACTTTCATTTGGTACCGCATATCCATTCACTGAATCACGTCAACATAATTCACATGTTAAAAGTGAAGGTGTACAGCAACTTCTTAATGTATTCAAATTACATCAAAATAGATCAGATAATACTCTTTTATGGGGTGATGAAATTGAATATATATTATTAGAATTTAAAAATGATAAAAAATTAGCATTATTAGATTTATTACATGATAATATTTGGGAAATTTTAAATGATGATGTTCATCATGATAATACTGGTCATAATGTTCATTTTCATCCTGAATATGGTAGATTCATGTTAGAATCAACCCCAGATAAACCATATAATAATTATGTCGGTTTATACGTTGAAAAGAATATGAGTTTACGTAGACTTTTAGCTAATAAAAAATTATCAAATTGGAATACTAATGATAATAAATTCGTACCAATGTCAATTACTGTATTCCCAATAATGGGTATACATAATTTTACTAATTTAAAAGAAGAATGGATTATTAAAAATTCCGCTAGTAGATCAATGTTTGTACCTGATCAAGTTATTAATAAACATATTCGTTTCCCTACTTTAACTTCTAATATTCGTCAACGTAGAGGTGAAAAAGTTGCTATTAATATTCCAATGTATCAAGATTTAAATACACCAGAATTTGATGATTCTATAGATAATTTACCAAAAGATAGAACACCATTCCCCTATGAAGATTCACAATCAATTCATGCTAGATTGAAAAATCATATTTATATGGATGCTATGGCTTTCGGTATGGGTTGTTCATGTCTACAATTAACTTATCAAGCTCAAGATTTAAAACATGCTAGATATTTATACGATTCTTTAGTTAATTTTACTCCAATCTTTTTAGCTGTTACTGCTGCAAGTGCCGCTTTTAAAGGTTGGGTCTCGGAAAATGATGTTAGATGGTCAGTAATTGCAGGTGCCGTTGATGATAGAACTCCATTTGAAAGAAATAAAAAACCATTGATACCTGAAAAATGTTCACCATATGGTGGTATTGAAAAATCAAAAGTATCAGAAGTTAAACATATACCCAAATCAAGATATGATTCAGTTGATTTATTCTTAGGTGGTAATGAATTTTTCTCTCGCAAATTTAATGATACTAATGTACCAGTTAATGATAATGTCTTGAAAAAATTATTAGATGATGGTGGTGCTATGTTAGATTATGATTTAGCAAAACATTTCGCACATCTTTATGTTCGTGATCCACTTGTCATTTTTGAAGAAGTTGTTAATCAAGATAATAAACATTCAACCAATCATTTTGAAAATATTCAAAGTACTAATTGGCAAACTTTAAGATTTAAACCACCTCCACTACCTGAAGATGATACCATTAATCCTTCAAATTTACCAGGTTGGAGGGTTGAATTTAGATCAATGGAAGTACAATTAACTGATTTTGAAAATGCCGCTTTTGCTACTGTTATTTATTTAATTGTTCATACTATCTTAAATTGTAATATGACTTTAAATCCATATATTCCAATGTCTCAAATTGAATATAATATGAAAACTGCACATAAGAGAGATTCAATTTTAAATTCTAAATTTTATTGGAAAAAAAATTTTAATTCTTTAGATTCTGATGAATCTTCTTCTTCTAATTTATTGACAATTGATGAAATTTTTAATTCATCAAAAAATGGTATTTTTGCAAATTTCGTTAATCCTGCATTGAGAAGTTTATCCATGATTGAAAAAAACTGGCAAGAATTAGAATCTGCTTCAGTAGATTCTGAAGAATATAGAATTTTCATGTATCTAAAATTAATCTCTTTACGTGCAAGTGGGAAATTACCAACAGCTGCTCATTTTACAAGAAGTTATATTTTAAATCATTCCGATTATAAAAAAGATTCAAGGGTTTCACATAAGATTAATTATGATTTATTACGTTTATTTGAAAAAATGTCTGAAGGTAAAGATTTAGAACAATTCTTAGGTAAAGATATTGGTGATTATCTATCAACACATTTTAACGTATTGTAATAGAGAAGAAATATAATTATTTCAAGATATATGATCATTAATGATTTTTGTTCCTGTTTTTTTTTTATTATTCAACTCTCACATTCATTTTAAAAAAATTTATATTCATCTCATTTTAGTTTTTCTTTCTTTTGTCAATAACAATCCTATTTTTTTTTATTTTTTTTCAATTCTCAAGTTATTGCCACATTAGTGAGCTAATATCAACGTTTTGTTCTAAAACATTAACCATTTAGTACTTTCGGATTAATTGGCTATTAATAGTTTTTACAATTTTTATTTTTTTTTTTTAATTTTTCTACTCTAAATTTTTTTAAACTAGATAAAGACTAATAGAACTATATATATTCATTTATACTGTTACAACGTTTATTATTATTTTATTTGCAATAAAAAAGTTAAATATAATAAAAAACAAAAAAGAAAAGTAATTGTTTTATTAGTAATTCTTCTTGCAATTGCTATCAAAACTATATTCGTCGTTTCCTAACTAAGCAGTTAATAAACGCTTGACAATCAATTAGGGATTTTCTTTTTTTTGGAACGATGCAAAAAAGTTAATATTCTATATATCCAATTATTAAAAGGAATAACTATAAAATCAATTAAAAAATTGTTATAAATCAAGATTTAGTACTTCATTATTATCCAAATATGACAAAAAAATAATGGTATATCTTCGTATAAAGTGATTTTTATTAACTCCAAATCCAAAAAGAAATCTTCCCCGCCAGGACTCGAACCTGGAATCTTCTGGTTCGTAGCCAGACGCCGTGACCATTGGGCCACGAGGAACAAGATTAGTTGCAAACTTCACCTTTTCTGATATTTAAATAGTTTATATATCAAATTTTTACAATTGTATTTTATAGGTTTATTTCTCTTCTAAAATTAATGCCAATTTTATTTATCTATTTTTCACATAAAATTAATTTATTTTGTGTAAGTTGTTTAAATTAAGCTCCAACAGAAAATGTGTTTTTTGCGTTAAAAAATATTGATGATTTTTTTTTCTTCTGCCCTTTAGGAAAAAATATACCAGTTCAAAAACTTTATTAGCTTAGTCAGAAAGTAAAATTGAATATATACAGGAATATCTATAAAATAATTAAGAATAAAAAGAAGGTAAGCTTGTGGAGGCTATATGAGTGCTAAAGAATAATTCATTTGGCAATTAGGTTAGTATCCTAATCTTTTTAGAAAATATTTTAAGAATTGATAAAAAGTTGGGAGAAAAGTTTATAATGATTATTTTTTCAGTTATTTTGAATATCCTTAAGACGATCACTGGAAACTTGTTCCATACCAAAATAATCCATTGAGAAAGATCCATAGCCCTGTGTAATACTTCTAAATTTATTGCTATAGTTAATTAAACATTTTGTTGGAGTTCTAGCTTTTATTTGTATATAATCACTGCTGTCGTTTGTGTTACTCTTTTTAACATTTTCTGAAACTAAATTTGGATCTGAAGGGATATATTGAGAATTTAACATGGCGACTGGATCACCGTCAGATACACTTTCCCCGGCGTCAAAGGTTTTACGATCTTCATTTTTTCCAGCAATTGAAATAATGTTGGCATTTCTCTTACCATTCAAATCTTTAACTAATGGACCTACGTAATATTGTGGTACCTCTAATGTGATATTACTGATAGGTTCCATAATTATCCAATTTCTATCTTGAATGTTTCGTATACTTTCACAAACCAAATTTCGGATTATTTTAAGTATCTCAGTAGGGTTATCACAGTCAAGCGGTAATTTCCAATTTTCTGATAATCTAATCACCACTGAGTATAATGGGTAATGTATATATGGCAGTGAAGATTGCATACCCGCAAAGGTTGCTGCTCTAAATGCTTTCAAAATACTTTCATATCCGAATAAATTATTTGGAGCATCGTCCCTTTTCTTCCAAATATTTGTACTTGGCCCATTTTCTACTATTAAATAATTATTATCAGAATCAATAGGATACCAAGTTTCACGCTTACTGTTATTTACCTTGCCATTATTTATTGCTGAGGAATATGGCTCGATGGTAACACTAAAAAAGTAGCCTATATCAGATTTGGAATTTGGTGGTGGGTATGAATTCCCTATGGATGCTTCTAGAATTGATTGTTTGTATGATACTCTTAGATCACCAAATGCCACATCACTCTTTAACGAACTAGCCAGTTTGCTACGTGCAATTTGCAAATGTAAATCGCCCATACCACTTAGTACTAGTTGCCCAGTATCATCATCTTCACGTAATGTTAGACTAGGATCATCTCTACATAAAAGGTGAAGTGCATTATCTAATTCTTGTCTATTACCGAGGGATTGGGGTTCTACAGTGGCACTAAATACAGGAGGTGGGATTGGAATTGGATCAATCATAATTGATAAAGGATCAATACCTAATTTATTTTTGAAAGATTTATTCCAATTTTTTTTCAAGAATGAATGTGATAAAATTGTATCACCGGTGGAAAAATCATTCTTCAGATCCTGAATTGTACTCTTTGAATCTTCTGATTTTCCCTTCAATATCACACCAATTTCGCCTGCATGTAAACTTTTTACATAATCAACTTTATCACCATTCAAAATACCCAATTTATTAACCTTTAGATATTCCTTTACTCTGCTGTCAAATACTACTGAGCCAGCATTTAAAATACCAGAATAAACCCTAATAAAAATCATAATACCCTTTATAGGATCTGTTAATACTTTAAAAACATAAGCAATTGTCAAATTATTTAATTCAGTTTTGATTAGTTGATAATTTGATTTGTATTTGGCAGGCAATTCTTTGATATTTCTCGATTCAATTTCAACATTTGGTGGAAGGGCTTCCTCAGGTGATGGAAGATACTGTTGAATGGAATCTAACAGAGACTGCACACCAATATTTCTAAATGAAGCACCGCAAATTATTGGAGATATTTGGCATGTTATTGTTCCTTTTCTAATAGATTTTTGTAATATTTCTGGCGGAACTTTAGAACAGTCTCCAGCGGCTTTGTCAAAATAGTATTCTATCAGTTCTTCATCAAAGCTTCCAAGAGTTTCGATTAATGATTCCTTTAGTTTAGTAACTTGTTCTTTAATTTGGACATTATTTATATATAAAACTTCAATGTTCTGATTATCCTCGCTGGGCCATTTCAATATTTTTTCATTTATAACATCTACTACACCTTTAAATTTAAACAAGTTTGAGTTTGGTTCAGGTTCAAAATATGGATAATTAATTATTGCTACTTTAGTTTTGAATTGTTTTATAATGTCCTGAACAGTTGACATATATGAGGCACCATCTCTATCCATTTTATTAACAAATAATATCTTAGGGATATTTCGAGAGTAATTCCAAATTTTCTGAGTCTGTGATTGAACTCCAGATACAGCATCCAATATCATAATCTCCCCATCAATTACTTTCATAGATTTTAATATTTCAAAGGAGAAATCGACATGGCCAGGTGTATCGATAAGATTGATCTTGCAACCATCCTTATTTGGCCAATTAAAGGATACAGCTGCACTCTGTATAGTGATACCCCTTTCACGTTCCTGAGGTAAATAATCTGTCGTAGTGTCACCTTGATCTACATTACCCATATGATTGATCTTCCCAGAATAAAACAGCATTCGTTCTGTGGTTGTAGTTTTACCTGCATCAATATGCGCTACAATACCAATATTTCTTATTTTAGAAAAGCTAGTATAACGTCTTTTGCCAAGGTGTCCCCATAATAATCTATATGACATTTCTTACCATAACGATTTTATTTTCCTTTGGTAATTTCATATTGATTGCAGAATTCTATGTTTTACAGCTGTTTTTTACAACTTTCAATTTGACCTGGAAATAATCTCTTTTAGAATTAAGCATTGAAAAACTTGAAACTAACCTCAAAATATGTTCTGGTTACAATTACACAGGAAAATGGAACAAATTAAATATTGAAAATTTGTCCCAAAAACCAACTTTAGCCATACTATATAACAGAATATTCTTGTCTAAAATTAGAATTGGAGTATCGCCCAAAACTTTCCTTTCTGTTGATACCGTCCATCAGAGATATTACCAACTTTTTTGGCACTAAGAATGTATCTGATATCTATTCATTTTTATTTATCTTTATAAGCTAATTTTTACTAAAATTATAAGAAGTCTGTTTAGAATATATCACATTCTATTTGATGCTAAATATTTACCCATATATATCAATTAATAATAAATGATGTTCGATAGAATATATGGACAAAAAAATAAATAAAGAAAAAAAAAAGGACGAGTGATTTTATAGTAATACTATTCTATAACCCTGTATCACTAAAATGCTGCTAAAATGTTTTCTTCTAACGATGTTTCCCCTTTACTTGCTATTTGAACCCTAGATTTTGATTTGTTAAACTTCTTGGTAATAATCTTTTGCTCAGGCGTGGAAACCTTATCATCGCCATTTGAGAGATCCATATATAACGGCTCCTGGAATTGCTTTAAATGCTCTTCTGGATCCCATACTTTTTGTTGTAAGCTTGATGATTTTGACTTCTTATCTCTATATATGTCATTTTTTAATGCTCTCATTTCCTTCAGCTCATCTAACTCATCTTCATCACTTATAATAGCCTCTAATTCATCATCTTCCATATCAGATAGCTCATTGTTTGTAAGAGTTTTTTCTTTAGCCGCTTCAGTTATTGTAACTTTACCATTCTGGCCGATATTTAAGCTAACCACATATTTATCTTTTCTACCATTTCTTTCACGTTCCTCTTTTTCCCATTTTTTCATGTTTCTTTGTTGTTTCTTCAGCATTAGAGCTCTTTCCTTAGTTGATCCCCAAATGTTGTTAGTGTCGGACATACTAAAGTCACTAGCATTATCAATAATTTTTGTACGTTCTGCTGAAGTATCTTGAAAATGCAGTAATGTATCTAGTCGTTTTTGAGCTGCTAATAATTCTGGGTCGGTTATCTCATTTTCAGTATTTTCTGAATCCCCCGTAGGGTCATTGCTAATATTTTCATTTTCTAATACCATCTTTCTCTTACGTTCTCTTTCAATATCTTTCTCCATTTTCATTAACTGTTCATCTGATTTTTGGAACTCATTTGTACCCATTGAACTTGACATCATATAAATCTTTTCCTTTTTCTTCTTTTTCTTTTGAGCTTGCATATTTTCACTTGTATTATCCTTCTTCCCATTATCTATATTTTCCTTTTCTTCCTTCAACATATCAAGAATTAAAGATCTTTCTTTAGCAGATATTAGTTCTTCCCCACAGAAGGAACAACTTTTCATATGCATACCTTCCATTGAACATATTAGTTTACCGCAAGAAAGACAGTTTGGAGCTGCTTCAAAAAGTGGATGTCTATTTCCTTGACAGTTACATATATATCTCTTTAAATCTGGATCAGTATCTTCTAACTCTAATATTTTTATAACATTATCAATATCCTTTAAAGAATTGGCCTTTTTGGTTTTATTATTCTTAAAGTTACTAGAATGGTTCGATTTACTTTTATGGCCAGTGAGTTTCTCTGATAAAGTATACCCTGTAGAAACTTTGGGCGTTTCTTTAGTTGTGGGTTTCTTTGCTGGAGATTTGTGCTCATCACGTTTAGTTTCTGGAGAAGTTACAGTTTTACTTGCAGATTTGTTTGGTTTTTCCTGAGCAGGTTTATCTTCTTGACTTAGTATTCTATAAAATTCAATGACAAAATCAAAAGCCATATCACTTTGACCCAAAAAGTCTAAGAATTTTTCAGATATGGTCTCCATACTCTGTGTAACCTGATCGCCTGTCCCCAGTACTTGGAGACATAAGTTTCTCACATCTTCCTCCTCTAATGGTACAATTTGAGGAATCTGTTTCACAGCATAATCAATAGCTTCTGACTTGGTCATTTTCAGCCGTTTTGATTCTCCTTATTACAGTCCTTATACTGTAGATACTGATTATTACCTCTTTTTTTTCAATTATATCGAATTATTGCTATTAATAAATTTTTAAAGATTAGATAATCTCGGACCCGTTCAGAACATTAACTATCCACAACTTTTCGAACCATTATAAAGAAGACAATACAAGAAAAAATAAGTTAATAAGAAGGCAAATAAGTCGATGCTATTGCAATCGTGACCAAACATTGGAGAATATCGTTATTACTATTGAATTTTTGATCTACTAAAGGTTGAATTCTTCATATTTTGCATCACTCAAGAGACTAATAATAATGCCATCATCGCAGGATTTAGGTACCAAAAATCAGAATTTGGCTGCTAAACAGAACTTATTAAATAAAATAGGAAGATTAAGAGATGATATTTCCAACTATTTGACTGTATATCATACGGATTATGAAGATACTATCGAACTGATAGCCAAGGAGAAACACTTTTCGAGCATGAAAGAGGCTAACTCTGTTAAATCTCAAAACGATGACAGAAAAACTGTTATTAATCATATAGTTAGATCCCCTAAAGTGATACACAGTCCAGCTGAAAGTTTGGAAACTTCATCTTTATCTAGTAGTCGGGGAAGAGAAATTGAAAGTAAGCAGGCGATTCAACACCTTCAGGATTCTGGAGATCACTCAAATAGTCCAAAAGAACGTTCTTCAACAGGTCAATCTGCAACTGCAACACCAAAATCACCCGCAGTTAATACTATAGAGAATTCCCAAGGTAAAATACAAGCCTCATCATCAGGTGAGAAGAATAGTATTACACCTGTTATTCCTGTCTCCAGTTTGAACAATAAAGTGCAAGAAGCTACTGCTGTACCCATAAGATCCAAAGATGTTCATTCTAATATAGATGCAACTGTTCAAGAAAAAAGTATTGTTTCTAATGTTAATACCCCTAATGAAATCTCGGTAGAAGCACCAACTGTTGTTCCAGGTAACAACGAAACAGAGAATAATGTGAATGATACCAATAACGTATCCATTGTTAATGAAGTAATGAATACTAGTGAAAACAATAATGAAAAAAAGAAATCAGATATGCCTTCTCCTTCTTCGACAGAATCACAACAAAAACCTTTAGAAAATGCTTCTAATCCTGTTCAATCTCTGGCAGTTACTACATCACCCGAATTGTTCAATAATGAGGTTCAAACAAGTGTTATTGCGAGTCAAAAAGAAAGCAATAAAGAACAACCAAAGATTGTTGATTCTAGTAATCCAAATGTAGAATCTGTATCTCAGCATGATAGTAATGTGATGGCTGTTGAAAGGACAAAAAGGACTAAGAATAATACTATCCAAATCGACCCAATTAGATCTGTAGAGACCACTGGCTCAACTGCTAACCAAATTGTCGAGACCACTACTTCGAATAATGAGCCAGCCACCGAACATGCGGAAGATATCCAGAACAATAGTACCGTTGAAAATTCTGGTCCTATTGCTGAAACAGACACTACAACTGTCAATAACTCGGTATTACCTGAGGATATTACCCTCGCTAAGCCTTCTGTAACGTTAGCACTAACCAAGCAACCAGACGTTAGTAAGGTCGAAACTATTAAACCAGAGAAAGATTCTATAAATGAAAATAAAAGTGTTGCAAACATTCCAGATGTGCCTGATACAAAGGAAAAGAAAAAAGAAACTCTTTCTTTGTCAGAAGCTCTGACAGAAAAGCTACCGTTAATAAAGGACGCAAATGTAGAACCAAGTAGTATCCCTAATAATAAGCTTAGTAATTTGGCTGATAACAAAGCAATTTTGTCACCTGAACAAGAACAACCTGTCAATAATAAGAACATAGAAGGAACTAATAATGAACAGAAGCTAAAACTACCAACTGGTCCAGCAAATTTACAGAGTAAAATTAAATTCGTAATTAATACACAAGATACCACGTTTAAGGAAACTGCTGTTCCTTTAGTTGATTCAAATAGTGATAATAAAAAATCAGATGAACAAAGCGCCAATAGAATCAAAGATAGAAATACTAAGTTACCATCAAATAGTTCACCAACAGATAAGAAATTAATAATTAATACTAAATTGAATGAATTTTCTGTAAAAGATAGCAATCGATTAAATCGACTAATTGAATTATCCCCACCAACAAATAGTAATTTGGCTAATTCAGTTCAAAATTTAGGTAGAAAGTTAATGATACAACTTGAGGATGTATTGGATGTTTATTTAGGTATGCGAGCAGCATTAAATGTTAAAAAAGCTTATCAATTATGTTGTGTGTATTCTAAAAGAGAAAATGTAGTAGGAATATTTCAAGTTCATGGTTTTGGAATGAAATTAGAGAAAGTGTCTCTAAATCAAATCCAAATGGATCTAATCAATAATTATTGGGGTAATTTTGTTAAAATGGTAAGAGATACAGGTTATGAGGAGCAAGAGTTGAAAAGATTCTTAACATGGCAACGTACTTTAATTGGTGATAATACTCTATCTATTACCAATCCATCAAGTTTCCATTGGCAATTTTTACATTATAAACCTGAGCGTAAATCTAGATTGGCATATATATGTGAAACACCTGAAAAAATAAATATCAGTGCAGGATTTTATTGTAAGCATTACTGTCAAAATGGTGAATGCCCAAGGGGAATAAAATGTAAATTCAGACATGATAATCATGAAATTGCAATGTGTAAAGAGATGTTTTACAAAAGGGTATGTAGAAAAGAAACGAAGCTAACACATCAATCAAGACAAAATACAAGAATCATACCTCAATGTCTCTTCGATCTGCGAGGAGAATGTAGATTTACTGCAGGAGGTGCAGAATCTGGTGTAGGCCCAGAGTACTGCAGACATATGCATAATACGAATGCCCGCCCAGACTACCCTATCTGTATCGCATTTGCATATTATGACTGGTGTGAGAATGGATACAAATGTAGATTCCCACACGTATGGGAGTGCCCTAACCAATATAGTGGCATCCCATGTGTATATGAAGGTTGCTCTTATGCACATAGGCCACTGAATGTAGAGCAACGGAAAAAGATTAAGCCCTTGAAAGACCTGGAAGCAAACGACTTCCTTCTGCACATGAGGGACTACCACAACGAGTACGGTGAGCTGGTCAAAGATAGAGGTACCACCAAACGTCACCACCCTGAAGATAACGAGTTCCCAGCAGCCAAGAGGCAATTGACATTGCAAGAGAGACTCCAAGTCCCAGCCCGAACTACCTCTCGCTATGGCGACTCTTCTTCTGGCGGCGGCAGTCAACGTTGGAGTGAGCGCCTGGACGATGATTTCATTCCTCTGTGAAGCGCGGCGCTACTACTTCGCCCAGTATGTGGTGCACGGGTGTGTTAAGATTTTAAAAAAAGTTTTTTTAGGGCACCGATTGAAGTGAAAAAATTTTCAATTTTTAAAAGTATAAAAGGGCATCGGTTTGGAATAGTTGTGGTTTTGATTTTCTGGTATTATTAAATTATGGTTTTTAATAGATTTTTTTTTATTATTTGTTTTCTTCCTAGATCCCCATCATCAGTAGTGGTTAATACTATCTCAAGATAATATTAATTACCAAATAATCATAGAAACCTATGATTCGATTATCTTTGATCTTACTGTTAGATGGGGGTTTTCTCTTCCGAGAGATTGTTCTTATTTGGCAAGTTAATACTGGATCAGAGATTATTGTTTCTTCATTTTAACCCATAGCTGAATAGATTTTGACTAGCCCTAAACAAGCAAGGCACAATTTCTATTTCGTTTCCGGTTTCTTAGATCAATATTTATTATGAGGAGGGCTTCTCTAAAATGGGAAGAAAGTGCATGTACTCAGAGGGTCATATAATGTGACTTGAAAGTTTGAGTTCTACAGTGCTTCCACTTCATGATAAGACATCTCTAATATTTTTATATAGGATAGTATTTCATTTTTTTTTTTAGTTTTGGTGTTTTATTCTTAGAAACTCTTGTATTATTAATTAATTATATTGCATTGCTTTTTGAATATTGATATTATAATTTCTTCTTCTATGTTCTAATGTTAGAAAACTATATATGTATATACAGAGAAAGTTTTCTAAACCATCATTTTCTTAATGAAAAAAATAAAAAAAGATGAATTTAAAATTTGAAATTAAAAAAAAAATTATGTGAGTAAAAAATATATCTTATTTATCTAAATTTTGTTTTTTTATTTTTATGAATTTTAGTTGTTGTTTTTTTGACTTTTTTAAATTTTTATTATTATGATTTATCATTTTGTTATTCCATTTGTATTACCACTTATTGACAACTTTTTACTATTATTATTATTACCTAATAGCTTATCTCTTAAAAGATCTTCAAGTTCAAATTTTGATTTTGAACGAAATCTTGTTGATTTTTTTTTAATTTGTTTTAAAATACAATCAGAATCATCAGTATCTGGACAAGCACAATCTGTTGTAGATAAAATTGTATCAATTGATAAAATTAAATTAAATTTATCAAGTTGTGATAAATTTTCAAATGTTGATGTTCCATTAATTAATTTCCAGATTGGATGACGTAAATCCCATTGCCAATCAATAGTTAATTCTTCATCTGATTTAATATCTCTAATTGCCATTAAAACAAATTTAATCTTATATTCTTCTCCATTATTAATAATATTATTAGAATTATTATTATTAGTAGTAAATTGAGTATTTTGTCTTGGTAATATTTTTATTGTAGTTAATTTAACATTTGGATTACAACTTCTTCTTATAAATCTAGTTAAATTACCATTTTTTTTACATGCAATATAAATTGGCCAATGATCATGAAAGAAATTTTTTGGTTTTGGTACTGCCCAAATTCTATAATGATTTTTAGGATTTGATGTATAATTTTGTTGAAAATCAACTTCGCCTAATACTTCATGTAAAAAATCACCCTTTTTACACATTTTCTTTAAAAAAAGACCAAATTTATTATTGTGATTTATTAAATTTTTATTATCATGATTTAATGGTGATGAAATCATACTTGATAAATGTCTCGGTTCAACTTCAAATGGTATAAAGACATTATATGGATAAATTTTAACCCAATCATCATTCTGATGATCTATGATAAAATCTTTAACATATTTATCCTTAAAATTTTGAGAATGAGAAAATTTAAAATTATTATAATTAATCGGATATGGAATATTATTATTATGACTAGTATTATTATTATTAAACTGGTTTATATTTTTATTATTATTGGATAAATGCAAGTTTGATCCATTATGGTTATTATTATTATTATCATAACTTACTGGACCTGTTGAATTAAACGTAATCAATTTATGATTTAATATATGATGATGATTGTTGTCACTATTGACATTATGTAAATTAGCATTTGGGGATGGGTATGATGTTAAAGCTTGAATTCTTTCCCATTGCCTTTCCTTAACTTTATTATTATTAAGTTTTCTCGGTTTACAAACATTACAATAATGCTGAGAAATTGGTATCTGATCTTTTTTATCTAAATTTAAAGCAATAATATAACAATTAGCATGTTGCCATCTATTACAATGTTGACATTTAATTAATTCATTATCGTTCACATCTAATTCACAAATACATGTTATAATAAGATCATCTTCTTCTACTATATATGAATCTGGAGTTGGAAATATAATGAATTTTTCAGATGTAACTGTAGGTGGTGTTTTATTAATAGAATTATTTGTATCATTATCAGGTTGTGTTATCATATTTGATATTTTCAAAGTAGATAATGTTCTCGAATGGGTATTTTTTCTTGCTTTTGGTAATAAGTTTTGCGTGGATTTACGAGATGTTTCAACTTTAGAATGTTCTTTCAATGGTAATGGAATAGTAGCGGCTGCTGCTAATGCTTCAGCCGCTAATTTTCTTTTCAGTTGAACATTGTCATGCTCTTCTTCATTCTTGTTCCTTATAGTTAGTGTAAATTTATCATTGGTTGTTGGTACCTTGTTAGATAGAGATAATAAAATTGAAGCATTTTGCATTAGAGATTCTTGTTGGTTTTGATCTTTATTTTGCATTTATGTTTAATATTATAAATCAGTAATAAAAAAGAAAGAAAAAGGTTGATGCTAAAAAGAAGTAAAATTTGGAGATCCCAGCAAGATAAAAAAATGTTTTTAATATATAAAAAAAAAGAAGGAAAGAAAAAAACCGGTATTAGTAACAATTAAAGTATCTATCGATATACCGCTATTGTTGTTATGTGTGTGTGTTTTTAAATTTCTTTTGTTTGATAGCTACTGTTATTTTAGTGAGCCTTACGAAGAAGGTGGTGCAAGTTGTGAAATAATAATAACCATATCTTCTCTTAAATAGATCCTGGTGAAATTTCACTGATTAATTTTCTATACGATAAAAATTAAACGAATCAAAGGGCAAACAACAACAAAGCTTCTTGTTTCTTTTGTTAAGCCTAAGAATATAAGTCCCTTCGTATAATACCTGTAGGGGAGCTAATCATAGTACATTCGATCTCCAAAACTGTGGAACTGAGAAAACTACGTCCCAATGTAGTAAATTTTTATCTTTTTCAATGCAATACGGTTAGAAATTTCTGTATCGTTTGGGTAGCCTAAGTGGTCGTTAATTTCGGGCTGCAAGATCCTGTTGAAAAATCATTGTTGAACGAATAACAAACAACAAGAAAATGAAAAAAAAATTCGTTTAACTTTTTGTTTGTTTTTCCTGTTAATTTTTTCTATTAAGAAGAATTTCCAAAATACAGTTTTTTTTTCCTATATTAAGTTATTTTTCCAATTAAGAATGCGATATTGGAGATCCCACTTTTTTCTATTTTCTCCAATTTGAATTATTTGGGATCAATACTAAATTCTAGATCCGCAGCCACCACCAATAAGCGATGAGATGAGATGTAGTTATAATTTAAAACTTTTGTCAAAACAATAGGCGTGTATGGAGAAATTTTTTGATCATATTTCCAAATGTAGATGATGAGATTAAAATGGCAAAAAACTTAAATGCATTTTTTTTTTTATTATTGATTTGAATTCTTTTTATTCTATTAATATATTTTATTTATTTATTTTCATTTTATTATTATTTTTTGAATTCATATTTCTATTGAGTTTGTAATGATATATGTGGAATTGAACTATTAAAATCAGAAATCATACTATGGCTAATATCATTATTTTCAGTTTCATTAGTATCATTATTATGAATAAAACTTCTTGGAATTGTCTCTTTAATATTATTTAATGATATATTAATCGCATCTTCAATATCTTGTGCATCTATAAAATTTGATTTTTGATTTTTAGTATTATTTGTATTAGTTGTAATATGAAATGGTATATCAATATTATCACTATTTAATAAATTTGTTATATCCATTTGTAAATTTTCTTTATTTTCTTCTTGTATTGGTTCATTCTCATAATTTTCAAAATATCTAATTTCATTAATATAATTATCATAATAATCAAGATTTTCAATTTCAATTATATCATCAAAATTATTAATATTTTCATTACCTCCTTTCATTTCACTAAATATATCATCTTCGAAATTATCGGGGAAAAATTGTACTTTATTATTATAATTATTATTGTTTTTTAAATTTTGATTTTGTTGTATATTAAAAGTTTGTTCCTTTAAAGGTGTATGAATAAAATGAGATTGATGATTTTCATTTTTACTTTTAAATTGAAATGGTTCTTTTGCCATATCTTCTATGTTACTACTAATTTCTGTTTTATTTGAAGATGCATGAATTTTATAATTATAATTATTATCATCATTATATCTTGGATATATATTTTCGTTTATTTCTTGATTTTCATCATTGAATTTTAAACTATTCATTTCTATATGTTGTTTTGGTGTTATTTCTATATTATTTTTAATTCCTGATAATAAGAGAGCTTGATTGATAGTCGAAGTTTCTTTATTATTAATATTCGAAGTATTAGTTTCAAATTCTTTTGTAAAATCACTAAAAAATGGCATCTGAAATAATTCATCTACTGTTTTCCTTTTATTTGGATCCCATTTTAAACAAGATTTAATAACATCTATAACAGGTTTTAAATGAGGAGTTTTAATTATCATATCTAATGATATACCTTCATTAAATGGAAATTTTAATCTTAATGAATTAGCTAATATTTTTGAAACTTCCCAATTACCTCCAGGAGGTTCAAAATCTGGATAATTATGAAGTGAATGTGGTGTACCTAAAAATTCTAATATTTTCCAAATTTGATCAATTTCATTTAAACCAGGGAATAATGGTTTAAAAGCTATAATCTCTAATGCAACACAACCATATGCCCAAATATCAAGTGGTTTAGAATAATATCCAGCTCTTAATAAAATTTCTGGTGATCTGTACCATCTTGTAGATACATAAGAAGTATAAGATGATATATTTGTAATATCCCTAGCTAAACCAAAATCTGCTAATTTAACAACATAATTATAATCAATATTAAAATTTTTAATATAATTTGGATTATAATAATTCTTAGTTGGTGTAATTAATATATTTTCAGGTTTTAAATCTCTATGAAAGAAATCTTGAGAATGAATATGTCTAATACCAGATAAAATTTGGAAGAGAATTGATTTTAAAGATGGTAAACAAAAATGTTTATCTTTTCGTTTTTTAATCATCTGATATAAATTTAATTCCATATATTCCATTACAATATTTAATTTAAACTGTCTTTTATCAACAAAAACTTCAAAAACCTGTATTAAATTTGGATGAGATGGTATTTTAAAGATAAACTGAATCTCTCTTATCCTTAAGTAATCATTTAATTTAGACAATTTGTTAAGCATAGTCTTAATAGCAACTAAATTATTTCTATTATCTTTACTCACTTCATTTAAATTGGAATTGTTTAAAAGGGTACCACTTCTTTTACCACTAAAATCAGTTTGTTGTTTCAAATCATACCTGGCCTTTGCTAAGCATACAGATCCAAATGACCCTACGCCTACTTCATCTAAAAGAAGGTATTTCTCTTCTAATAACGATTTCTCGATATGAATACCATCCTGAGACTCACAACTGGTTGTAATTGTAGAATTGGAAATTGTGGAATTGACACCCCAATTTCTAAGGAACATTTTTTTATCGGTAGAGTGTTGGTATGGCGATCGAAGATGAGACAGTATGGACAATCGGTAAAACAATCTTAATACTATGTATGCACTCTATCTTTCCAAAGTTGGTTCTGGTTCAAAGCCTTTATATATATATATATATACTAGGTGATCCTTCTTATTCTTCTTTTTGTTTTGTGGCTTTTTAGATCTGTATTTTAATGATTTGCTTCTTGTCTCCAACAAATTTCTACCACAAAATCTTAGCCGCTCAAGTTTACGCGCCTCGCCAGTCACATGATGTACCAACAATAATATTAAAGATAGAAAAGAAGGAGACAAACAGAAATTTAAGTTATTGGTTGAGTTATTAGATACTAGAAACCAACTATTTCCCCTCAGTAGATCATCGTTGGGTGTGTTAGAGAGATATAATGGAAACAACAGTAGCGATACTTTTCTATACAACAAGAGTACCTTTCGGAATTACGGGAAGTATGGGAAGATGGGGATTCAAATAATAAAGTTACAGTTACTAGAAGACGCAGATCTTCATCGCCCTTAAAATTTTTGGTTTTTAAAGTTTAAGGTAGGTTGGAGTTAGGAGTGGTGGTGTATCCTTTGAAAAGGAGAAACAACTCTATAAAGAGCTTTGTTGGTTGTGCTTATTATTCGTTAAGAGGTATTTAAATATCAATCCATGTCCTCCTATAGTGATAGACATGTATTATTATTCTTTTTATTGTGAATATTGTGAGTTTTCTATGCTAATAGGTAAGCATTAGGGAAGTACTTATATACTTATCTATGATACTTCAAAATCGTGGTTTCGCTGAGGGATATCCACTCAAATAAAAACAATAAAAAAAAAATTAGCATTTATTATCTAGAAAAAGAAAAACTGCTAGATTTTTTTTGTTTATATCAAAATTGTTAATATTATAAAATTTTAAGCTTTTTATTGTATTTTTTATTTTGAATTGGTTTTTTATCATAAACAAAATATAAAATGCTAGCGTCTATTAGATACTAAAATAGTAAAAAACGTAAAATTACATTCTATACAAGCTAAATTTCCCTGTTTATTAAATATAAAGAACTTATTAGATTGCATAGGATATAAATATACGTCTGAGTATCTAAAACCTAACTAGATCGATATATAACTACATACTTTATTATTATCTCTTGTAGTCTATTCCTATTTCTAGTGAAATCCTACTTCATACATCATGAGGTGTAAGACTTCTGAACCGTCTAATCGATGGGGACGACAGTGCCATCGCCAACAGATTGCGTCACTCACAGCATATCACTGACTACGAGTACCCGCCTTTTGCTAACGTGTATCGTAGATAGTTGCTTAGAGTTCCTCGAGATATTGTCAGTCTTCTAGTATTCGAATAGTATCCCTTCAAATAGATAGCTAATCTACTTAGGCTGCTCCACAGGTTCCACACTGTAATATTATGAATTGCTAGTTCATATTGCTCAAACACTAAAATATGCCAACATTCTAAATGAAAGTAATATCATTATTTTGTCAAAATAAGAAGTGATTCATTGTGATATTAAGGAAAGGTAGTAAGTGTAACGTTGCTACTTTGGTTATATAATTATATACATAAGGCTTTCTAGAAAAAGTGCGTTTAAATCTCATTGATATTGTGAAAAATATTACCCATCACCCTCTCAAAAAAAGGTATAATTTACTCTTTACCAGCCTTTAATACTAATATAAACTTAAAATTTTAAAGAATTGCTTACATTATATCAATAATACAGATTGTGTTAAGTTTTAATACAAAATAACTTCTATTTTTCGTCGAAAAATAATGTATTCCAAAAGATATTATACAAAATAAATAACGAATTTTTAATATATATAATTAGAAAAAGATTAAATTTTTCTTTAAATTATTGAATATCCTCTGTCTACTTTTATGATTTTAAGATATATACTTATTTTTCACTAGTAAGTTACCGGTATCACAAAAAAATTGTTCTTAAGTCTCTTCTTCATAAAAACATACCAAGAAATATAGAACACAAATGCTGAAAGTTTTATTTTGGAGTGTTTATCCTTTTTTATTGTTATCAGCATTCTTCAAAACTCCTTCACTAAATCGTTTCCTGTTAAGGTATAAACCAACCTATTAATGTTGGGAAATAGATTACTTAACATATAGATATTTCTTATAAACGAAGGAATTGTGGACATCTATAAGATACTTTTTGAACGATAAAAAAATACTAATTCAGGCTTCGTTAAGTAACAAATTGAAGATAAGAGAACCTAAACGAAATCTATAAGAAATATATAAGGGATTTAATACACGTTCTCTTATACGAAATTCTACTATTTTTTTGATGAATTTAACATTTCCCTGACAACAGCATACCCTTGTTGTAGTTTTTTTTTTAAATAAACCTATCTTTAATCAAAATTGTATATTTATCCTAATTGAAATTTGTGATCGATAAGCTTTTATCGTATATATTTTCTATAGAATAAGATCTCATGAAGAATACTAATAAGCTTTTTTTAAGTGAATCTCATTTTCAAATCATAATTGCACCTAGTTTTGCAATACAATAAGAATAAAACTTCGATAAGAATTATAGTAACTATCTACTATCCGTACAGTTAGTAGATCGTTCCTGAAAGTATTTCTGAGTGATAAAAAAACAAAAAAAATAGTAAACAATATCAATAAACTCTTTGGCTAAACATAACAAACGAGAGTTCTTATTTTTTCTCTATTTTTGAGATAATTTGTTAAATTTTCAAGATAGATTTAGTGCCTGTCCTCTCCTTCTAATAAGCTTATTTTGTAGGCGTTAATCGGCAAAACCTCAGGATATTGAAATGCAGACAACGATCATAATACTAGTTTAAACTCTTGTCTTAACTCTTATCTCAATTATAGAATCAAGTAATATGAACTCTCTTTAAATATTTTTGTTAGTATTCAAAGCATGGCGGCTAATTTGGTGTTGTGATGTATCTTCCATTTCCGGGTATGATAACGTGATCTGAAAATTTTTTTCTTTTTAGTTAGCGATGAGATGAGCTTCGAAAATATATTAAAGAAATAATATTTCAGGAGGGTATTGGTAAATATATATACAGAAGAAAGACTACTATCTTAGAAGTATCACTGGTAAGTCTTTATTGGATTCTCTCTGTGATATACTTTTAGTTATATACCGACTGTCTAATGTCTTCTTTAAAAGATCAATTAAATCAGATCGCTGAATCTAATTCAACTGTCGCCTTAGACAGAAAGAAGAGACAAAAATTACATTCAACTTCATTAATTTATAATCCTAAGACTGCCTCCACCCAAGATTTGGAATTTATATATGAAAATGCTATTATCGCTTTAGATGAATTAATTGAAATTGAACCTAAATTAGCCATTTTTAAGAGAACTATATTCTCAGAATCTTCAATCTTAATCGACAGAGATGTTCAAACAGAAGAAGAAATTAAGAACTTAAACAATGCCACTACTTCATTTTTATTGTTGATTTCTTCAAAGTGGCATTTGACCCCAACTTTACATGCCGTTGAATGGTTAGTTCGTCGTTTCCAAATCCATATTAAGAATGCTGAAATCTTCTTATTATCTACTATTAATTATTATAAATCTCCAGTATTTAAGAGAATTTTAAACATTGTAAAATTACCAAAGATGTTTGCCCCACTTCAAAATTTTACTAAAAATGATAAGAAACCATCAAATCTAACTATTTTAAAGTTATTCAATAATTTAAATTTCATTAAATTGTATATGAATAGTTTCTTAAATAAGTTAATTAAACATAAATTGACTTACAAAAACCAAGTTTTATTTTTAACTTGTACTTTGATTAATTTATTAGCAATTAATTCAAATGATAATAATGGTGAAGTTTTAAACTCTTTAACACCCTTATTCTTAGAAATATCTGCCAAATTGTTAGATTCTAACTCACCTGATAATCAAGTTGCTGCTCACACAATTTTAGCAGTTTTATCTTCTACTTTACCACTTAATAAATCTATTATTTTAGCAGCAGCCGAAACTATTTTAAAAAATTTAGACTCTCATTCAAACAATGAAATGGTTAAAAAATCTGCATTAATTACCTTATTTAAAATGTTTCAAACCTCCAAAGCCAATGATAGCGTTGAACATTTACCGTTAAAGGTATACAAGTTAATTGATGAAAATTTATCCTTTGATTTCATCATGACTTTAATTAATTCACAAACTAATCTAAACTTAAAAAATTTCTCTGATAAATTCTTAACCTCTTATATTAGATCTATTTTAAGATTTGACCATTCCAAATTAAAATTAGTTGTTGACCTATTAAAATATGATAATTATGAAGTATTTGAAAAGAGATTAATAATCATTGACTGTATCCATTTATCAGAAATTTTAACTGAAAAGACTGATTTAATTGAAATTTTTGAATTTTTAATTTCAAATGCTACTAATGAAGAATTAGTATTAAAGACTTTACGTAATTTGAATTTAGAACCTGAAATTTTCGAAATTAGATTGACAACATCTTTATTCAACAAAAGTTTGGAAAACAAGAATGAAGCTGGCGATTTAGCAATTTTAGCGGATTCTAACTCTACAAATATTTCAAAAGCTCTTGCTAAAGATAAGATTATTGGTAAACAAATACAAATCAAGCCATTTAAAGAATTTTTAGATGCTAATTCATCTTTCATATTTACTAATGATTCGTCTTTATTGGCTGAATCAGATGAAGCTTTCTCAAAGCTTTTATCCTTATTTATTGACGCCGTTGGTAAAGGTTATCAATCAGGATTATTTCTTTCTTCCTTTTTCACTAATCTGCAATCCAAATTAACTTTCTTATTAAGAATTGTTATTTCTCCAGCAGCTCCAACTACTCTTCGTTTAATGGCCTTGACAAATATTTCTAAATTAATCAATTCTATTGATAAGGATTCCAACTTATTTACTATCGTTCCATGTTTAATCGTTGGATTAAATGATTTCTCTCAAAATGTAAGATCCAATATCAAGAAAATATTGATTCAAATCTCCAAAAGACCTTCTAGTAACCAATATTTCTTATCGGAGAAAATCTATGGTCCAAATATTAAATTCCCACTATTGAATCCAAAAGATGCTGAAAATTGGTTACAATATTTCTTAAACAATTATTTAATCGAAGAATTTAACTTTTCTCATTTATTATTACCAAAAAAGAATGAAAGTGTATTCTTATTATTTTGGGCTAATCAAGTATCTATTATTCCATTACCATATCCAAAGGTTATTTTATTGAATAATATTAAGGAAACAACTTCCAATAATCCAAAATTAAAATATTCACAAGTCTTTGAAGAATTAATTTCAAACTATTTGACTGAAAGACCTAATTGGGAACTACGTTGCCAAAAGAATAAGACAAATTTCAATGACTTTGAAAAATCAATTGTTAACCTGTTATCCAAAAACGAGAAAAACGATTTCTTAATTGATTTTGCTATTAAATCATTAAAATCTTCATTTGAAGATCTAGCTAACCTAGTTTCTGAAAAGATAATATCAATCTTTTCTACTTTAAAGCCAACTATTAAAATCAGATTAGTCAAAGAAATTTTGGAGGATTCTATCGATGCAGACCAAAGTTATGATGCAGTAAATGTTCTTCAATCAATCAAACTTGAACCAGAATCTTTTATTTCAATCTTAAATGAAAATAGAATTTTAGCTACAACCGATTTGGCTGCCCCATTCAAGAGAAGACGTAGAAGTTCTTCAAATGTCAAAGAAGCTTTTCAAAAGGCAAATGTTACAAAGATTGCAGAACTACACTTGAAAAAAGTAACCATTATTTTAGAAGCTTTAGACAAATCTGAAACAGATGGTAGTGAAGCCTTATTAAATTCATTATTAACTTTATTATCTGATCTAGAAACTCTAGAGCACGATGGGGGTCTTCCAGTTCTTTACGCTCAAGAGACATTAGCATCTTGTATGATAAATTGTATTCATTCTTTGAAACAATCAAACGTTACAAAATTAAAAAGTGCCAGAGCAGATGTTTTGGTCTCTGTTATCAGAAATTCACCATCAACTCAAGTTCAAAATAAGTTCTTACTGGTTATTGGTGAACTTGCTTCTTTAGATGCTGAAACTATTCTACATACTGTCATGCCAATATTCACATTCATGGGTGCTCATAGTATTCGTCAAGATGATGAGTTTACTACTCAAGTCGTTATTAAAACAATCGAGACTGTTGTACCTGCTCTTCTTGAAAGTCATAAGTCTAACATTAAGGATGAAATAGAATTTTTATTATTAAGTTTTACCACTGCATTACAACACGTTCCAAAGCATAGAAGAGTTAATTTATTTGCTACATTAGTAAAATCATTAGGTGCTTCTGATTCCATTGCTCCATTCTTATTCTTAATTGCCCAACAATATTCTAATAACATTAAAACTTTCAAATTAGGTGATGCTAAGAACATTATTGAGTTTACAAAATCATTTTTATCCTACTTTACCGTTGATGATCAATTACAAGGTGTTTGCAAATATTTTGAACTTTTCAAGAATTTAATTATTTCTCAAAAGAAGGCTGAACTAAAGGCTTCCTTAGAATCTCGTGCTTTATTCACCAACGGGATATTAAATTTCACTTCTACTGAATTGAGTGCCTTGACTCAAAACGGTTTTAATTTTATTAACAAAATCATTGAAGACAACAATACTGATTACTATAACATTCGTGGTAATTTGAAATTGAGAGTCTATTCAATTTTAATGGATGTAAAGGCTGATCATAAGTTAGCTGAAAATGTTAAATTAGTTTTCAGCACTTTACTTGAATCCCTATTGAACTTTGTCAATGAAGCTAATAATCTATTTTCATTTGAACTTGGAATGGAACAAAGTGATGACTCCTTTTCTGAAACCGAATCTCCAAAGGACTCCATTAAATCTACACTTTTTGAAATTCTAGGAAACATTTTGAGTTTGTTGCCTATTGATGATTTTACTTCTTCTGTTTTACCATTGTTAAATTCAATTGATTCTAAGGACGTCAGATACCACTTAACCTTAGTTATTGGTAGTAAATTCGATGTAGAAGGCGAAGATTCTTTCGAATCTGCGAAGGAAGCTATTTCAACTTTATTAGAGAGAATTTCAATTGAAAAGGACAATTCCAACATTGTTCAAGTATCATTAAATACTATTTCTACATTAGTCTCCAAATTTGATGGTAAGTTCGAATTATCACTATTGAATTATGTGCTATCCACTGGTATTGAAGGTATCCATTCTGAAAACCCTGAGATTATTGTATCTTCTTTGAGTGTAGTTACAAACTGTATTCAACAATTAGGTGTTAAAGTTGTTGCTTCATATGCCAAAATTGTTCCACCTACCTTAAATATATTTAACAAGTTAGAGTCTAATAAGGACACCTTTTTGAGAGAACAAGTTCAGTTAGCCATTCTGTTGCTATTTGCTGCAATGATTAAAAAGATTCCAAGCTTTTTACAATCAAATTTATTCGATATTTTCAAGGTCATTTTCTATTCTGTTGATGTGGATACTTCCATTAAGATGTCAATTATTGCCTTAGTTGTTGAGCATATGGATTTGAAGGAAGTCTTAAAGGTCCAAAATAAAATATGGAACTCAGATGTTTCTCGTAGTGAAGACTCTACAGTTGTTTCATTATTTTTAAGTTCTCTTGAATCGACAGTTCAAGAAATTGATAAAAAATCTGCCACAATCCAATCTCCAATTTTCTTCAAATTATTGATTTCCTTATTTGAGTACAGATCCATTTCTACCTTCGATACCAACACTGTAAGCCGTATTGAAAGTTCAGTACACAAAATTGTTAATGCATATGTCCTGAAACTAAATGATAAAGTTTTCCGTCCATTATTTGTTATTTTAGTAAGATGGGCCTTTGACGGTGAAGATGTCGTCAATACTGGTATAACAGAAGTTCAAAGATTGACTGCCTTCTTCAGATTCTTTTACAAATTACAAGACAATTTGAAGGGTATTATCACATCATACTTTACTTACTTGCTTGAACCAGTTACAGAATTAATGAAAAAGTTCAATAAGGGTACCATTGTTGATATGAACTTAAGACGTATCTTATTAATGTCTGTTACTTCATCATTTATTTATGATAAGGATGAATATTGGAAATCTACCTCTAGATTTGAATTGATATCTGAACCATTAATCGATCAAATGGGTAACATTGAAAACTCAATTGGTAAATACTTAGTAAAGGCTGTTAGTGGACTTGCTTCAAACAACAATAATATCGAAGACCATATTAAGATCATGCACAAGCTTCTAGTGAACCACATGAAGGCCACATCATCTTCAAGCGAGAAACTATGGGCCGTCAGAACATTCAAGATGATTTACTCCAAGGTTGGGGAAAGCTGGTTACCATTATTACCTCAATTAGTTCCTACCATTGCTGAATTGTTGGAAGATGACAACGAAGAAGTCGAAAATGAAGTCAGAACCGGTCTTGTTAAGGTGGTCGAAAACGTTCTTGGTGAACCTTTTAGTAGATACTTATCATGATTACTTTTAATTCTGTAATAAACATCTTTTATAGGATGTGTCTTATATCTGTACATTATTTATTTCTAATAGCATTGTATAATAATATTTAGGTAAAAACTATAGAGAATATGAATATTTTATTAGTGACGTTCGGGCATTTTAAGTCCACGCGAAGAGCTAAGAAATCTCCAACAATTAAATAGAAAAGATATATTTAAACAAACATTTAAAAACACTATTAAAACTAGTGCATAACTGTCGATAATCGAATCGAATCACCTCAATTATAGCACGTCGATAAGATCTAATGTCGGAATTACCTATATCTAGTCAGGATTTGGAAGGAAACCGCTACCAGCATACCCTTCCTCCGGTTTTGAGACGACTACTTAAGACACCTAAACATCTTGATTTCGAAACAGCTATATGGGAAATGATCCATTTAATATTTAAGCCAAGAATGGCTTTCAGACAAATATATTATCAACATCAGACAAAAAAACAATGGGCCAGAGATGATCCTTCTTTTTTCATATTACAGATTGGCCTACTACTAATAAGTTCCATTGTCTGGTCTTCAGTATATGGCCATTCCTTTGGCGGATTTTTAAAGATGATGGTGAATATGGTACTAGTCGATTTCTTTTTGTTTGGCTTTACAGTTGCAACCATTTTCTGGTTACTATTAAATAGACCAATGTTTAAATTTAAGTCTGCTTTGACCTCTCAAGTTGAATGGGCTTATTGTTTTGATGTTCATTGCAATGCATTTTTAATAATTTGGGTGTCAATTTACTTGTTACAATTTATTTTATTACCTATTTTAAAATTACAAAATTGGTTCTCATTAGTAGTTGGAAACACTCTATATTGTGCATCATTCGCTCATTACTTCATTTTAACATTTTACGGTTACAGTCAATTAAGCTTCTTAAAGAATATCAGTTTTGTATTATTCCCATCTCTATTTTTTGGTATGCTTTATATCATAAGTTTAGTTGGTATTGATTTAGCAAGTAGACTAAGTTTTTACAATTACTAAGATACACAAAACATATTATACGAAATTCGAGGAAAGTACAACATTTATTCAGTTCGTTTTTAAGGATCTGATCATCATTTTGGAAAAAATAAAACAACCACTGTTTCCAAACAAACTGTCTTTCTATGAATTACCCCATATTACAATCCTCCAAATGAAACCATAGTAACAATTGTAAGAATGTACTAATTTTCAATAATTGAAAGATAAATGACAGGCTTCTTTTTATTCTTTTGATATTTTATTTGTCATTCATCTATTTATCTAGAAGAGGTATTTAATACCTTCTTTAGTTATACATACTATTATTATTTAGCATCGGAAGGTTTTAAAAAAACACTTCCCTTATGAATGTACATATAGCAGCCTATGGGCCTTATACAACACTTATATACAAATCCATTTATTAGATGAGTATTGAAAAATGTCTTTACGAGATTGCAAACTCTATACAGGAGAATATATATATATATAGATAAATCAAACAACCTTAATCAAAAATTTCGATTGGAGGCAATCTATCAGAAGAATAGAACCAGTTATTACTTTCAATTTCTCTAGCAAGCCATTCGGTTGGGAAGACAACCAAGTGACCATGAATACGTTCTAGCAGTTTCTTCGCTGTCTTTCTATCAAATACTTTTTGGTCAGAGCCATACATCGCATTACCCATTAATGATATCTTTAATGCCTTTAACTTTTCATCGGATTCCTTACTACTGTTAGAAAAACCTCTTCCTCTTCCACCAATACCATCGAAGCCTATATCTACATTCTTATTTCTTGCCATATTCATTTCAAATACTCTTTTTTGCATTTGAGAGAATTTTTCTTCTAACATTTCATATTCTTTATAAGTTGTCCAAGTTTGAACAGAATTATCAGGTTGACAATGAAATACTTGACGGAAAATAAATGTGTTTCTCATTGCAACTGAAAGCCATAAATCGGAATAAAATTTGTCATCTAGTGGATCTGCAAATGAATAAGGATCAACATATGTCAAATTTAGTAGTCTAGAATCGGTTTCATCATTCATTTTAAATGATGGTGCCATTTGTTCTAACATATTATCAGCAAAATCTTCAATGGTATCATCTTCCGTTGGATTTTCACATTCGAAATCATCTGTATAATTCTGAATATTTTCATCCGTATTTTTTGCTCTTTTTTCCTTTTTATGTTGAACTTGTCTCTCCTTTTGGTTCTTCATTTTATATGCTAAATGTTGTAGATAACAAATTCTCTTGAGCATATCCCATTTTTGAGTAGTCTTAATATCTGGATCCGATAAATAATTTTCTACATCTGTTTGATCTGGTAAAAATGAAGTTTTTGGTTTTCTTTTACCTTCAAATGTTCTAGTAGATAAAGCTTCAAGTGCCCATTCTTTTAATTGATCAGAAACAGATTTTTTATGTTGAGGTGTAACTTCTTTCCAACCATCAGGACCATAACCTTCGACTTCCTTTTCATGTTCCATATTATTTACTAATCTAGGATCTGTACTTAATTTTTTCTTATCACTAATACCTAAATTATCGGTACCAGCTCTATAGTTGAATGAATGAGAAGGTGCAATAAAACATTTATAAAATTTATCATCAGATGGATGTTTTGAATCAGTACGGCTTCTATAACTATTGTTCAATTGTTGCCCTCTTTTTTTATTATTAGGTAATTTGGTCTTTTTATCAATTGGATTCTCCATTGCTGCAGATCCAGATACAGTATCATAATCCTTTAAAACATTTTCCTTATTGTTAGATCCTTCTTCATCATCATCTAAACCTTTAATAATACCATGATTTTTACAAGATGGATATTTTTTAGACCATTGAGATGAGCATTCACAATCAAATACTTCTCTATAGGCTAATTCAATCATAGCAGAAGAAATTTTAGCTAATTTTTTAGCTTTATCAGAGTTAGTGTGCAAAGTTTTATAATTATCTTTAGCTAATTCTTTTAATCTACAAAATTGTCTTTCTACAATTTCTACTAAATCAACATCACAACCTAAATGTTCTCTCATCAAACGTTGTCTCATTTCCCATGCAAATCTAGCAGCATAGTATGTTTTGCCATTCATTTTTGTTTTAATCAATTCTGTATCTCTAACAACAATAGCTACTTCACTATCTCTATTACCTAATTGAGATCTTTCATTAATATTAGCACTACCAATAATACAACTACGATCATCAGCGATTAAAATCTTTGCATGAATGTATAATTGTTCAGTGACTAATTTTTCAAAAGGACCAATTGTAGACCATTTTCTTAATGAAAAAAATTGAATATATTTTAAAGGTTCAATATTCAATTTTCTTAATTTTGCAAAAATAGATGTTTTACCACGAGAGATACATTGATATTGACATTGCATAATTAAACGTAAAGATGATGCTTCTGGAGTATCTACTGGTGAATCGAAACCAGGCATTAATGGAATTAAAATCATAGCTTTCCAAGTTGTACCTTCAGTATGAGCTCTTATAATTCTATCAACGATTGCGTTACCAATCTTATTTTCTATAACAACACCATCCCAATTGGAAGTAGTAACGAAGAATTGATTTTCAATATAAATATAATGTTCACTTGTTTCAATTAATTTTAAATAAGCATTTTGAATTGATTTTTCAGTTTCTTTTAATCCTAATGACCAATAACCTGCACTTCTAACAATTTGAACTTCACAAGTTGATTTTGGTTTTAGCAATTTAAAAAATGGTGAATTTGATAATTCATTCATAGTAAAATCACTTATTGGTGTTAATAAAGGAGTTGGTCTACTTGGTCTTTTTTGTCTTAAAACATAATTCCATCTTTGAACGAAATGTCTAGCTAAATCTCTTGCTGGCTCACCAACAGTCATCATATGAACATCATGCCATGGCATTCTTGGTAGTTCATTTCTATCATACATTGATTCGAATGGCTTATTTAATTCAAAGAAATCACATACACGTGCATTTGAATAATCTTTACCAGGGAAAGTTTGCTTCTCTAATTCAGAATAATCATCCCTTAAAACATGATCAGGTGTATCATAACGACCATAACATAAATCAATACCACCAATAAATGCAATAGTATTATCAACGATTGTAAATTTTTCATGATGTGCCCAAAAATAAGTATTTTGAAGCCATTGATTTGGTGAACGAACAAGATGAATATTATCATGTAATAATAACATTGAATGTTTAGTCCAAAGTGAATCTGTACCAACTGTACTACCAACATTTCTATAAACAATAATAAAAATTTTAACACCTTCTTCAGCTTTTTTTTTCAATAATCTATCAATTCTAAATTCTTGATTTGCATCAACTGGTCTACGTAAATAAAGTTCAGGTGATAACCACCAATCATGAATATAAATAACATCTTGTGCCATTAATAATGCATCTGATAAAGCCCAAAAATAATCACGACCATCAACTAATAATTTACAAAAAGCGTTTGATCTAATTGGTGCAAAACTATCAAATCTATGTTTACTTAACCAATGTTTTGCTGAAATTGAATTAACCATATTATAAATTGATAAGACCCATTGTTTAAATAAATTTTGTTTTTTAATAATTAATTGTAATTTACGTTCAGTATTTTCTAAATTAATAATAAAACTTGTTGATAAATGATTTAATTCATTTGATTCCCAATTTAAATCTTTAATATCTAATAAATTTTGATTTGAACTTGCTAATTTAATTTGAAAATCATTTGTAATTAAGAATACATCTAATGGTGTTGTTGAATGTAAATCTGATACGTAAGTAATATAAGAATGTCTAATTAAACACCATTTAGTAGTATGTCTTTCAATCATTTCATTAAAATCTTTTAATCTTGGAAAATGTGATACTCTCCAACCTTGTTGTGTTGCTGTTGAACCAATATTAACATAATCTTCTTTACCTTTAAAACCATTTTCATATGATAATAAGTTACTTATTGGTGAAAATTCATAAAATTGGAAAAGTCTATTAGCTTGTGGTCTTAAACATAAAGATAAATTTAATAAACGTAAATATTTTTCAATTCTCATATGAAGTGAAATACTTTGATCATTTGCCGAAGAATAGTTATTATTATTAAGATCTAAATTTGAATTAGAATGGTTTAAAGGAGATGAAGGATTATTATTATTATCATCATTGTGATTATTATTTGTTGGATAATCAAATACTCTTGGAAAATGTGGTAATTTCATTTTATGATATCTATTATGATCAATATATAAACTATTAATAGTATTAATTTGAAAAGATACTCTTTTAAGTCTAGAATGTAATTGTGCTAATTCTTTATAAGATTTAATAACTGACCATTTCATTCTATTTTCACCAATACCATATTCTAAAGTAATTGAAAAGAAAGAAGAACTATTAGGTAATTTATTACTAGTATTACTACTATGATGGTAGTGGTGGTGATGACGATTATTATTATTTGTGGTATTAGCGTTATTATGATTAGGTAATATTTTTTTATTCTTTAAATTAAGAATATCATCATCAGTTTGTTGTTGTATAGGTAATGGTAAAGAATCAGTAGAAGTAATATTAGTTAAAGCTGGTGCTAACATAGTAGTATCACGTATATGTGATTGAATATATTGTAGATTATTATTATTATTATTATTATTACTAATATCATTATCTGAATGAATATTATGAATAAAATTAGATCTATTTTTAACCATATTATTTAATCTTTCATTTGCGTCATGAATATTATAAAATTTTTCAATTTTATTATCATCAATAAGGAAATAATTTTGCATTGAAATAGTATTAATATCATCAATATGATCAACTCTAACACCTAACATGGCTAATAAAAGTGGTGCTCTTTTTTTACCATGTTCATCTCTAAGGAAAGTAGTTGAAGCGAATAAAGCAGCTGGTGAACCAGATAATAATGAATCAATTAAATCTGATGCTAATTGTTGTGTATATAAATCATTAATCTCTTGTTGTGATAAAATATTTGAATTAAATTGTTGTTGTAAAATATTTTTTAAATCTATGTTATTATTATTTGTTCTAGTATTATTATGTTGTAATCTAGTTGATTTTAATTTAGATAAAACTGATATTTTTTTAAATGCAGAATCAAATTCTTTACGCCAAACAAAAGAATGCCTTTTATTCATAAAAGTTTGATTTGAATTAATAGAAGCATTTGAAGTATTATAATTACGAATTGAATTTGGTATACCATAAGAAGATAAATTTTTAATATGTGCTTCTGGATCATCTATATTATTATTAGTGGTATTATTTTGAATTTGTGTTGAATTTGAGAAACTATCATTATTATCAAATGATGGTGAATTGGGTATTGACATGAATTATAATATAATATAATTATTGTTATTTATTTATTTGTTTTAATTTATCAATTATATTTATGCAAATCTTTTTAAAATTATATAATTTATCATCTTAATTTATTGATATTTTTCTTAATTTTTTAAAACTTATTTATTATTATATAAACACACGCCACGTCACGTGAAGGACGTCACAAATATTTTAAAAGAATGAACAAATAAATTAATGACAACAAGTAACTATAAAATAAAGAGAGAAAGAGAAAGATATATAGATTTGATTGATATTATAGAATGAACAAACGAACAAACAATAATAATAAAAGAAGATAAGATAAAATACCAAGAAACTAAAAATGACGTATTTTGAAAATAAAAAGTGTGACTTTGAGTATACTCAGTACTATATATATCTGAATTAGAATAACAAGTGAATAGAAGGCAAATTAAATAGGATATCGAATCCGAATCATTATATTGAATTAATAATCGAAATCCTTACTATATCTGAACATGCATTGTGGCCGGATGTAGCAACACTAATCCCGTTCTGCGAATGTTTCATCTTCAAAGAAAGAAAAGTAAACAAAACTGAAAAAAAATTTTTCACGATGTCGAGAAAGAGAAGAAACGAAGAGAATGCTGCAACAACAATTAGTAGTAATATTTGGATTCCCGGTGTGGGATGATATATTACTAATAACAGCACAAGATAATGACAAAATAAGAATAATCGGAATAAAAAGGGATGAGAGTATTAAGTTCTGTCTCTGTACCGTACGATAATCGGATATCTAAGAAAAACAAAACAAATAAGTAAGACATATCTCTTTTTTTAGTCATATCTCTTTATGTAAAGAAAGTTATTGTAAAACATAAACTCAAAATACACAGATAGTCAAGCATCATTGAAAAAAATTGTTGGTTGTGGGTGAAAGACAAAAGAAACGGTAATTTTCACCATCAGTTGACAAAACCAAAAAAAAAAATCCCACTTGATAAATAGATATCAATAATAATAACAACCACCGTTTAGTTGGTTGTTTGACCTGGGTCAAAAGACAGACAATTCCCACAAATAGCAGTAATCCCACTCAACTCCCCGCGGTGTCCAACTTCCCCATTGTCCCTAGAAGTCCCTGAGAAGTGAACACCTATTGCCAAATCGTACGTTAAATCCCGGCCATTGCCTTCTTTATTGGGCACCCACATGGACAACAACCCGCAAACATTGCCTATCTGTGACAGGTTCTTCTTTCTCATTAATCATCTGAGGAGAGAGATTTCATTATTGAACAAGTGAACTAACTCCCCACACACCGTGGTGCATGATGATACAACTATTAATTCACACATCCCTCTTCTTAATCTCTTTCCGAGAGATCCCGCGGTGTCTGTTGCCAAAAGCCAAGCGTGAAATTCACGCGGCATCTTGGTTCCGCGCGAGGTTAAAACACTCCTCAGGGCATAAATAGTGGGCTATCATCATTGTTACCAATAGTTATACGGATGCTGATATTTCTTATTATAGATATTACTTTATACCATAGATAATTAAGAAGGAAATATTCTTATTATTATAATAAAATTTTTATTATTATATTTTATTATGTATTATTGGATCGGTCACTCATATCAATTTGATTACTTACGTATTGTTTTAATGGCCTTTATGGTATAGATTCTTATTATAGAAGATTCCCACTCCTGTTTTTTTTCTTCTTCTATTTATTATTGTATAGATTGTTTTTATTTTTTTTTTTAATATATAAATATAGATAATATATAAACTTTTTTTTTTTCTTTCTTTCTTGTTTTATTCTTTAAATTTATTTAAACTTTTATATATATCTCTATCTATATCTATAATATCATATCATACATAATACATTGAGATTAAATTAAAGATGCTCGCGAATAAAATACTATTACCACCAATAATAAATTCACAAAATGTTTCAATTACACATCCAACACAACAATTACATCAATTACAATCACAACAATCACATAATAATAATATAGATATAATTAATAACAACAATAAAAAGAAAATAAGTATATGTTCTAATTGTCATACACAATCAACACCATTATGGAGACGTGATACAGATTCAAATTTATTATGTAATGCTTGTGGTCTTTTTAAAAAATTACATAATGGCCGTTCAAGACCAGTTAATTTATATATTCGTAAACAATCAAATGCTGGTACTAATTCACAATATGGTTATAAATTTAAAATACAAAAAAATACTACCCCTACTACTAATACAAATTTACAACATACAAGTAATAATAATACTGTACAATTACAACATTCTATTACAAATGATTCTCTACTTCATCCAACAAATACTACTAACACAAATACAACATCACCTGTAGTTTTACCACCGCTACGATGTACACCAGCTGATAGTAATTCTAATAATATTCCCGGTTCTATAACAAATAATAATAACACTACTTCATCATCATTCGGTTCGACTGATGATCTAATCGCTTTAAAACGTGAAAATGAAAGTTATAAATTACAAATCGGATTTTTATTACAACGATGTGAAAATTTAGAAAGACAATTAAATAGTAATGCAGTACGTCATGCAAGCACTGCTAGTATGTAATACTCACTAACTATTTATTACTATTACTATTAAATTATTATTATCACATTCATCTATAGACGTATAATTTATTTCTTTTTATTTTGTCTGTATAAATTACACACACACACACTATCTATCTCTCTATATTCATTCTTTAACCAATCTTTTTTAATACACACTTATTTACTAATCCTTTTTCTTTTACCTTGTATCATGTTCTAACTAGATCCGTGATGATAGATTAGATTCTCGGGGTTAACATTCTAAAGTGCGCTCGCTGATAAAAAGCAGCAAATCCCCGACATCGGTTACTTGACTCATCAAAAGATAATCTATTTATATTTTCAAATACAAGTGTCACTCCGCATGTGACCTGTGTCAGTAATTGGGATTTTGTCGTTGATTTGTGACACTTTCCCCATCTCGTTTCTTTTTTTTTAATTCTAACAAATAGTGAAATTTTAAATATAATATATATATATATATATAATAGATTAAAGGATAGTTCGAAAGGTAGATCCAAGAATACATCAATAAATATTTTATTTTATTTTAATATTAGATATATATATAATACTATAAATTAATCAATCAATCCACTACTTTAAATCACCATGAATAATTTAGATAATACTTTATTTCAATTAAAATTTACATCAAAACAATTAACTAAACAAGCAAATAAGGCAAATAAAGAAGAACAAAAAGAAATACTTAAATTGAAAAAAGCATTAAAGGATAATAATCAAGAAATAGCTAAAATTTATGCTTCAAATTCAATAAGGAAAAAAAATGAAAATTTACAATTATTAAAATTATCATCAAGGATTGATTCAGTTGCATCAAGAGTACAAACTGCTATTACTATGAGAAATGTCTCTGGTAATATGTTAAACGTTTGTAAAGGTATGGATAGAGCTTTACAATCAATGAATTTACAACAAATTACAATGATTATGGATAAATTTGAACAACAATTTGAAGATTTAGATACTTCAATTAATGTTTATGAAGAAATGGGTCAAACTTCAGATTCAATTATTGTTGATAATGATAAAGTTGATGAATTATTAAATAAAGTTGCTGATGAAAATGGTATTGAATTAAGACAACAAACTAATACTAATCAATTACCTGAATTAACTGAATCTTCATCAAAACAACAAACTGTAGTATCAAATGAAAAAGAAGATAGATTAGCCGAGAGATTAAAAGCATTACGTGGTTAAGATACACACATAAATATTATTATTATTATTTCCGACGTGGGGTTTCTTACCCACGCTGGATTGAAATAATGACAAAAATAAAAAACTATGGACTCATCCAAATTTTTGTATTACAAAAAAATATATCATTAGATTTAATTTGATAACATTACTTTACTTGTATTTGTATTTGTTCCTCCCGCTTTCTTAAGTTTCTGGCCAATTACATTAAATTATTTACAATATTTAGTATTAACCGACAATCATCAGTTGTCGTTTTTTTTTTTTATTTTAAATTTTTTATTTTTTATTTTTTTTTTACCTTTTTAATCTATTATTATTATTATATATCGAGTTATTTAGTTATTTAATTAATTATTTTTTTAGATTGCCCACGAATGAATACTTCCGTCACTTTCACCCTCAATCAAATATCCATTCTTATATTTGAAAGTTTCAATACTAGTGGGATACTTATCAACAAGTCCTACTTCTATTTTTTCTTTTTCCTCTTCTTCTCTTTCAACTTCCCATCGTATATTTTCTTCACGATCATAAACTCTTATCTTATCATCAAATGTATTAACAATTATATTTTTATCATCTAATTCAATTGAATTTATTGATTTTTCAAAATTTAATATATCATTAACAAGATTCATTCTAATATCCCAAATTCTAATACTACCATCTAATGATGAACTAATTATATTAAATTTATCAAATTTAATACTAGTAATTAAATCTTTATGTCCTTTTAATTCCCTTATTATTGTTCCACCTCTTAAATCCCATAATCTAATTATACCATCACTTGTACCAGTAGCTAATGCACTTTCAACACTTTCAAGTGCACCAATTATTGGTTTCCTTTTAACTAAGAAATTTTTATCATAATATCCACTTCCAATTTGTTGTTCACTATTACTACTATTATTATTACTAGCCAAAATAAATCCAACTCTTAATGTTTGAATATTTTTACCCTTTGTTAAATCCCATTGTTTAATCGTTTTATCCTGTGAACCTGTTATTAAATTAGTATCATTTATATTTAATGTAGTAATTTCATCTGAATGTGATTCAAATTTATCATTAAATTCTAAATTATTTTCATTCACATCCCATATCTTGACAATTGCATCTTTACCACCAGTTATTAATATATTATTCTCTGTATTTAATTCCATACAATTAATAGTTGTTAAATGTGCATTCTTAATTGTATTAATCTCTTTAATCTCATGATCTTTTAAATTAAAAATTTTAATATCATTATTTAATTGACTTGCTGAATATAATTTACCAAATGGTAAGTTAAAATCTAAACATGATATCGAACTTGAATGTCCATTTCTAATACTACCTAATTGTGTACCAGATTTATAAAATCTTCTAACATTAATTGCATCTTTTGAATTTTCTTCATTATCATCAGAATATAATTCTTCTCTAACAATATTTCTTTCAAAACTTTCACTTATATTATCATCTTCTTCATCATCTTTACCTTGTTTCGCTAAATTATATTCAATTAAAAATTCAATTCTTTCATTTATAGCCTGAATTGTTTCAGTAATATACTCTTTATCTTCGTTTAAACTATTAATATTTTTTATTACAGTATTCCTTTTATTCATTAAAATATCCATATCATCATTAATCTCTCGCAATTGGTCATTAGTCATTAAAGATTTCTCAAATGTTACCATCTTAAAATTATCCTTTAATTGTTTCTTTTGATTTATTAATTCTTGAATTGAAAAACAATTTTTAATCGTATCAAATTTTGATAACAATCTTGAAGGTATAGCCATTTTATAATCATTAAAATTATTATTATTATTACTATTATTGCTATTATTTAAATATATTTGAAAATTTTGGAACAATGATAGTCTTAGATTATTTTCAGATAACTTGTCATTATCAATATCAATTGGAGCTTCCAAAAACCTTTGTGTATTAGCAGTGCTATCCATATCCACTCCACTGTCTAAGTCGTCAAATAATAATTCTTCGTTGATAAAACTCAGGATCTTAAATGCCTTATAATTGTTCTTCTTTCGAATTAAATGAAATGAATATCTAAAATTTGCTATTCCAATCTTATCCCTATTATTTAATAAAGTTGATATACTAGCAGGACTATTATTTCTATAAATACTACTAGTTTTGTCAATAACTACCGGAGATGATTTAAAGGTGCTTGCACATGATTCAAACATGGAAGATTCACCACTTAAAGGGTGTGCTCTTTCTGCAGTCTCTAATTGCCCGGGTTCAGTAACATGTTCATTTATCAATCCCGTTCTATCTGAGAGAACATCTGCTATTTGTTTTTGTATTTGGTTTTGAAGTTTCCTCAGTGTGGGGAACTCAGGAGCCATTGGAAGATAATTTTAATGAACGTTAAATCTATATTTCCTAATGTTTTCTACCCAAATATATGTTCAATTGCTTTCGAATAAGTATATATTCCTTAGGGATCATGTTCTGTTTGTATCTAACCTTACAATAATAAAGAGGTTTAAATTGCATCTTTTTTAGCGAGATTTTGTCAATTTTGTGCGATGGGCTCCAAAAACGTCAAAATGGTAAATAGCTTAGATTTACTGAAAAACTATAGATAATAAAGCACAAATCACATAAAAACATAGTAAACTGTTAGTTTTACATCATTATATCAATAGAAAAATAACATGTTTGATAATATTTAACTTGATTCTTGATAGTCATTTTGATTAATTTCCGACTGTTGTTGTTGTTGTTCTTTGTTCTCTAACTCTTGTTTTATTTTTTCGATTTCTCTTCTTTCGTTTTCAATCAGATCTTCAATGGAATTAATATTTGAAGGTTGTTTTTGTGATTCAATATCTTGCTCCAATTGTTCAATTTGAGTGCTTAATTGTAAATATTCTTCCAATAATGCATCATACTTGGCAAAATTCTCATCAACGGGAATCTCATTAATCAATTCTTTTAATACAAACAGTAAAAGTTTAATATCGAAATCTTCAACAAATAAAGTTTTACGTCTTTCATTACGATTCCCATCTAGATTTACACTACCACTTTGCAACGCTTTTAACAGATTAACAAGTTGTTCATTATCCTTATATTTATCATACAGATCGTATAATAAACTACTCTCAAACATATCATTTTGTTTACTATTATTATTATGTTGATAAGCATTAGCGCTTCTCTTATTTGAAGGTAATGTCTTATTATGAGCACGTAAATAAATATCTCTTGGAACATGAATGATAGGGGAATCATCATCAATTCTTTGATTTTTACTCCTCCTTAGATTGGCTTCTCTATTTTTTAAATAGTCAAGGATACCCTTTTCACCATCCTTTCTAACTGGAATCCTTAACTTTTCATCAAATTTAAATAAAGACGTTTCCTCTGTTGGAGACAAGTCACGGATAATACGTACAAATGGAACAGAAGGTGTGTTCTCATCATTAGGGGTATCATTATTAGGCGGTGTAAGATATACCAATGAATTATGGAAGATTCCAGGCGGTTTGAAATGCAAGGAATCGATAGATTCTGCGGACTCTTTTAATTCCTGGAGACACTGGTTTAAGGATTCAACCATAGTAGTACTCAATTCTGCTTATTTTTATAGATCTAAATATAATTATATACTAGTCCATAATTCTAAACTAACTTTAACAAATTTCTGTATATTTGAAGTTCTTTGGATATTCTTATTTATTTACTTAAAGGGCATCCATCATTTTCGCAAGTTCGCATCTTGAAAACTTAGATTTGGCGTCAGTAAAAAATAATAACAATTCTATTAAAGTAACAAAAAAACCAAAACACTAGAAACAGTACCAAGCTTCATAATATCTTGTTTTTCTGGCATTTGAAAATCTTTGGTATGTGGATTATTCTCTCCAGCTAACATAAACTTCATCTGTTCTAAATTTTTGTGTGACAACTGTCTCACTCAAGTCTTCAACCACATTACCCATACGGAATTGTAGTAAACCAGCTTGTGCGATCATGACACCATTGTCAATACAGAACCTTTCATCAGTAGCATGTACTCTACCATTTGCTCTCTCACTACACATTTGTCCCATCATTTCTTGTAGACGCAGGTTGGAACCAACACCACCTACAATTAAAACCTGGTTAGAATTAACGTGTGCCATCGCTCTTTCAGTAATCTCCACCAACATAGCAAACAAGTTCTCTTGTAAAGCATAACATAAATCTTCAACTGTCACTATCTGTTCACCTGTTTCTTTATCAAACAGTATTTTATTTTTCTTATTACCCTTGAAAAGATCCTTGGCAAGGTTATCGATATATGCTAGAATACCACTCATTGATAAATCCATACCTTTTACGGTATAAGGAAGTAAAACTAGATTATCCTTATGCTGAGCTTTTTTAGCCATTTGTTCAATGTTATAACCTGGAAAAGGAATATTGGGTATCTTTAAAGTTCTCGCAAAGCGATCTAAACAATTACCAATGGCAATATCCAATGTTTCCCCAAATATTCTATATCTATTTTCTGAATATGCAATTACTTGGGTGTTACCACCACTAACATATAGAACAACTGGGTTAACCGCTTTTGTAATTTCTCTACCCATCTCTATATGACCTACACAATGATTAACACCAACCATTGGAACATTCCATAATAGAGACAATGCTCTGGCGGCAATTACAACCGAATGTAATGGTGCACCCATACCTGGACCCTTTGTAAAACAGATAACATCGATCTCATTAGCAGGATCTTTGATGCCTGCTTCTTCTAAAGCCTCTTTAATTATTCTAACACACCAATTACGATGATGTCTTGCAGTATCACGAGGTAAAAAACCTTCCCCTGGTGGAGTAACATAAGTATTTCTAACATTTGATAAAATTTCAGTATGACAATCATGGGAATTATCACCAACCAAAGTAGTATCTAGTAAAGGTTGTTTAATTACGCCAATACCTAATTTATTGGCTGAACCTTCCATACCCAAGGCAATATAATAGGAGCGACCATTTTTTGGCGGTATAGTATTTAAATTAACCATATTCTGTAAGCAAATTAGAATGGGTATCTGAATAATCTATCAATATATAAATATTTACTGTATTATTTATAAATGGTAAATTTTAGTTGATATTTTTTTTAGGCGGTGCGATGACCTTAAAAGTATTAGTTAAACTAAACCTTTATTATTTGAATAAAAGTTAAATAATATTAAAAAGAAGAAGTTAAAAAGTAGAATGAAGTCCAACAATATTAATAACTACAGTAAATATTGATATTTTCTTTAAAATTAAAGTGTTATTAGCCAATATCACTTTGTACGAAAAACCAAAAAATTTCAAAAAATATTTCTCCGCGACGGGGAATTGAACCCCGATCTGGCACGCGACAAGCGCCCATTCTGACCATTAAACTATCGCGGATTTGTAATTATCGAAATTTAAAATTTAAGTGGGGAAGACTTTAAAATAATATTGGGATGTTAAAATTCCTTCAAAATCATGAAATATAATACTTATCTATAACTTTAGATATGAATTCTAATTTTTCAACGCTTATAAGCCTTAAATATGTTTGATAGGTTTATGTTTTCGATAATTAGGTGTTTATTATTGCCGTTAACTAACATATCAAGAATACATTTTTCATTTCCCTATTACTTTAGTTAAAACAGTATATTGTTAGAAAACAAAATTGGTGTTGTATTATACCTCTAAATTATTAAGAGGTCAACTGATATATATTGTAAATTGATAACTTAAAGACATTTATGCCCGTATATTTGATAGAATAAAACAAATAAAAACAGATCATATTATCAAGTTATTAAAGTTTATTTTCCGACTTTATTTATAGTGTGCTGCAAAAAAAAGACTACTCTTTTAAGACAAATTCTGTTTTTTAAAAAACAATTAATTAAATTTGTTTAATATAATTCCTCCAATTGGGTATATTTTATTCCAGCATACTCTCATATTCCTTTAAAAGAAAAAAAAATATAAAAGTAATATGAATCGAGTGATCGCCGAATTGTTATCATTGTAGCTAAAATATTCCAAATTATGTAATAAGAAAATAGGATTTAAAATTCTATTTTTGTTTATGTTAACTCTCATATTTAGTAAGTATATGTTATCTACCAAAAACAAAGTTTTCATTATATGTCGTTCAAATATATAAATAATTGCTAAAGCATAATGCCGGACAGCTTAAATAATTCAACACCGAACAATCACTATTCAGGTTTACATAATATATTTTTGACTATATTCCTTTTTTGAAAAATATTGAACGGTTTAAATCCTAACTCCTAATTTTTTCATTCAATTAGTTAACCGCATTTATATGCTTTGTTTAATCAAGCCTATATAATAATCTAGAAAAGTGTGCCTAATCATATGTCATTTTTTAAAAACCAAATATATACTTACTTGTTATTTATAAATTGTATAATCTTTTGTTTTTACTTGATTCATATATTAATTAGTCCTGCTGGAATCTACCTTTATTTTTTTTTGTCAATAAAACCTCCAACCGCATTAGTTATTCAATATACAATATTTCTAAAATAATACTAATAGCCGGTTAACAATATTTTAAATTATTGAAATATTTCACTGCCCAGTATGACCAAAGTGTCCGTTATTATTATTATTATTTTTTATATTCATTAACAATTTTGACACTTTTTTGAGTATTTGCGATCTCGCAAGATCTCCTTAGATTTTGCAAGGAAAAAAGGCACCAAGTTTCTCACATTGTTTAAAAAAGCTCGAAAAATTTAGAAAAAAGAAAAGTTACATTTATATAGTATTAATTTTAAAAAGACAATTCTATAACAATCCATTAAACTATCACCGTTTTATAAAACACATTAACGATGACCAACACAGATATCCACAGAGAAAGAACTTTTATTGCAGTTAAACCAGATGGTGTCCAACGTGGTTTAGTCACTTCAATTTTCAGCAGATTCGAAAGAAGGGGCTACAAGCTTGTGGCAATCAAAATGTTAGTTCCAACTCCAGAATTACTAAAACAACATTATGCTGAACATGTTGGTAAGCCATTCTATCCAAAGATGGAAGCTTTCATGTCTTCCGGTCCAGTTGTTGCCACAGTCTGGGAAGGTAAAGATGTCGTTAAACAAGGTAGAGCCATGTTAGGTGCTACTGATCCAATCAAATCTGCTCCAGGCACTATTAGAGGTGATTTCGGTATTGATATGGGTAGAAACGTCTGTCATGGTAGTGACTCCGTTGAAAGCGCCGAAAGAGAGATCAAATTATGGTTCAAAGATGATGAAGTCGTCTCCTGGAAGGCAAATGAAGCTACTTGGATTTACGAATAGATTAATACTTTTTCTTGATTAAAAATCCATTTTAATTTTTAAGATTAATGCCCTATATATTGTTTAATATAATATATATATATATAATAATGTGAATGATATATTTTATGTCACCGATATTTTCAAAAAACACCTATTAGATATTAAGGAACGGATTTATATGTAGATAAGTGCATATAATATAGTCTTCGATATAAATAGCCTATTTTTTTTATTTTAAATAAAGTTTAAATGGTTAAACCCAAAAACAAGAGTATTTTATTTTCAAATTTACAAAAAAGCTTAACAATTGACAAATGATTCACAACGATATCATTGGTGACATGTCCCTCTTAGTTTTGGGAGGTGCAACATTAAATACTCAGTATAATGATAAACCTGAAGATATCCCACTGGTAAGCATGATAGAATATGCTTTTGAAAATGGGATCAATGCAATCGATACATCTCCATATTACGGTGATAGTGAGATATTGTATGGGAAAGCCCTTTTACAACTCCGTGAGAAATACCCTAGAGATGGATATTTTATATGTACTAAAGTTGGTAGAATCTCGGAAGATGTCTTTGACTATTCACCGATTGGAGTAAGAAATAGTGTAAAACGTTCTTGTGAGAGATTACATACAGATTATTTGGATGTCGTTTATCTTCATGATGTGGAGTTTGTTAATCGTGAAAAAGCATTCCTAGCGTTGATTGAATTGAAAAAACTTAAAGATGAAGGTATTGTAAAAAATATTGGTATCAGTGGTTATCCATTAAAGGAATTATATTACATTGCATCATATTGTAAGTCTTCATCTAAGATTGGTCCATTAGATGTTATATTATCATACTGTCATTTAACATTACAAAACAATCAATTACTAAACTACTACAAACTTTTCCGAGAAGAAGGTGGTGTAGGAAGTATTTGTAATGCAAGTATTTTAGGAATGGGATTATTAAGCGGTAAGAAAACTAGAACTTTTCATCCAGCGTCTCAATCGCTTAAGGATAAGAGTATTCAAGTGAGTAAATATGTTAATGGTGAGAATGAAAAGTCAGGATGTCAGGATTATGGGAATAAAATAACTGATCTTGCTATAAGGTATTCCTTATCTAGATGGTTACAATTTGGTTCAACAGTAATTGGTGTTAGCTCTTTAAAGGAATTAAAAGATACTATTGATAACATGAATTTTGTATTAAAATATCCCGCAACTTTAAAAAATATTGATAAGATACGTGTTAAATATATCCAAGAGAGTATATACGGTAAAGAACACTTTAATGAAACTTGGGGTTAATTTTTACTAAATAAAACTTGTATATACGAATAAAAAAATTGAAAGAAACATACTACGATTTTTTTTTCGATTACGCACTAAAAGTAAACAGATGATCATGATATTATTATTTTTAATAGAGAAATATATCTATATACCACAGAGTTTGTAGTAGTCATTAATACTACATATAAAGACCTTAAAAAATAATATACCAAATATGGTATAATGTATGTAAGGGATACTTCATATCTATAAATAGCTAAAAAAAAGTGCATACCGTTAGCAGTGAATAAATACGTCGGTATCTCGAGATAAACTTATTTTTAATGAATTAATAACCCATAGGAATAAGAAGTATCAAGATATAGAGAAAAAAACCTGTACAGGGCCCAATTCCTAAAATAGAAGAAATTAAGAGAGAAAGTGAGTCAGTTGATCTTGCAATTACGATGATGATCAATCATTTTGTCTATTGTTTGATCAGGGTGCACATATATTAATGTATGGAGTAATAAGTTACTTATTCTATATATCATCCCATTCAACAACATAAAAGGAAAGAAATGTGTATCTTGTTCTCTAATTGGTTAAAATTGCAATCATTTAGGTTATCTCATGTATGATGATGATTCTTAAAGTGGGATAAAAAGGTACTAACGTTATTAATGAAATTTGACAAAAAGACAGTTGTTATTTGTTTCGGAAACCTTTAGCGAGTAGGGGTGGCTGTTACTTCTACTGAAACCCCGGCTGATAAATAATGTTTCATTATTGACACATTGCAATAAAAATCAATCATCTGGCCAATTTACCAAATGGGTTAAATATTGTTGTATTAAATTGTTTGTTACGTGTCAGTAAATAAATAGAGTGTAGTTTGTTGTTATATATGTTAAAATAGTAGTAATAGTAGTAGTTATAATAAAAAAAAATATACAATAAGATTTAACATTAGAGGTATATTATTTTTGAACACCATAGAGAATGGAGAACAAATAAAAGAAAGAAATATATAATTTTGGTAGGGGGGAACATAAGTAGAGAAAATAAAAAATAAAATAAAATAAAATAAAATAGTATTATTATAATAAGTATGTTGGGGGGATGTGGGTTTATAATATTTGGACAGAAATAAAAAATAAAATTTTGTAAAAAAAATTGTTATGAGATTATAATCTCAAAAGATTAATTAGATTCATCATTAACATTGTGAACTCTATCTAATAAAGCTTCTAAGTTAGTGACTCTCTTTTTATCTTGAATATCATCTAAAATTTCAGCATCGACATCTTCTTCTCTTTTGTCGAAGATCTTACTGAAAGCATTACCGATCTTATCACCTAATTCCTTACCACCGTTTTTAATATCATCACCGATATTTTCATTATAAGTATAAGTAGAACCATCTTCTTCAGTATGAGTAGTTTCACCAGTGAAGGTATCCTTTAATTTATCTTTAATTCTTTCACCTTCATTTTTAGCAGATTCGGAAATAGATGATTCATCGTTGTCATCATACTTGACACCATCATCTTCATCATTCCAAACATGATTACCTCTCTTATCGAAGATCTTACTGAAAGCATTACCGATCTTATCACCTAATTCCTTACCACCGTTTTTAATATCATCACCGATATTTTCATTATAAGTATAAGTAGAACCATCTTCTTCAGTATGAGTAGTTTCACCAGTAAAAGTATCCTTTAATTTATTTTTAATCTTTTCACCTTCATCTTTAGCTGAATCAGAGATAGATGATTCATCAGTATTATCATATTTAACACCATCATCTTCATCATTCCAAACATGATTACCTCTTTTTTCTAACCAACCGGTAAAAGCATCTTCTAATTTATCTTTAATTCTTTCACCTTCATCTTTCCAATGATCTTTAATCTTTTCACCTTCAGTTTCTTCATCTTCAGATAAATGTCTTTTAGAGATAACAGCATCAGCTACTTTATCATCAATTTTACTAGCACCAGATAACCAAATACCACCAATAGAATCATCAGACCAAGATTTATGATGTTTTCTTCTCTTTTCGTGAATATCGGTGGCATCTCTTTTAGTTAACCAACCAGTAAAAGCATCTTCTAATTTATCCTTAATTCTTTCACCTTTTTCTTTCCAATTTTCTTTAATTCTTTCACCAACATTATCAGAATCAGTAGAGTCATTAGATTCTTCTTCAGAATCATCATATTTAACACCTTCATCTTCATCATCAAAGGATCTTTTTTCTAATTTAGATAAATCAGTAACTCTCTTCTTTCCTTGAATTTTCTTTTTCTTTTGAACATCGATTTCAATACCTTCTTCATCTTCATCATCATCTAATTCTAAATGTTTCTTTTTTTCAATTTTCTTTTGTTTAGTATTTTTAGAATCTTTTTGATCATTAATAGTTTTCTTTTTCTTAAAATCGGAATGTTGTTTTTTATTAATAACACCTTTAGCACCAGTATTTAATTTCTTTTCAACAACTGGTTCTTCAATATCATCTTCTTCATCTTCTTCTTCAATTGATAATTCTAATTCTTCTTCTTTAACTTGTTGTTGTTTCTTAGCCTTATTATTCTTTTTAGAATGTTTCTTATTTAATTTTTCATCATCATATTCAGCATCGGCTAAATCAGAAGTTAAATCCGATTCTTTATTTAATTTCTTTTTCTTATTATCTTTCTTATTCTTTTTTTTATCAAAAGAAACTTGTTTTTTATCAACAATAACATTATCATCATCATTTTCTACATCTTCATCATCATCATCATCAGACTTGTCATGTTTCTTAGATTTATCAGTAACAATCATATCATTTTCATCAATCTCATTCTCTAAATCATCTTCTTCTTTTTCCTTTAATTGATGATCTTTTAATTGTGATAAACCTTTTTCAATTTCTTCAGAATTATGTGATGTAGTTGATTGTACATTATCATTATAAGCTAATAATGAATCATCTTCGTAATTATCTAACGAAATTGATAAATCATTATATGCACTATTTGAATGATACATAAAACCAACACTACTACCAATAAAAATTAATATTAATAAATATGCAATTAATTTTTTTAATGGTGTAGTTAAAATTGGTTTATAATAACCAGTTTTATCTAGTTTACTATCATATGCATTTTTTTTCTTATTTTTATATTTTTTATCTTGATAACGTGGTAACAGATCTTTATTCTTTTCAACTTGATCTGTCATATTGAATATTTATTTGAGCTTGATCTTCTTAATAATCTGTTGTATCTTGAATACTATTATAGTTTTTCAATGTATCTCTCTTTAATATACACTCTGGTAACTTTGCAAAAGAGAGAGAGAAGGAGAAAAAAGAAAGGAGAGAGGGAAATCAGGGTAACCAGACATCACGACTCACGACACTTCCCGATACGGCGATGTAAACACCACGTGGCTGTCACATGCAACTCCGGCCGGCTCTTTCCTTTTTTCGCTTCAAACGAATTCAAATTTAATTATACCACGGCTATTAACAAACAGTCCATCTCTAGATAAGGATATTCTCCAATTAAAGTATTAAAATTTAATTTTCAATTTAATTTAAATTAACGGCTTGTTTTTTTCGTTTCTTCTTTTGTTTCTGTGCCCCTCTCTATATTGTATACCGCAAGAGGAAAGTGCGCGTTGCGGGATTTTTGTGCCACATCACGCCACACGACCAGTAAACAAATAAGACTCAAAACCACCAACGTGACTCGCAGACATTGAAACTCCACACACCCAGATCTTCTACGCTTGTGCCGATTGTTTACACGTATATACATGTATATTCCACTAGAATTGTATATTATACTGGAAATATATATATATATACATATATAGATACATATAGATAGATAAATAGATAGTTAGTGTCTATTATATATATCACGTTCCTTTTTATCGTATTTTTCTATTTAATTATTTATTGACACTTTTCAAAATATAATATATATATATATAGAAAAGAATAAATTTATTGATTTTTAATTTAATATTATTAATATTAATATTCTTCCACATATATCCCCATTGCATTTTTTATCTCGTTTTATCATTATTATTATTATTATTATAGATTTTTGTTTCTCTCTTTTCTTTTCATTTCTTCTTTCTTAATATCAATATTATAATCATGAATTTAAATATGACTAATTTAGATGATCTATTAGCTGACGATATGTTATTATTCGATCCAACTACTTATTTAAATATAGATCCAATTAATTCAAATACCAATACTAACACTAATAATAAAGAAAAAGATAATAATAATATTAATAATAAAAATAAATTCGATTTAGATTTTCATAATGATATTACTACGACTACTAATGAAATTACACCACCAAATCCTATGTTAGATTCAAGTATGCTGGATTTATTCACTTTTTTTGATAAATCTCCCTCTATTCAAGATACTAATATTATTATTAATCAAAATAATAATAATGATACTACTAACGCAGTTAGTAATAGTAATTTCGAATATTCTCCTGATTTCTTATGGGATAATTCTATAAAAAATGAATCTTTATCACCAAATGATCATAATAATAATTTTTATATTACTTCAACACCACAATCTAATAATATTAAACAAAGTACTCCAATTTTAAGTAATCAACCAAAATTACCTTCTTCTCAATTATCTTCAAATTTCCCAAAAAGAGCTACTTCTATCTCTTTACCTTACACCAATGAAACTAATAGTAATGGTATCAATTTTAATTTAAATTTCTTTAATTCAAATAATAATAATAATAATACCAGTAGTAACAACAATGGTCTAGGTTTAGATACTACACCACTATTATTAACTGATGATATACCATCAACACCACAATTACCAACTACTCCTTCTTCACGTCGTGGTTCTACTTTCATTTTACAAAATAGATCTTTATCGACTACTTCTACTTCTAATTTAGCTAATATGGTTTCTAAAAAGAAAAGAAAAAGTATCTCAATTAATGAAATGCCTAATTGTCAATATACTGATTTATTTACTCCAAGTAATTTCGATTTTCAACCTTTATCTCCTTCTTCAACTACTTCTTCTGCTATTGTACTCCCCAAAAGATCTTCAATTACAAACAATAACAACATTGCAAATCCTATTACAACAAATAATAATACTAACAACACAAATATCACATCACGTAAACGTAAATCAGTACCGAATTTGAAATTATCTTCATCTTTACAATCACCAGTATTACAAACACCATCACCATCAACACCACAAGATGATAATAAACCATTCCGTTGTCAAACTTGTGGTAAAAATTTTCGTAGAAGTGAACATCTTAAACGTCATATTCGTAGTGTTCACTCACTTGAACGTCCCTTCGCTTGTGAAGTTTGTCTAAAGAAATTTAGCAGAAGTGATAACCTTTCACAACATTTGAAAACACATAGAAAACATGGCGATTTTTAATTAATGCCATACCTGTACTATTGAGTACGGATAATACTTAATCACACACACCCCTCACACCTTTTTTTTTTTTATTATTTTATTATTATTACTATTATTTCACACACACGTATACACCAATTATTATATTAAATTATTCTTTTTTTGTTTACTTAGTTACATTCACTTTTATCAAGATTTTTGTTATATACAAGCTATCGTTTATTTTTACTACATAATTATATTAATAGATATTCTTATCCCCAACACACACTCTCTATGTACACACATATATATATATTGCCACACACTCTGTTCTTTTTGGAAAAAGAACAATTGAAAGTATAGTATATAGTTTATGTATTGCTTTGTTTATGATTTGCGTTATATGGCTGTGGCGGCTATTCGGTGTATTTTTTAGAAAAGTATAGTATTATTCTATTCAATCATGAAATTAATTGTATATATATATTATCATAGAAGGAGAATATTGTATTTATTACTACAAAGAGAAGCAAAAATCAATATATGTTTTTACTAGATATTATATTATATCATTTTTATTTGGAGTATGGCATAAGTTGTGTGTATATACACAGTATATAATGGGAGTAATAATTTGAAGTTCATTTTTTCAAAAGAAATAGATAAGTTATGTTGTATTGAAATAAGAGGGATGTGTTCACATTGCATTAGTTAGTTAGTGGGGGTGGAGGAAGAATGCGGGAATAAATCTTGTATATTTTTTACCTTGATTACTCAATTCTTGTTATGAGACAGCAATTTACGCAATAATAACAAGAATTGAGTAGAATTGTGACGCTGTCGTTAGTTTAGCATATTAAGTTAACGAAAAGATATATAAAAATTAATACTAAATTTGGTATTACCTAAATTATATGATAATAATAATTAAACGAGCGTAGCGAGCCATAGTTTTTGGTTCTTTTTTTAAAAAGAACATACGTTGTTATATAGAGTATGTATAGTAGGGAACAAGAGTATTTGTTAGAAAGAAGGTGAATGTTTCGGAAGAGTAAGAATACGGAATAATTAAATATATATATATATATAAATGTGTGTATGTATATATGTATTAATTGGGCATGATAAGTGTAGAGTTGTATTTCTTGAAGAGGGGTATGTTTGATAAGTGTCAAAGGATTGTAACAAAATATAAAATAAAAGGATTGAATAAAATTTTTACCAATAAAAGTAAATAATTGAAAAAAATAAAAAAATTGGCGTATTTTTTTTTTGAAACAATTACGGTAAAAGAGCGAAATTTTCGTGTTGATTGATGAATGCAGAATATTGGTAGCGCCAAGCTATTTACTTGTTTCCTTGTTAGAGAAAGTATTATGTTATTCTAATAGTTATTGTTTTTATAGTGATAATGATGGATTAGAGAGGGAAATAATTGATATATATATATATAGATGGGGAGGATGGGTTAGTAGAAGAGTTTTGATATTATTGTATTAGTTGATATATAGTTTGTGATTTAAAGAGATCAAATTGTGCATACAAAGGAGAAGAAGAAGAAGAAAGAGATATCAATTTTTGTTATTAGTACCTTATTTTATTTCAAAAATATATATATATACATATAATCATGAATCAATTATTATTTCAATCACAAACATGCAATTTAAATATTCCAATTATACAGGATAATAGCATACCATTTAACAAAATCAATTCGCATACATTATATAAATTAATTAATAATCCAACAATATATTCAAATTACTTTGCATCATTAAATATAATAGACACTAGATTTGAATATGAATTTAATGGTGGACATATACCAAATTCTATTAATATTAGAAAAATCAATGATTTAATAAATTTTCTAAACAATAAAAAGAAAGATAATAATAAACCAATGTTATTAATATTTCATTGTGAATATAGTCAATATCGATCAATACAATTAATTAATGAATTACGTCGATGGGATAGAAATGTTGTATCAATGGAAAGTTATCCATTATTAAATTTTCCAGATATATTAATACTTGATGGTGGATATAATTCATGGTTTAATACATATCCAAAATATTGTATAGGTGATGGATATACTAAGATGAAATTAATAGATTATAAGAAATGTGAAAAGAAGATAAGAAAATGTAATAATAATGATATAATAATTAAGAAAAAAAGTAATAATAATAAGTCATTATTATTCTTTAATGATGAGATACCAATAAGTAAAGAATTTGATTCTAATATATTATTAAAGAAGATAATGCAGAATACATTGTGAGTAATATATATATATATATAATACTAAAGTAATTTCCATCTAGATGGAGGCCATATAATACAAATAGCATTACCAATAATCAAACCATTAGATATAGGACCGAATTGCCTACTATCAATAGAATTGAATAGATTATCACCTTGAACGAACGAATGATTATTATCTGAAGTATTAATAATTCTTTTACATAATTTTTTATTATAATCTAATGGTGATTTAAACACTATAATATTATTAATATGTGTATTATTATATGGTTTATATTTATTAATAAGTATCCAATCTTTTGAAAAATCTGATGAATTTAAAGTTGGTCTCATTGAAATACCATTTATTTGAATAATTGATATAAAATTATTATGTATTGTTAATATTACTGGTAACCATGATGCTGATAATAATAATATTTTTTTATTAAACTTTAAATTTTTGAAAGTCATGGGGAGACGATACTATATTATATTATACTATACTATACAATACTATTCTATACTATTAGTTTATTATGTTGTAGTATATAGCGTGTTTTATTTTTCAAGTTCGGCTATATTTGAAAAACATGCACTATATAACATTAGTAGTATATAATAGCCAAGATCTATGCATATATATATAAATGAACAAAGAGAAATGTCAATCTAATGATACTATCTTAGATATATATATACATACTATACAATATCTTATAATCTAATATCTTATAATATAATATTATCTTTCATTATCTCACAGTTTATTTATTTAGTATTGAATTGTTTTTCAAACAAGCAACGGATTTAATGCGGGATTTCATTAACAAAGTGTCCCCTGATTTTGTGATCTGCAGTTACCCCAAAATCAAATATTTTATTTTATGCTTATCGCGGATATCTCATTGGAAGTAAAAAAGTATAAATACCCCATCAGAATGCCAATATTTCTTGTATCTGGAGATACCACTCTAACAATACTGGAATATTACAATAAACTAAACTAGATTATCAAATACACCTCTGCTATCTCTATCTTTTTTTATTTTATTTTATTATATTAGATCTTTTTGCTATCTCTATCTTTTTTTTTTTATTTTATCTTTGCTATTTTATTACCATACAATTTCATTATATATATAATATTAATGTACAAATTTAGAATTAATAATACTACTACTAATAATAATACTAAATTGAATTATCCAATTAATAATAATAATAATACTGCTAATATTCCAAGATATTTATCTAATGATACTTATAATACAGATTTAAATAATTTTAAATTTAATAATTATTCAATTAATAATTCTTATAAAACTACAAATACCACTAATTCATTAGATTCTTTAATGAAAGCTGTAAATTATACTACTACAACTACTACTACTACTACTACTAATAATAATAATATTATATCTTATTTAAATTTATTAAATTTAAATATTAATAATGATTTATCTTTATTAAACTCATCTTCTTCCCCTAATTTATCTATTTTAAATTCATTAGAATTTAATATTAATCAATTATTATCTATTATTACTAATCTAAAAACTAATACAGTTAAAAGACCTATTATTAATATTAAATCTACCTTTAATAGATCTTTACCACCACTTTCTAATAATACTATTACACAACAACATAAATCTAATAGTATAACTATTTCAGATTTAGCAAAATTGGGTAATGACTTACCCATTTCACCTATTAAACCCGCTTTTAATAATAATATAAGAAGAAAATCAACTGGTAATATTTCACCAAAATCATTTATTAATAAAAATACTATTAATCATTATGTTAAAAGTAGATGCGTTCATTGTGGTGAAATTGAAACTCCAGAATGGAGAAAAGGTCCATATGGTAATAGAACTTTATGTAATGCTTGTGGTTTATTTTATCGTAAATTATTAAGAAGATTTTCATTAGATGATGCTAATTTATTAATGAAATATCGTAAATCTATTTCACCTGATGATCGTCGTGTTCCAACTGTTATAGATATACCAGATTCTTTTAATACTACTACAAAATAAATGACATATTTTTATATAAACTTATATATTCTAAAATTCTACACTCCATACACTCCCTGGACCTAAATTCTCATATTTAGCTCGTGTTATATAAAATGTATCTTTACTATGTGTAAATATTTGTTTTGATACTATTTGTCCACCTAAAAATGATATATCACCATATCCTTGTTTTTTCCATTCAGGGAAATATTCAGGATATTTACTTAATTTTATATTATTACATCCTTGTAAATATTCTAATCCAGGTAAAAATGGTGCTCCAAAAAATTTATTACGTTTTTTATTATTACCAATACTATTATTATTACTTTGATTATCATTATTATTTGATACATTCGCTTCATAATTGGCTTGTTCACGTGCACTCTTCTCCATAACTGGTTCTACTATTAAATGATCCTCTATCAATTTATTTATAAGTGCTTCTTTAAATCCATTAATCATTGATGTATTACCTATAACAATTATATTCTCCCATACTGAATTTGTTTTATTTATATCTTCAATTTGTCTTAATACATGTCCCAATCTATTTGATATTTTATTAATTAATTCATCACATCCTTGAAAACGTTGTTTACCAATCTTAATCTCATCTTGATTACTATCAATAAATGTATTATATTCTAATTGAGAATTAGGTAATATTTTCTCACCTTGTTTCTTCTTCTTTTCATTCTCTGATAAAAATTCTCTTGTATCTTTATTTGAATTTATAATTGTAGCAATATCAAAATTATCATTATTATCTTCATCACCATTACCACTAGCACTAAAATCAAATGCTGATGTAGATTTATCAGCATCACTTAATACTTCAAATATTTTACTCTTTTTTAAATCTTCAATTTGTAACTCATTCAATTGTGGTAATTTTTTTGATAAAATTTTATTAATATAATTACCACCATAATTTATACTACTAGATAAATGTTGAATTACTGAATAATCAACTATTGGTATGATATCTGTATGTTCATATCCAATATCAATTATACAACAATTTTGTAATGATACCATTGAATAACATGCACATAATGCTGATGGTATAATCATTAATCCATTCATCTTTAAATGTTCAAAGACAAAATGATTGATACTTTCCATAACATCTTGTGACCATTTATAATTACTTATTAATAATAATGGTATATTATTAACTGAATATTCAAATCCACTTGGATTTTCACTCTTTCTATTCTCTAAACATGATGCATAAATTAATCTTAAAAAATTTAAAAATGCTTCCAAATTTATTATATTACCCTTCTCAATTGGTCTGATCTCTACCCTATTTTCACCACCCCTTGGATAATATTTATTATTGGTATTGTCTTTATAAATAACTGTTGGAATTTCAATATCTGGTACTTCAAATGTATCATGTAATCCAAATTGAACCAATGTTGTCTTGGAACGTGGATAAATTATTAAAATGTTATCAATCCTATGTAAAACCATCCTTTTGATTGATATTCTTGTTTTGAATTGACCAATTCTTCTTGTTATTATACAATATTGTTGAAACTTTTCAATTATATATATCAAAATACAATTTTTTTTATTAATTATTTTGATGCTTTTTTTCCTTGACATCGCTCGGTCAATTTTTAAAAAAATAATAACGTCCGACTTTAAAAAATGACAGTAAATAATGATATTTCAAATAAATACTTATAGAATAGAATTGAAATTTGAAAGATTATTATTGTTTTATAAATTAATAAATAAAATATTTAAGGATATTAAAATAAAAGGAAATTGTAGTTAATGCTATAGATATGACGATGAAAAGTTATATTTTCGTTGTTGTTTTTAGTATGAATACTGTCTGTTATTAATTATATGTTCTTATTTGAGAATACGGATAAAATTATTTGGAATTAATCCTACTTTATGTGATGCATTGATCATATCATTCCCATATACTTCTCCCTTATACCAATCATCATCTACTTTTTCTGTAATTAACAAATAGTCACTTCTATGAAAATGACATAGTTCTGATGATGGATTATCTACTAATGGATATAAAGCTTTAGCATAGTTTCGTACAGGTATACCTTCACTAGTTAATATCGGTAATGTTACCGTTATACCACTATCTCTAATTCTACCAACTTTTGGATCTTCTTTTGCATTTAAATTCCATTCTTGTAATTTATTCATCTCGTATAATGCATCTTCAATTGGATGTGTTGAATCATCTCTAACCATTGATTTATTTCTAATTCTTCCTTTAAATTTTTTCTTCGTACTTATATCTTCTGAATCTGAATTTTCTGGTGATATTGGTATACTATAATGATCTTTTTTCAAATAATTATTAACTTTAGTTGAACCATCTGATTGGAAAGTACCTTCAATAATAGTACTACTCATTGAACTAATTGAAGATCCATGTGATCTACGGGAATGATAATCTGAATCATTAGATGAATTAGATAATGTATGATGGTGATGGTTATAAGTATTGTTTATCTTTGGTAATTCTAAACGATTCTTTATTTTATAATTATTCTTATTTAAATGTGAGTTTTCAGAATGTTCATACTCTGATGATGAGTTATTTAAACCATGGTTTTTATTATGAGAATCAACTACTTTATTATGAAGAACAGAAATATCTTTATCATATGATTTTCTAGTTAGATGTTCTTCATTACTATTAGATGTTTTAGAAGATTCGTTACTAGAAGTAGATTGCCAAAATTGTAAAGATTCTTTGAAACGCTCTCTACTATCAACTCTTCTTTGTATTGGATGAGAATGATTAGTAACAGATGAAGAAGCTCTATTTGAATTTAATGAATGTGATGGATCTAAAACATTTCTTGAATTTGAACTAGAACTTTTATGATGATTATGATGATAATTTTTATTTTTATTATCATTTCTCTTATCCTTTAATCTACCTGTACCATTTTTCTTTGAAAATTGTTCAATATCATCCTTTGGTGTAAAACTACTTAATTGTAAAAAAAATTTATCTAATTTTGTCTGTTCAATTAAAAGTGTTTGATTTTGACCTTCAATAAATTCTTGTAATTTTTCTTGTAAAAAATTAATCCTAGATTCTTCAATTTCTTGATAATGTTTTGAAAGTATTGCCCATTCTTGTAACCAATAACTTTGAGAAGATTTTAATTCTTGTTTTGAAAAATCTAATTGATTTTGAAGTTCATCTTCTAAATTTTTAGATTTATTAAATTCAGCTTGTTGAACTTCTCTTTGTTTCTTATTTGCAATAATATTATCGATATTTAATGCTAAATCTCTAGATTTAATTTGTGCATTATTAAGTTTTTTATTAATTTCTTCTAAATTTTTTTTCTTTGTTACTTTATCACTTCTCATTCTTTCAATCTTACCATCAACTGTAATAGCTCTTGCGTTAATGTCACTAATAAATGTCTTGGTATCAATATACAATCTACTATATATCAATTCACTTTGTTTTCCAAATGCTTTGGCTCTTACTTGTTGATAATTCATCAAAGTATCTAAAATTTTATTCACATTACCAAAATCTCCATGGCCGTTGAAATCTTTTACAAATTTATCATATACTGCACCTTGTCTTCTAGAGAAATCTTTCTCTATCTCTGCTTGATTCTTAAAGAAATTCAACAGGGTATTAGTTGACCTCACACCTTCCTTAATATGGTGTTGTAATAGATTGGCTCCATCATCGTTTGGGTCCCAAAAACACTGTGTAAAATCGTATGTCATCGCTTAAATTTCCAGTTGGTTTTTCTATTATTATTATTGTTACTCTCAATTTCTCTGCTTTTTTTTTTCTTCTTGTCCAATTAAAACTTAACAGTTTAATTCCTACTTAAACAACTTGCCTGCTGGTTATAAAGTATATCTTCTACAATATATGTTCATTAAGATCTTATTGAATATTCAATTTGCGACTTAAAAGGGCATCTTATTAATTTGTTTACCTTTATGCTTTTTTAGGAAAAAAATAAAATAAAAAAAGTTTCAATCACGTGAAATTTCAATAATAAATATTCCAGCCTAATAAAGATCATCTATATAGTGAGTGACAAGTAACTCATCAACTGATTTTCTATGGATAAGCCACTATTGTTAATTAAAAGTTAAACAAGATATATATACTTTGATTAATTAGTTTTTGGAGATATTACATATACAATAATTAAAAAGAAAGTAAAGATAATAACTCAAATGTTTTAAGCAAAAAAGCAACACTCTTCAACATACATTACAAAGCTATTCATTTGATATATCTTAATAATGTACTTGCTATTTGATATATATTTTGAAAAACTAGCATATCTAATCTTCGAGGTTTATAATGACGCACGTCATTAATTAACCGGAGGATAATAATAAGCTTATATCAACGACTCAGTAAGCAATTAAAACACACATATTCTTGTAGATAATAAACGTCAACTAACTTAAATTTATATATTTTTACCTTAAATCATCATGATGTATCTTTACTCATATTTGTTGTTCTGTTTTCCCGCTAATTTTATTTTTCTGCCTGGTAAACTGTTGTTGTTGTTTTCCTTCAAACAGTCATCCCATTGAGTCTTTGTTGTGTGTTGATTGAAAATTTTTGGGACAGTTGTCAACTAAAACAGCGAAGGCTGAATTAAATTTTTCTTTGTTTTGAATTTCACAGTTTTTGGAAATGGTTGTATGTGTCCTTTTAAGTAATTTTTCTTGTTAAAATTGCCCTTGATAGATGAACCATCCATTCATTAATTGTAAATTTGACTGAGAGGGGAAACCTCCAATATCGAGAAGTTCTCTTAGTGAATAAACAACAGACAGAAACTTGCTGGATCTTTTTCTTCTTGATTTTTAATCTTTTTTAAATAATCTTCAGGGTAGATTGTTATAGTGTTGTATTATATTTTTATTCAATTAAATTTAATTTAATTAAATTTCAAGTTTTATATTTGTATAACTATCAGCAAAGCAAACAATTTTAACAACAACATGGCAAGAAGAAGTATAGCCAGTTCAGTTTACGTTCAACCTGGTGAACCTGTTAGTGGTCAAGCCTTATACCGTGCTTACAATAAATTCGGTAGATTGAATAACAATAATGCAACTAGTTCTTTAGTAGATAATAGTGGTTTCGAAGATTTTAAATCTGCTCCATTAACAGCTGCACAATTAGCTGATTTTTCAAATTATGACGCTCCTGTCAATAATTTTAAGAATGATTCCTCAATTAAAATTAAGAATAATAGAAGCAATGCTAGAAGTTATTCTATCGTTTGGGATAATGCAGAAGATATGGCTACTAATAGAGCTAACTCAATGATGAGAGCTCAAAGACCTTTAATGAAACATATGACACATTCTAATACTTTACCAAATTTACGCCCAACCGTTCAAGTTGATAGAGATTCTCATCTTGGTGTTGGTTATGATGGTGTTTTACAAGCTACAAATATGGCTAATGATGATGCTAAAAAGAAAGAGATAGTAACTGATATGGTTAAAAAGGAAAGAGAGATTCAAAGAATTAGAGATTTAGAGAGAAAGATGAAATCTGCTAGAGGTGAAATTATAACTAGAGATAATTATAGTAGAAATTATACTTTAACTGAACCAATTGCACGTCCTTCAATCTCTACACGTTCTAGAGCTACATCTATGCGTCAAACTCATTCTCATCAACCTCAATTACCTCCACATGTTTTACAAAGTTCTTTTCCATTAACTGCTGCTAGTTTAGTTGCTCATAAGGATCCAACTATGAAAATGACTAGTCATAATATTAAAAATATTCATATTGACAATCACAATGCTCATTCTTTAAGTCGTACCAATGTAAATAACAATGAATTATCTTCAATTCCTTCTCAAATACCTTCTCAACAAGTAATGGACAATAATAATAACACATCTCGTCAAATGTATGATGAGCAAGGTTTAGGTATTCGTAATGTTGAAGAATTACCAGTAGAATATCCAATTGTACGTCGTCAAAATTACCATTACAGCAATAACAACAACAATCGTGGTTACGAACAATTTAGTGAATTTGAAGATATTGACAATCAATCTTATGCTTCAACTAATCAACCAAGTAGCCGCCATCATAGTCACCATCATCGTCATCATGAGCCACGTCGTCATCATCATCACCATCGCCATAATAATCAAACTTCTTCTTCATTATATGGTGATGATATAGAAAATTCTGGTAATGAATTATCAAGACCATATTTCTATGATAAGATTGCAAATCATAAACCAAAGGATGCTAAAGTTGCTTGGCAATGGAAAGAATTAGTACGTCAAATGAGAAAGGAAGAAAAAGAATTGAGAAATGGTTCAAAGACAATGGATCCATGGAAACAATCAAATTTCCGTGAATTAATTAAAACAGAGAATGATTCTAGAAGATTAATTGAATTAATGGAATTAGAGATTCAAGAAATGACAGGTTTACCAAATAAGAAAGAAATTATGGATAAAGTTTTAGCTAAATATAAAAGAGAAGAACAAGAAAGATATGCTTTAATGTATAAACAAAATAATTCAGGTTGGAATCCAGTTCAACATGAAATTTCTAATGAAAGTTTCAAGAATTTATTATGGTATGAAAAGGATAAACAAAAGCAAAAAACTATTCATGCTGATGATTTTGAATACTTATTAGGTGCTTTATAAATCATATTTTGAAAAAAACTTTAAAAACAATGAAAATGTTGTCGTATCAACACGTATTATTATTAATGATGTTTATTTAATTATAAACGTAATAACCAATTGAAGAAAAGTAAAAAAAAGAACAAAAAAAAAATTTTTAATATTTGAAATCGATGTTAATTTCACAAACTATTTTTTATTTGAATATTTTTTTTTTCTCTATTATATAAGTAATGACTAAACTAAATCTTTTCTTCTATTTTGTATTTTATTTTATCTAAATTTATATTAACTTATTCTTTTATGAATTTTACTATTACAATGTATAATGGTTAGAAAGTGTTCTCTTTTTATATAAAAATAAATATTATGTTTTATAAATTTTATATTATCTAAAAGTATTACGAACTAATTGAAACGACAAAAAAAAGATAAAATAAGTATAATTAAGATATGTAAATAGTAGTAATAATTCAATGGTATTTAAAATGAGAGAGAGAAAACAAAGAAAGAAAACAACAAACGAGATTAGAATTAGAGGGAAAAAATGCAAAATAAAATTAAAAAATTAATGATGTTGAAATTTTAAAATGTGACAGTCTATGTAATGGGAGAAAATATATACCATCTTACCTAATCACATTAGCATCTTCAGTAGAAGATAATTTCGGTACTAAATTTGGAATTTCAGCGGATACTTCATGATAACCCTCACCAAGATTAGTATCATCATAATTTAAAGATTTATTATTTTTAGCATTACCATGTTGAATAGTAGTTTGATCAGTTGAAGAAGAAGAAGTGGATAATTTTTCATGATTATCATCATCATCATCGATTTCAGAATCTGAATTGGATGGCACAATGATAGCATTTTGTAAATTATTATTAATACCGTGAATATTAGCTTCTAGATCTAATTCATTATAATCAGCATTTAAATTACCACCAGCTTTTGCTAAAATATCATTATATTTATAATAGCCATCGAAAGAATGAATTTGATGGAAATATTTGGAATAAGTATATCTTGAACCTAAATAGAAATCAATTGAAATTAAAATGAAATAGAAAGCGTACCAAAAACATAAAACCCATTCAAAAGCGGCTCTAGTTGATCTTGAATCACAAGCACCAAAACAAATAGCAAAAACAACAGCTAAAGTTAACCAACACATTTTAATAGTAGCGGATAAAGTGAATTTATTCCAAATTTTACCTTTCCATTGATACCAACGTAAATCATTATATTTAATATGATTAATATTACCAGCTAATGGATGTAATAAAGCGTAACGTTTACCCATTAAAAAGTATTCAGCTGCATTACAACAAATAGCTAAACAGGTGAAAGCGATAAAGATACCAACCATAGATAAATGAACATGATGATAATGAGCAGTAGAGAAGATAGTACAGAATAGTAAACCTAATTGACCAATTACAGCTAAACAGAAAGCAGCGAACATTAAATTACGTTCATCTTTAGTATACCAAGGAGGCATATAAAATTTTTGTGAAGCTAATATTTTATCATAACGAATTGACATATCAGATACTAATTGATTTTCATCATTAGTAACAGCAAAAGTATCATCATTGTCATTATCTAAATTATTATTTTTTTTCTTATTTTTAGTGAAAAGATTCATACCACTACGTTGATAATATTCGAAAACTAAAAATAGACAAAACCAAAGACCTTGCCAACCAGAACAAGATATAAACAATGGACGTAAATTAGTAGCACCAATATCTGACAAATATACAGGATCTTGATGATGATCCATGAACCAATAAATAGGATGACCTTGAACCCCCCATGCGATTAACAGAGCCATAAGCATACCAGTCCAAGGGACCATAGCTATTAGTGGCATTATAAAAAAGTAATTACCTGGAGCCCATGAATTTTCTTTTCGTTTCATCATTTGTGAATATGTGTATATATGTTTGTGTGAGTATGGATTGTTCGTATTAATACTTTTTTTCAGTGTTGTTAACAATAATTGAAGAAAGTGTAGATTTTCTAGTACAAACTGAATTAAATAATTCCAATGACACTAGTAACGTATTTCTCAGATGACGTCCTTATTAAGTTTGATACAGCAACCTACGAATTCTTCGAGAACCTCTCATCTCTTTCATTTATCACGGGTTCTTCTTGAAATATCTTCTTACATATATATTATTAATGCTGAGGACTTATTTCCGCGGAGCATCTCTATTGTTTTCTAAACAAACAAAATTTCTCGGATCGACGAGGCTGAAAAAAGGAAAAACAACAACAACAAAACGGAGTTTCACGTGCAGTGCACGTGAAAACCAGATTTTTTACCTAAATTAGAAAAGAAAAGGTATACACTACAATACTTTATGAAGTATAAAATGGAACAATATTTGCTCGATCCTTGTTTTTTACCAGATGATATTTCAAATAATACCATTCTGATCAACTTTCTAGACTCTATTGTATATTATTTTAAATTGGATAGATGGTTTTATTATTAATAATAGTTAATTAGAACCCTGAAGGTAACAACAAGAGAGAGGCCACGTGGTATTATCGTTAGATTGACGACATGTTGTTAATTCAATAACTTATCTAATTGAATTATTAAGTAGTATTTCCTTGTTTTATGTATATTTGGTTGTAAGCTATACGAAACATCAAAAAAAATAAGACATCCAAGATTGAAAATACTTTAATGTTGCCATGGCAACTACTCCCCCAATTTGGGGCAAAAATTGTAACCGAAGGTCCTACCCGGATTCGAACCGGGGTTGGTCGGATCAAAACCGACAGTGATAACCACTACACTATAGGACCTTTAATTTCTTGAGAATTTAGATTGTTAAAAAAGGTGCGCTAACATAGGTATTGGAACGGGACCAACTTTTAAACTTTTAACAAAAAATAGTAGTATTAACCGGGAATTAAAGTTATATTTTTATTAGGGATATTGTTAACGGTTTGAATATATGGGATAAAAAAATATTGGTTTAAAATATTTATTTTTAATGCAATATTTACAATAATATATTAGGTTGAAAAATTGTTCGTTTTTCCATATTTAATTAAAATCAAATTAATTTTGGAATTATACAAAAAAATATAACTTTAATGGAAATATGTATTATTGTGGGTAAAAATACCGTGTAATAAATTATTATTGTACCAATCCGAGTATGGGAATAGCATATTTTACAGTAGAAAGATATATTCAATATTCTTTCTAAATAGTGTTAAAGAGTTAAACACACGTTTAATTACTACTGCTAACATATTTGTATTAAACATTTTATTTAATAATATAGAGTTGAATACTATTATTTTCTTCTCACAATGTTATACTTGACAAATATGGATATATTCTACCTAGCATTTTAGTTTTTTTTGTAATATAAGAGATTAAAAAAATAAAATGTCTATGATCCCGAAGAAATGTTTTATTTGAATGAGAAATTTTTTTAGTAATAATTTGGGAACTGTTACCAATTTATATCCTAATGAATAAATATTAAGTATATAATTCTAGAGGTTTAGCATCAAAATAAACAAACAAATGTCCAAATTATATTTGGACTTATGAACTGAGATAATAATCCTGAGTTAAGGAAGATCAGATAATAGTAAGTTTTCTGATTATTTTTTAAAGAGTATTATTAATATCTTAAATACCTGTCTTCAAAAAATTTAAGATCTTCCATCTTTCATATTACTAGATCTTTTAGCTTTAGATATTATTTGACTTTACCATATTCCGTACTGAAAGTTCATTCATCAAAATCTTAATTGGGTTACTCTATCCAATATTTTCTAATTTATCCATACATATATAGATACTAGAATATTTTTAATATCCATTTTTACTCTATTTTTTATGTAACTTTAATGCCTTCTAGTATTTTTCAAAGGACATGTCTTATTTCAGGGTAGAAAGATGCAAAATGATGTCACTATATAGATATGCATCTTGCGATAACCAATAAAAAATATCTATAAAAATCTTAAAAAAGACTTGTTATGCATAATTTGGTTAACAAATCTTGGTTCTTGGTTGCCCTCCCGAATTATATAGTTTTGCTTTAATCACTTGTGAAGGTGGTTGATTGGTGGTACATCAAAATATCAAACAATCTTATATCACTTAAGAAAGTGTAGCTTTATACATCTAATAAATCAACAATCTCTTTAATATCAATTAAAAAATAAAATTCATTGAAAGTATATATATCCAAAAAGTATTTCTATCTTTATTTATTTTTATAAAATATGTTTTTCATTCTATTTTCACTTATTTTTATTACTGACGTTTTCTAAAAAAATGTTTAAATTGTAGCTTTTCTGTGAAAAACTTAAAGTTACATTCAAATTTGCAACTATTAAAAATAATAATATAATATATAAACACGAAAAGACAAGACTTTAATAAATAAACAAATAAAGATATAAGTAACTAATCATCAAACCATGGATCGTGAAATAGAAAAGATTGATCAAGAAATTACTCTTCAATTACAGAAAATAGATTCAAATCTAATTGACTGTTTTAACAAGATAACCCAAGATATCATACCGAATATCAAATCATATAGTGAACTATGTGAAGAAATTTTAGATTCGTTGGATTGGTTAACTGTTACATTTCAAAAATCGAGTAATGTTGATTTTACTAATATCCAGAGAGAAACACTTCCAACTGATGATATGAAAACTACAATTAGAAAAAGCCCATCTCAAATTGGAAATAACCCTACCACAGATATTGATAATAACGTAGAAACAAAAGATCAATCAGATATGGATGCATCCTTTGAAGATAATGTTACAATGCCAATGCAACAAAATACGATGGATAATGTCACCACTACTGGTATTGTATTACAAGTGCCAGATTTCAGTGATGAAGAAGATGAAACTGACAATAAAGTCATAAGTGAAATACATCAACAAAATGCTAAACGGGATTACAATGACATAGCTCCAAATTCTAGCGTTGTAAGAGAAGAGAAGAAACAGAAAGCATCTATACAAATTCAAAATGAATTTGCGTCCAGTTCTAGTTTCCGTGAATTTTCACCAGATAAACAATCCAACAAGTCTCCATTCATTGTTGATGATGAAGTTGATCTTTCCAGAGATACTGTCACCCCTGAAGCTTTAGAGAGTTCACCAATGAAGAGACCAACCAACTAAGATTCGTTGTAAATGATAAGTGATGCAGTGCGAGAATATATATATGCCATTCATTACCTACTACTGCTTAAACAAATACCATTCCGTGAAAACATTATATCTTGTGGCACCAATACATTATTGTAACTTTATTAGTGTTCTCATTGAACAAAAGACAATATTTTTAAAATTGTGACGAAATATGGTTTTCTGTCTGTCTGTTTGGAAACCGGGCGATTAGAGAAGGAACGCTACTGATCAATCAATTAACCAGTTCAACGATGATGAACTTTGCCTATAAGCTAGAACAAATATTTTGCCAATTATATTGTCGATACATCCCTTTTGCTCATGTAGAAATTATTAACAGAATTTTATTTTTACAAGTATGGGTAACATCATGTCTGCCAGTTTTGCCCCAGAGTGCACGGATCTCAAGAAAGAATATGACGACTGTTTCAATGAATGGTATTCTGAAAAGTTTTTAAAGGGAAAATCTAGAACCAATGAATGTGCCAAACAATGGACACAATACACAACATGCGTTAGAGCTGCACTAGTGAAACAAAATATTCAACCTGCATTGGATGAAGCAAGGAAAGAGGCCCCTTTTGAATCCGGTGGCCGTATAAAGGAAGATATCCCATCTTCTTCTGTCGACCATTGAATCTATCTATCAAAATTCATTGGGTGAACGAGATAAACAACAACTCATCGCCATCCACTTCTTTGATTGGTGGGCTTGTACATATATATTTATAGTTTATATAAAAATGCAACTAGTCACGTGTATTTATATTCTTTTTTTATTTTTATTTTTTTAAATTCTATTAATAATTTAATATTGATATCCTCCCAATTCTTTCTATCTATTATTCTTTCAATCACACTATTATATATATATAAAATACTATTTTAAACATATCTATCTGTTAATTGAAGAATGCTGGTTTTTTAACTGGAATTTGAGTCGTTTTTTATTTTGTTTTCAATATTTTTCTAGTTGATTCCACACGTGATCGTGAGGCCAAAAAATTTTTCGTCGTCGATAACAGAAACAAAGAAATTTTACTTTTATTAATAATTTGATAACACTTTTATGATCTGTAACTTTATAACAGGATGGTGTATATTTGTATTTGTGTGTTAAAGAGTATATAGTATCTATTATAGTTGTTTTATAAACACTTTATATATACAAATAAGAATTTGATTGTTATCTAACGTATTATAATACACGTATATTAGATTTTACTCTATTCCAAAACCTTATAACATAGATAAATAATAGCTAAATATGTCATCCCAGTTTAGGAGATCCAATACACATAATTTATTCAGCACTTCCGGTGGTGCTTCTTCCAATAACAATAATAACAGTAATAATAATAATAATGCCAACTCATCTGCTGCTAAAAAATTATCTCCTGCTATAAAGTCAAAATTGAATACACTAACAGAATTGTTCCCAGATTGGACAAATGATGATTTAATTGACTTGGTACTTGAATATGATGATTTAGAGACTATAATTGATAAAATTACTTCTGGCTCGGTTACTAAATGGGATGAAGTTAAAAAGCCATCAAAGAAAGAAAGACAAGAGAAGAAAGAACAACAATTATTACAACAACAATATGAACAACAACATCAAAATCAACAATTACAAAAAGAGACAAGGACATCTCATCACACTACAGTACAATCTACACATAACAATAGCGCCCAAGGCAATAATAATACAAATGCATCTCAGCATATAGATCAACACACACAAAATAAATCAAATAATCAAGCTGCATCTTATAATCAAAGAAATAATACTAGTTCTGCAAAGTCAACTAAACAACAACAACAAACTTCAACTTCCAGTACTACTACTACTGCTACGACCACTCCAAGACATGCTAATGCTACAAACATATCTGCCAAACACATTATTAAGACTGAAAACATGAAACATTCTACTGGTCCTTCAAAGACTGTATCACACACATCATCTTGGGCTAGTGTTGTAGGCTCTAAAGAACATCAAAAACCACAAGCTCATAATGTAAACAAGATTCATGATGATAATGAAACCATAATTCATGAATCTCTAACTAAGGAAAATCCACATTCAATTGAAAATAAACCATCTTTACCAACAAAAACTCTTGAGCTAAGTACAACTGATGCTGCCCCTGCACCAAAGAAAATGAGTTGGGCCGCAATTGCAACACCAAAACCAAAGGTTGTTAAGAAGAAAGAACCTTTGAATGATGTATCAGATTTAAAGGCAGCTGTTGAACATGCTGATTTAGAAGAAGAAAATGAAAGTGAAGGTGAACATACTGATGAAAATGTTGATGTTGAAGCTGAAGAAGAATCCTCTGAAGCTGAAGAATCATCCTCTGAAGAAAGCTCTGAAGAAGAATCCTCCTCCGAAGAATCATCTGAGGAAGAATCTTCATCTGAAGAAGAATCCGAAGAGGAATCTGAAAATGAAGAAGAAAAAGTTGTCGTTGAAAAGAAAGTGGAAACTGTTGCTCCAGTTGAAGTTGAAGCTTCTGTCCCAGTTCCAGAAGAACCAGTTGCTGTTGAAGTAACTGAAAAACAACCAGAACAACAACCAATTCAAGCCCAAACTTCTGCTCCAGTTCAACAACAACAACAACCAAAGGCTAACCAAAACCAATACTTCAACCAACAACAGCAACAACAACAACAATATGCTCAACAATATTCTCAATCTCCACAAGTTGCCAACTCCTCTGTTAATGCCGGTGCTGGTAACACTCCTCAAAACATTGCTGCTGCCCAACAACAATATTACATGTACCAAAATCAATTCCCAGGTTACTCTTATCCAGGTATGTTTGATCAAACTTATGGTTACAGTCAACAACAATATCAACAACCAGCTCAAAACATGGGTATGAGCAATGCTTCTGATCCATACAAATTACAACAACGTTATGATCAAACTTCTGGTAAGACTGATTTATCAAGTGCTTCTCCAGCTCCATCTCACACTCAACCACAACAACAAGCTCAACAACCACAATACAATGGTTTCATGCCATACTATGGTCATTTCTACCAACAATCCTTCCCATATGGTCAACCACAATACGGTATGGGTGGTCAATACCCATACCAAATGCCTAAGGGCGGTTATGGCGGTGCTTCATCTGGTGTTTACGGTAATTACCCACAATCATCCGGACAACAATCCCAAGGTCAACAACAAGCTGCTGGTCAATCTCCATCTCAACATTCCGGTAATGAAGATCAAAACCAAACTCAAACTCAAGCTCAACAAAATCAAACTCCACAAGGACAAAATGTTAGTCAAAACGATCAACAACAGCCAATGAACCCACAACAACAAATGCAATTCCAACAATACTACCAATTCCAACAACAACAACAAGCTGCTGCTGCCGCTGCTGCTCAACAAGGTATGCCATATGGTTACAATGGTTACGATTACGCATCTCAAGCTTCAAGAGGCTTTTACTAAGTCATGCAACTGATCACCTCCTGTAATAAAAACAAACAGGGGCGTGTGTCTCTTTCTGCGACTTATGCATTTCGATGATGACGACAAGTAACATTTTTAATGAAATATGACACAATAGCATCCCCTTCCTCCATCGTTACTTTGCTGCCATATTGTATGTATCATCTCTTTAAAAGTATTTAATGTGTATATATATAATGAAATTTATTATTCGATTTCCTAAAACGGATACTGTGCTTACCGTAAGCGGCAGAAAGCTGATGAATTACTGCATACAGTAAAACAATTCCAAGAGGGTAGCTCATCGGTCCAAATTGGGTCTGAAAAATTTTCTCGAAGAAAAAAAAACAAAAATTTTTCACTTCTTAAACTATAAATAATGCCCCAGTTTTTCCACTTATTTGACTGGTAGATAGTTTTTGAGTTGTTAATTGTATTCATTTTTCATTGTTTTATTTATTTTGTTGTTTATTTAAATCACCAAATACAAAACACACAGCCGACCTATTACAATGATTATTTTCAAGGATATCTTCTCCAACGACGAATTATTATCTGATGCTTACGATGTCAAGGAAGTTGACGGTGTCATTTACGAAGCCGACTGTGCTATGGTCAAGGTTGGTGGTGACGATATTGATATCGGTGCCAACCCATCTGCCGAAGATGGTGGTGATGACTTAGAAGAAGGTGTTGAACTTGTCAACAATGTCGTCCACTCTTTCAGATTACAACCAACTGCTTTCGACAAGAAGTCTTTCTTAACTTACATCAAGGGTTACATGAAGGCTGTCAAGGGTAAGTTACAAGAATCCAAACCAGATGAAGTTGCTGCTTTCGAAAAGGGTGCTCAAACTTACGTCAAGAAGGTCATTGGTTCTTTCAAGGACTGGGAATTCTACACTGGTGAATCCATGGACCCAGATGCCATGGTCATCATGTTGAACTACCGTGAAGATGGTACCACTCCATTCGTTGCTATCTGGAAGCATGGTATTGAAGAAGAAAAGATCTAAGCAAAATAAAAACATTTAATATTATATATATATCTTTTATTTCTTTTACAAAGTTTTTCAATTCTTATAAAAAAATCATTTCTATTACAATTAACTAAATTATAATTTGTAATTTCATAATATTTTATTTATTCAATAAATACGAATAAGGTTATTTCACAACCATATAGTCATCTTTAAATACAAGGTTGATCCCCTATTTTTTAAAAATTAAAATCACTATATATATACATATTATACACTCATTGAATACAAAATCATGTATATATATATATAGATGAACGTAATGAGGTATGACAATGATTTGGCGGAAGCACGGCTTAATGTTATTACTATCAACTATCTCTTCTCCAAGTCGATTTTGCTTGTTATTTTTTTTTGCTAGCTTCAAATAAAAGATCAGTAAGTAATTGTTGAACTGTCTATTAACTAGTATTGATATAATACTTAGGTTCTTAACCAATCAATGGTTTTATATTAATATTTACTGTCATTAATCGTATATGATAGCGTCACGTGAGAGGCGGGTCTTTGGGTAATCAGTTTTTATTCTTGGCAGGGAAACAAGGTGAATTGTAAGAAAATCAGCCAGAAAGTAAAGAATAATAAAGTAAAATATAGTATATTTTAAAACTAATCAATATTTTAGATTTGAAGATTTATAATAGTTGTAAAACATCAATTGCAAGGTTTCTTTCATTTGGCTTTGTTTCCAATTGCATTCCATCAGGGATCTCAAGAATAGTAAAAAATAAATAAATAATTAATTAATTTCACAAATAAGAAAAAAATAATACTACCTACAAAAATACAAATATTTTTACGAGATAAAAATTTAGGGTAGATTAATAGTGGTTTTTTTCCTATTCCTTTTGAATATCATATTCTATATAACTGAGCCCACAATTTGATGGTCAAACGTGCATCTTTCTTTATAAAATGAATAATCAAATACCACAGCAACATATACATCCACAATACACCTTACCTGGTGTTATGCATTATTTACAAACCCAGTTCACTAAAAATGAAAGAGATCGGATCTCTTGGGAATTGGAAAGATCTGAAATGAAGGCTAGAATAGCTCAATTAGAGGGTGAAAATAAAGAATTACGATATCAATTGAATAATATTTTAAATAAATCGAATATCGATCTAGATAATATTACTGGTGAAGGTTCAGATATTAAAGATCTTACAAAAGAGATGAATGATCCATCCCCATTAATCAAAGCTAGAATGGCTGTACAAGAAAATGTTAAAGAAATTATTTATTTACTTAAAAGTGCAGATTTAACATCACAATTAGATTCAATCAATTCAAGAGAGCCTCATTTGCATAATCTTGAATTGATGAACGTTAATACTAATAGAAGAACGAGAAGACAAAATGGTCCAGATGAGGACGACAATGGTAGTCCAAATATTGAACATATTAATAATAACACTTCACCAAATAATAATAATAATAATTTTGATGTTAATACTCACCAAGAAGCTGCTTTAAATGATGCTATGAATTTACATAATACAAGAACTGAATCAGATGAGATGAGTGATATTCAATCTGATGCAGCAACAATCACTGCAGATGATGACCCTGCTATTAATAATGGCACAAATGTTAATGATAACCATCAAATTCCAAATCAAATACATCAATCTCAACAAAATGATTTCCAAGATCAAAGCTTAATTGAACAGAATATTGCAAAAGAACTAGTTGAGACAAGAAAAGAAATTGAAATAGAGGATATTGATAAATTGGTTAAGAGTGATCATATTTCGGATGAAGATCATGATATTACTACTACAATCCCAAATACTGAGAATGGTAATAAGACTACAATTTGTAAAAATATAGATCCAAATAAAGTTTTACCAGTTGAATCTATTAAGGGTTATAATAATCAAATTTTAACATTGACCAATGATGGTTCATTATATCAGATCAATTTTGAAAATAATTTAAATGAAGATACAATTGATATTAATAAAATTGTCAAGGCAAATAATAATACTAACGACACAATTTTAGAATATACTTTAATTGATGTAGATAAAATATTAACATTAGATTCTGTTGGTTTGACATTATGGTCTACTCAAATATCATCGCCATTATCACAGTTACCTCTTTTCAAAACATCAGATAATGATGACGATGAATATTGGAGTGATGACTCTTCTTCTACAAAATCTATTATACCTATATATTCCCATCAAGCATCATCTATAATTTTAAGGAATAAATGGATGTTAATTACTAGTGAATTGATGACTTATATTCTAAACATCGATGTAGGTGAAGTAGTTGATAGAGGAAGAGCAGTAAGAATTATTATAAGTAAAAGATACAAGATTGAAAATAATAAAAAAATTATCAAAGCAATTTTTGGTATAACGGAAAAATCCTTCATAGCATTCCATAGTGATCCATATGAAATAGCAATTTATGGTTTCAATGGGAAAATAATACAGACAGTTAATGTTGAAAAACATGTAACTAGTGCATTAACTGAAAGTACTATGTCAAAGATAGAATTATATTTAAACAAGGAGAGCTCTAAATTATTAATTCAATTGAATAACCTAATATTAGTTTACTCCTTTGATCAAAGAAAGATAATTATTAAATTTAAATTAGATCAAATTCCGCAAACAACTGTATTTAAATCTGTTGTCGATAATAACAACAATGTAAGAGAAATAGTATTGATATCCTATTATGATGGAACGATTGAATTGAGATATCTAAAGAATTTCAAAAATATAATTAAAACATTCAATCATTACGAGACAACCAGTATCACGACCCCGGATAAATTTAGTACTATGGCAGTAGAACTTGTCATATCTGCTAATGAACCTTTCATTGTATCAGGTGGTCAAGATGGTAAGGTAAAGGTTGTTAAAGTAACATAAATATTTAACATGATAAAGTAGCTCACATACAACAAGGCCTCTGCAATCATTTTTAATAGAATTATCATAATATATAAATTTAATAATATTTCTAAACTGTATTCTAACTTCATTTTCAGCACTATTCTTATTTATTTGTCAAACAAGATTCTTAATTAAGACATGTTTTTTCTTCCTTCGTTAATTGTTTATTAGTGACGTTCTTGGAGGTCAACTGGCGCTTGTCATTTGAGAATCCAAAATCTCGAAAAAAAACATCTTTAGAAATCGTGAAAAAATAACTAATATTTAACAAATCTAATAGAGATGAGCTATTAGTTAATAACGGTTTTTACTAATAAAAACCATATTATTCGAATAAAACAGCCATAAGAGCACCAAATTATCCAACTGTACCATTTATATATAGATACTGTTGCTAATAATGTTACAATTGTCCAGGCTTGATATCTCTTTAGAGCAATTTAAAAGGTTCAACCAAAATAGAAAAACTATCGATTTAAATTTAACAAATGATACACTAGATGCAACAGTTGATATGGATATCGACGCCGATTCTCCCGAAGAAGCTGTATCTTTAGCAACAAGGGATTATTCAAATACGATCAGATTGATAGATGATCAATATGTTTCATATCATTTCTCTAACAATTATTCATGCATTACATTATATGTCTTAAATGGTACTCAAACAATTAAAATAAACCTTCCTTCCTCATCAATGAATAAACAATTTACATTCACAATCTCTGGAAATTCCAATGGTACAATAATAAAAATGAAACTGATTCTAAAAGATGGTTCATTTATTTCAATTAGATTACCAAGTAAATTATTGACTACAGATAATACAGAATTAGATATTAATAATTACGATGATCTTTACAAGATTCTATACCCATACGATTTTTCTGTAAGAATCCCTCATTATCTTTATTCTATTAGAAATAATGAATATATTGTAGTAATGGAAGACGGTGGTCTACTTTGTTTACATTGGGATAATGATTTCACCACTTGTAAAACTACTATTTTCACTGATAGCTCATATTTTAAAAGTTTAACAAACTTTTTAAGAAAGAAACAAAATGATACAAAATTGAATAGGGCAGTAAGTTGTCAACTTTACAAAGATGATGTTCTTATTATTTTGACACAAAATTGTAAATTAAGATTTTGGAATTTAAGAAATTATCAATTAATTAATGAAATTGATTTATCTGCAGATATGGAGATTGATGGTTTATCATTAAGAAACTTTGTTGATCCAGGTAACTTTTTAACTATTAAAGATGATGTTTTGATAATATTTTTACCATTTAATAACGGTATTTTTAAAATTGGTAAAATATCATATTCTTCTAATTCAAACATTTCTTTTACCTGTTCATCAATTATTCCTTCAAATTTATCCTCATCCTCAATTTGGTCATTTTCTGACATTGAAATATTAAATTTCAATAGTGTATCCTCATCACCTTTAAACTTTTTAAATGCATTGAATTTATGTATCTTATGGAAGAGTGGTTACCTATCAAAAGTTCAAATTTTAAGTCTTGATTTAAGCACAATTCAATCTAATATGAAGTTTAAATGGTTTGAATCTTTAGATAAATCATTAAATGATGCAGAATTAGAGTTTATGGTTACAGACTCTAATCAAATTAGTTTTTCTACTGTTATAGATAAATTAAGAAGTTATTATTCATATTCTACACTTCAAGAAGCTGAAGAATTATTGATTGAAAACAATATCACTCCTAATAATAATCAACAAATTTACTTGCAAAATCTAATCACATTGTTAAGAGATTTGAAAAATAGCAATAGTGATTCCTTTTCGTTAACTGTTTATAATGATGATATTATCTTACTTAATAACACACAGATGTATGATTACACAGCATTACAAATGAATTCACAATTAGAAAATATGTTTTACGAAAATGGTTCTGGTTCTACTTTAAGCAAATATTTAGATGTTTTAGGTGACATCACAAATTCATTATCATATTCAGCTTTCCAATCTATTTCTGATGAATTTATTAAAATTGCCATTAAATTCAATTCATCTACAACTTCAAACCAAGAAGAATTTTTAAAAGAATTCTCCAACGTTTGTAAACAGGATCATATTATTAGTCAATTTGACATTGACAATATTGATAACATTATTAACCAATTAAATGATTTCGATGTGATTAACCTTTTAGATGAAATGTTAAACAATTATCTATTAAGTACTAATTTTGATGAATCTGAATATTTCCCCGCAATTAATGAAGATGCATTTAATGCATCAATAATTGTTGAAAGTTTACAAAATCATGTGTTAATTCAAAGAAAAATTGTTTTACAAAATTTGATAACGTTTACTTTATTAAATTTTAATGATGAAGTTTTATTATCAAAGATAAAAAAATTATTAGATATCAATTTAAAGCAAAATTTATTACTAGGGTTATACGATTTTGATAAGGAACTTCTAATCAAAGAAGTATTTAAATTAACATCTAAATATGCCAGTGGTATTAAACTAAATTCATGTAAAGGTTTGATTTCATATGTTGAACATATTCTTGCTTCATTTTTTGGTGAACCTGAGATACTTCAAAATCCAATAAAAAATAAATTTTTTGAAGAGACAATTCTTTTCCATAATGAAAATAATATTAGCCAACATGATTCTCAGAAATTTCTCCAGAATGTTTTACGTCCATATTTCCATTCAAATGATGTTATTGAAGAATTATTACTTGGTATGACATATTTTGTATGTGGAGATTATGATAATTCATTTAAATTATTAACAAAAAATAACTATACTAAGGATTTGGTTAATACTTTACCTTTATCATTAAAAAATTTAGCTGATAGTAATTTAGTCGGTAATATATGGATTAGTTTATCTAGATCATTTAATAAACTATTTTTGAATGAATCATGGTATTTATTTGAATTATCAAAATTATTCACTACAAATGATCAATATGATTTTGCATTACATTGTATTAAAACATCAATTGAAAAAGTGATGAGTAATCCAAATATAGAATTAATTGAAGAGAGTCAATCAGAGATTGAATTTAGAACTATTCAATTAACACAATATATTGAAATATTAAATCATTTTGATATGATTGAAGAGATTATTGATGTATTAAGATTAAGTCATAAATATTTATCACCCATTAAAAGAAGGGAATATTTTACAATGTTATTAACTAATGGTAATAAAAGTGAAAAATCATTAAGTACATTATTAAGATTATGTCGTGATGATAAAGGTATATTTTTAAATGTTGATGATTTTAATATGGTAGATGAAATTTTATTAAAACAAATTGATGGTATAAATGATTGGAGAGGTTATAAACGTGTATACAGTATGAGATATGTTAATTCACGTTTACGTAGTGCGGCTGAAATAATATTGGAATATGTTAAAAATAATAATGATGATGAAATACATAAAAAAGCTGGATTATTGATTGTTTGTAATATTTTAAGCAGTTTTACTGAACCTCAAGATAGATGGGTATTATATCAATCACAAATATTAAATCTTGAAGATATTAGAAAAGAAATTGTCTTTTAAATATCGATATATATAGTATATTGTAATATTTACTTTTAATAATAATTATTTAAGCGCTAATAATAGAAAATATTTTTGATTTTTAATAACAAATAAAATTTATTAATTGGTATATAATGATATAGAAGTAATATAAAAATAGTAGTAAAGAAATATACAGATAATGTAAAACCAAACAGGGATGTATTTTATGATAAGGCAATAAAAAATATTGGGGAAAGATGTAGAAACGATTATTAGAAAGCAAGTAATTATTCACTTTTCTTAGAATTACAAGCGACAATTCTTAATTTGTCGACAAAAATAGAGCTTGAACCTTCTTCACCATCAGTTTTCTCTACTGATACTTGACAATTTTTGACGATAAAAGTCCAAACATCATCACAGAAACCATAAGTATCCAAAGCACCTTTAACGGTCAGCTTACTTTGTGTATTATCCTTTAATGTATCAGAGACTACTCTATCGAAAGCTTCCAGCACTCTCATAGCCAAAGAAGCTTCAATACGACCATCACTGATCAATGTATCTAGAGCATCCACGAGACAGTTACCTACTGTACTTCTTCTGTATAGTTCGTAATAACCTGGAGCCATTATTGTATACTTGTTTTAATTTTCAATAGCACAACAACTCTACTAGTAAGATGATTAGAATTAACTATGTTTTTTGTATTATTGATATTAATTTTTTATAATTATATATATTTATTAATTTGATTTATTATCCTAGAAATTTCAAATTTCGGGAAGCCATCTTTGAAGAAATATACCTATAATATTAATAATTAAAATATTAGTTGAAATTTAAGATAAAACATTAAAGATAGATAGATATTGGTCAATTTGAATGATATAAGATTGTGAATCAAGATTTCTAACGAATAAGTGCATTATAATAACTATTACAAGAGGTTCGAAATGAGTAGCACAATTTTTTATAAATTTTTGTCTCAAAAGACAACTAGTCGAATAATATTTGATGGTACAGGTATGACAGTATTTGATCTTAAAAGAGAGATAATCAATGATAATAAATTAGGAGATGGTACAGATTTTCAATTAAGATTATATTTACCTGATACACAAGAAGAATTAGAAGATGATGCACAAGTAATACCAAGATCATCAAGTGTATCAGTACGTAGATCACCATCAATAAAATTTAAAAAAAATGTTAGTAGTGGAAGTGGCATGGCTTCTATGACTGGTAATGCTAGTAGATATGTTACTGGCCGCCCTAGAGTGATGCAACAACAAAAGAGTACACATGGTAATACTACTACTAATACTAATAGTAATAACATAAATAATGAGAATGTGAGTGAAGAACAAAGGATTGCTAATATGTTTGCATCTCAAACATCACAATGGGAACATATTCAACAAGAGATGGCCGAAGCTGTACCAGTATATAGACCAACACAAGGACATGGTGGCAATGGTAATAATAATGAAACAGAGGGACCACCACCTCCAGGTTATATGTGTTATAGATGTGGTGGTAGAGATCATTGGATTAGAAATTGTCCAACAAATGGTGATCCAAATTATGAAGGTAAAAGATTAAAACGTACAACTGGTATACCACGTAAATTTTTAAAGAATATTGAAGTTGATCCATCAACATTAACAGCAGAAGAGATGGCACAAAAGGGTGTAATGGTAACAGAAGATGGACAATTTGTAGTACAAATAGCAGATGAAGTATCATGGCAAGATTATCAACGTAAACAAAAACAAAGACATGTTGATAGTAATGAAATAATATGGGAAAAGGGACATTTTAAAGATTTAACAGATGATATAAAATGTCCATTAACTGGTGGATTATTAAAAAACCCAGTTAAAACACCATGTTGTAATAAATATGTATCTAAAAAGGCAATGGAAGATCATTTAGTTGAAAGTGATTTTATATGTCCATTATGTGATAAAAATGATATATTATTAGATTCATTAATAGAAGATAATAAAGAAATACAAGATAAGATAGATAAATTTATAGAAACGCATAAGGATGATATAAATGAGGAACCAGCGAATAAGAAGATTAAGATAGATGAGACTGCTAATATTACAAATAATAATGAAATTAAACAACAACAAGCACCAACTGTACCTATGCCAGTACCACCATTTGGTATGTTTCCAATGCCATTTATGCCATTCATGCCAATGATACCTAACGCAGGGTCAATGAATACGAACAATACTACACCTGTAGTTGACAATAATAATACCAAAGAACAAGATGCCAAGAAATAAGATATATATATAATACTTTATAATAATTACATACATACATACAATACAAGACTCATTACGCATTACAGACACCCCACGGCACTTATTAATAGGGCCACTCTGTTTCACACAAAGGAGCCATCGTGTGACTCAATCTTACTCCTAAATCTTGAACGTATAAAAGGTGACGACTAATTTCATGAATCTGAGATTTCAATATTCTTTCTTAGATATTGGTATTATTGTCAAATTTCACTTGCAGCCCAACACCACACACAAACAGAAGAAAGTGGTTGCTGTCTCTTTTCAAGCAAAGACAGGCTGCTGCGTGCATCCAAACACCGCACTATACCAAGTGAGCACAGGAAGCCACTGAAAAAACAGCTTTATCAATTGATGAAATTGTTATTGAAATATGACGATTATTTGACGATGAAAATTTTTTCATCAGTAGTTGTTGTTGTCTATCACTAATCATCAACTCATCACTCTATTCAATTCGATCTCTCTTATCATACGGTAATTTATTTTCACTCTTTTTTTCCATTGCAAAAAAATTTTCATTCAATATGATTTCAATTCTTTTCAATTGTTATAAATAACCCATTAATGATTGTTTAAATTCCAATTATTTCTTCTTGTTTATTTAATCATTTCTTGTTTATTATTAAATTTTTTAAATATTATTTTATTTCCAATATAACCAAGCACATTATAAAATATTTTAAAAATGGGTCTACAATCTGTCTTAAAGAGAAAAACCGGTGTTATCGTTGGTGATGACGTTAGAAACTTGTTCGATTACTGTAAGGAACACAAGTTTGCTATCCCAGCTATTAACGTTACCTCTTCTTCTACTGTCGTTTCCGCTTTAGAAGCCGCTAGAGACAACGGTTCCCCAATTATTTTACAAACTTCTAACGGTGGTGCCGCTTACTTTGCTGGTAAAGGTGTTAACAACGATGGTCAAAACGCTGCTATTAAGGGTTCCATCGCTGCCGCTCACTACATTAGATCTATTGCTCCAGCTTACGATATCCCAGTTATCTTACATTCTGACCATTGTGCTAAGAAATTATTACCATGGTTCGATGGTATGTTAGAAGCTGATGAAGCTTACTACAAGGCTCACGGTGAACCATTATTCTCTTCCCATATGTTAGATTTATCTGAAGAATCTGATGATGAAAACATCTCTACTTGTGTTAAGTACTTCAAGAGAATGGCCGCTATGGACCAATGGTTAGAAATGGAAATTGGTATCACTGGTGGTGAAGAAGATGGTGTTAACAACGAACACGTTGAAAAGGAAAAGATGTACACTTCTTCCGAAACTGTCTTCTCTGTTCACGAAGCTTTAGCTCCAATCTCTCCAAACTTCTCCATTGCTGCTGCTTTCGGTAACGTTCACGGTGTCTACAAGCCAGGTAATGTTATTTTATCCCCACAAATCTTAGCTGACCATCAAAAATACGCTTCTGCTAAGATCGGTAAGCCAGCTGGTTCTAAGCCATTATACTTAGTCTTCCACGGTGGTTCTGGTTCTACTCAAGAAGAATTCAACGTTGCTATTGAAAACGGTGTCTGTAAGGTTAACTTAGATACTGACTGTCAATACGCTTACTTAACCGGTATCAGAGATTACGTCTTAAACAAGAAGGACTACATCATGACTATGGTTGGTAACCCAGATGGTGCTGACAAGCCAAACAAGAAGTTCTTCGACCCAAGAGTCTGGGTTAGAGAAGGTGAAAAGACTATGTCTAAGAGAATTGCTGAAGCTTTAGTTATCTTCCACGCTAAGAACCAATTATAAGCTTTTTAATTTTTAATTAAATTAAAATCTACTTTTATAATTTTTGTTATGTCATCATATTTATTTGTTTATTTTTTTTGATAGATAAATCCCATTTATATTATTATGTATAAATAAGATAACCGAACCTTTTGTTATCCGTTTTAAATTAGAAAACTTCATTAAAAATATTTAAACCTTTATTTCATTGAATAATTAATACTTTGATATTATTTCAATATTATATTATATTATATTAATTTTTAAATATTTAAATATTTGATGATAGTGTTAGCGCCGTTTGATGATCATCAAATTCAAAGTTTTAAAAATAAAGAGGGACCCTGAATAAAAAAGGATCTACTTATTAAATAATAAAATAATCTTTAAATATTCTTAAAAGTAATAATATTAAGGCATTTAAATATGGATTATTTGACTAATTTACCTTTCCAAAATCAAGCTGCCGATTCAAATATACCTACTGTCTTTGAAATAGTCTCTTCTAATGAAATTGATGAATTAATCCCTTCTTCAATACGCTATCTACTTGTAAATTATTGGATTCAAAATAGACCATCTTTTTTATCTATTAATATTAATAATTATTTTGAAGAATGGTTAAACGTTTTTTTTAAAGGTTCTATTGAAATTTATTTTTTAAATAAACATAATTCGACTTTTGTTGATAAATATTATGGTATTCAAAGATATAATGGTAAAAATACTACACTTTTAAATGCTTATAATAATGCAATACGTACTAGTACTACTACTAAAGAAATACCATTATGGGCTCATCATTGGCCTAAGGGATTACAATTAACAAGATTACAAAAAATAATCATTTTAATCCAAAAAATTATTATACCATATTTGACTATTAAATTAGATAGAATATATAATAAATTATTGATTAATTTTAATCCATCAATTCAAAACAACGATAAAATTACAAAATTTAAAAATTTAATTAAATTTTATTTTAAAAATTGGTATTTAACTATTAAAAAGACTATTAATTTATTAGATTTATTTGTAATGTTATCATTTTTAACTAGAAAAAAAAGTCATTTTACACTTCTTGATTATATTTTTGATATTGAATATATTCGTTGTCAAGCTCCATTAGAAGAAACATTACAAAAAAATATAGTAGTAAATAATAATAGACCTCAAAGACAAAATTATTATCGCACTATGTATCAATTAAAACAATATTTTTCAAAAATAAAAAATATTTCATCTATATGTGGTTCCCAATTATTACCATCTTTTATTTTTTTCCTAAGAGTTTATCAATGGTGGATAAATGAAAATATAAGTTATAAACTTAATCAAAAATTAAAAGGTCTTGATAAATCATTCGTTAAACCTTCAACATCTATTTCAATTAATAAAGAAAAGGAAAATAATGACTCTAATTCAATATACTCTAAAGGTTGTCCCATATGTCATCAACAAATTCAAAATCCATGTGTTATTGAAACTGGTTATATTATGTGTTATCCGTGTGCAAAGACTTATATTTGTCAAAATGAAGGAAGATGTCCTATTACTCAAAAGAAACTTTTAGGATGCAGTTTTGATAAGCAATCTAGTGAATGGAAAATAAATTCTGGTATAAGGCGTTTAATGATCTAACATATATATGAAAAATTAACAAAACTAATCATCTTATATCTTCCCATTGTTGGCATATCATTTTTAATGCAGACAATCTCTCTTCACTTAATCTAATTTGTTCATTAATATCATTCGTTGCTGGTTTTTGAACTGAATTCATTAATAATGACACTTTCCTTAATATTTTATCAGGTATAGGGCCATCTTTTTGTAAATATCGTATAATTTTATCAATTTCATTCACTAAATTTTTCACATCATTTTGCATTCCATCATCATATGAGTTATCATTTCCATTTGACAATGAGTTTATATCTTCCTGAGATTGAAATCCAATATTATTATTTGTTAATAAATTACAGTTATTAGTATTATCTGATTTAATCGAAATTGGAAGATCCACTATCTCATAATTACATTCTTGCATATTAAATTTAATAGAATTATCAATATCATTATCATTTTTTATGGTTGAAATAATTTGCCAACACCTTAAATTTAAGCGTACAGTTTTATTTATATTTGGATTATATCCAAAAATCCATAGAATACTTTCAGGATATAATTGAACTAATTTTGTATATACTTTTTTATAATTGAATGAATGTGGATTTATTAATAGAATTGCATACGGTATTACTTTGGGGAAAGTAGTAGTGATCAATTCAACTCTTCGTATTATTTGTTGTTCATCAAATGTCAATATATCATCTCTAGTACCAATAACCGGTGCATATACTACTTTCTCTAATAATACATTTTGTTCATCTTTCTTATTACCTAGAAGTAAGAAACATTGTGGTATTACTTCTCTTCTTTCTTCAAGGGACTCTACTTGATGATAATTTACTTCTAATAGAACAGTGGAATGGAGCCTAGGATATACAAATTTGTCACCCATTATCTTCAAATACTTGAAGGTAAAACCCAAAACTTATATTTGATATTTGAATTGAGTTTTTAAAGGTCAAAATATTTCAATAAATTCACTGAATATCAATATTTTAAAATATCATCAAATTCTTTAAACATCAAAGGGCGCTATCAGTAATTTGAAAATATTTTGAAGAAAGTATATCAATTAAATAATATTGATTCTTTATTTAAGTTTTAATATTAATTCTATGGTTTTTCATAACTTATTGTAACTATCATGGTCTTCAATTGAATGTTTTGTTTATATAAGAAAGTTTCAAATTGTGAGTGCATGTAATAATGTTAAGATTATCTATAAAAACATTTTCCAAATCATGGGTTAAACATTTCAGTCAAACTACTTCGAAGAGTAGTAATACTTCACATTTACCCACTGTATATGCCTTATCTACCTCTTCAGCAGCTAAATCTGCTATTGCAATTATCAGAATGACTGGCAACTCTTCTCTTAAGGTGTACCAATATTTAACAAGAAAAGAACATATTCCAACGCCAAAAAAGGCATTACTAAGTAAATTATATTCACCAAAAGACAATTCTTTACTGGATACATCTATTGTTCTTTATTTTAAAGGTCCTAATTCATTTACAGGAGAAGATATTCTTGAGTTTCATTTACACGGTGGTATAGCAAATATCACTAGTGTAATAAGGGCAATTGAAAGTATCAAGATAAAAACTGATGGTAAAGTTAATGTACGATATGCAGAACCTGGGGAATTTTCAAGAAGATCATTTTTAAATGGTAAATCTGATTTAACTAAGTTAGAAGGTATTAGAGATTTAATTAATGCAGAGACAGAGTCACAGAGAAAAAGTATAATAAGTAGTTTTAGTGGTGATAATTATATGATCTTTAAAAGATGGCGAAAAGAACTAATAGATCATTTAACACATCTTACTGCTATTATTGATTTTGGTGAAGATATAGAGCTAGATGATACCAGGAAGATATTTGATGAATGTCGAAAAGGAATGTTAAAAATATCTAATAAAGTTAATGATATGGTTGAACAATTAAAATGTTCCAAATTATTACAAAATGGTATTAAAGTTGTTTTGGTAGGTGCACCGAATGTTGGTAAATCATCATTAATTAACTTATTGGTTAATGATGATGTTTCGATTGTAAGTAAAATTCCAGGTACGACTAGAGATACTATTGATGCATTTGTGGATTTCCAAGGTTATAAAGTTATCTTTTCTGATACTGCTGGTATTAGAAATGGAAGTATGGATGAAATAGAGGTTATTGGTATTGATAGAACAAAAAAAAAATTGAAAAATTCAGATTTGGGTGTTTTAGTATTAAATATTAATGAATTTAATGATGATAAGCAAATAATTAATGATGAAATAGATCAGATATTACAATCTACTGAAGGTAAAGGGAAAATTGGACTAATCATTGTAAATAAATTAGATTTAATAACAGATAAAGAAAGTATTAAAAAACTAGAAATGAATATAAAGAATGTTATAAATAATTATGAAGCATTAAAATCTAGTGAAATTGTATTCACTTCATGTAAGGACAAATTGAATAAAGATCAGATTGTTAATCAATTGGTCAAAATTTTCAAAAAAATGATAGAATATGATAATAGAGATCCATTGATTATGTCAACAAGAGTGCAAAATATACTTCAAAATGAAGTTCAAACAGGTATTACTTCTTTGACCAAGTATATCGATGCGAATAATTATGATGTGGTGATAGCTTGTGAAACTTTAAAAGAAATTGCAGACAGTCTTGGAAAAATAACAGGAGATGCAATTGGTGTTGAAGAAATCCTTGATTCTGTATTTTCCAATTTTTGCATAGGTAAATGAGAAATATTATTTGATATCGAGTGATTTTAACTCGATCTGTATATATATGTAAATAACTAAGTTATTATTCCTAATATCAAATTCTTCTGATGTATTATGAAATATAATCACTTCTTTTTAGAATTATTTACTTTTGTTTTAATTTGAAGTTCATTTTGAAATTCTTCTAATTCATCACAAAGTTTCTCCATATATGTCAATTTTTCCTCTAATTCATCGAATTGTAGTTTTTGTCTAGCTTTTAACTCGTTAACTATATCTATAGTCGAAAGGTCTACCAGTTGATATTTTCCTTGTAATGAGTTATATAGTAGTTTCTTTTCATCAAGTTTTCCTTCAAACATTGAAATTGATTTCGCAGATTCAAAGTTTGAATGCTCTTGTAGCATGCTTACTAAAATATCGACATCTACTTTTAGTGATTTATAGGAATCATTCATTATTTTTGTGTATCTTACGTGAAACTGTAGATGTATAAATGGATCACTTAGTATATTATTAAAATACCTTTATTTTATTCATTTTTTTTAATAATAAAGCTTCGTCATTTTAAAAATATATACATTGTTCAAATATTGAAATACGTAAAGTGCCATTAAATAATTAAATATAAAAATACCAATAAACAAAAGGAAACAAAAGAGAATGAAACAATTGAAATATATAAAGAAGAATGTAAATGTTAATTTTATTTTATTTATTTGAATTTTATTACAAATATTTTGATGCTGGTAATAACAAGAAAAAAATGGGATAGTAAAAAGGATAATAATAATAAAAAGTTTAGTTAATAATGTAAAAAGAGAAAAAAGCAGCAGCAATGACGCACAAAATAAATAATCTGTCAAATAAGATAAAGGCTGCCCTTAGCATATATATATAAAGTTCGTAATGTTTTAGTAATAGGAGAATGATATAGGTTTTGATGTTATGATTTAATTAGATAATTAACCATAAGGAACATGCAACAATGGAGATACCAACGACGGCAGTGATGATACCAGCACCAGCTTTTGAGCCACCTGTGATATGTAAAGGGCTTAAATTAGTTGGATCTTGTTCAGTACCGGCGGCACCAGAACCATTTGAAGAACCACCATTCTTAGCAGTATATGGAGCAGGTAATTGTAAAGCTTTTGTATTGACCATCCATTCTAAAGCGGCCATTTGTTCACCTAAACCATAGAAACCATCCCAACCTAACCATTGCCAGTTCATACCACAAGTATGACCATCAGTACCACCAGAACAAGATTGAGCAGCAGCCATAGCAGAAGTATCAATCCATTTCATAATAGTAGGTCTAGTAGCAGGTAATAATTGAGCGGTGACACCTAAGAAACGAGCGAAATAAGCTTTAAATGAACGTTGATCATTGTTACAATTTTTATTTTGTTGACAAGCAGCTTCAAAGATAACACTTTCATTAAAGAAAACAGCAGAACCATTTAAGAATTGATGAGTTCTAGTCCACCATATTTCATCATTAGTATGATTATATAAATAAGCACAACCTGCTAAAAGTAAACCTTGATTATAAGTCCATTGATATGGTGTAATAGCAGTACAGTTATCTTCAATATTAGCACCATCATAAACGAATTTATAAGTTGAACCATTTGAGATGACACCAACACCATACATCCAATCATAAACTTTTTCAGCCCAATCGACATAACTTGAATTACCAGTATATCTAGCTAATCTAGCGGCTAAATGAAATAAAGCACCATTTGAGACAGAATTCTTATAAGAATAACCAGAATTCCAAACGAAAATTTGCCATCTTAAACCACCATTACAAGAATCAGCATCCCATCTTAAAGCCATAGTATTAAAGACGGCTTGAGCTAAATATAACCAACCAGGTCTATCAGCTGGTGGATTTGTAAAATTTCTTTCAGCAGCAGTCATTGCAGCGATACCCCAAAAAGCTTGATCATCATTACCTTCAGTAGTGGATTGATTTAATGGAATATAATCATTGTGATCACCAGTTTGATATTGTAAAGCATCATAAATAAGTTCATTATAAGTATCATTTTGCATATAATACCAATAATCTAACATACAACCCCAAGCACCACCTGCTTCCCACCAATAGTAAGGATCGGCAAACATACCTATAGTTTGACCATATTCATTACCATTGTAATAATCCATCAAACCGTAAGCGATTAATCCTGCAGCACTTTTTAACGTGTCTGGTTTGTTTAAATCTAATTCCACTGCCGATATAAGTGGAAGAACACTACTAAAAAGTAGTAAAAGCGATTGTAATTTCATTTTTGGTTTGTATTATATCAATTAAAATTACTATTATCTATGTATATTTTATTTTTCTGTTGGATATGATTGAAGGGGGGGTCCACGTAATAAAATCGAACGAAACGAGGGTTAGAGAAAGTTATATCAACTAATTTAAAGAACAACACGTCTTGTAATTGAGTAACACTGATTCAAAGTATCTTACTTATTTTTCTAACTTCAAAAAACTATTAACTTGGAACTATCAGCTTCTAACAATATTAATATTATTTTCTATTTTATCAATTGTTGATTAAATTTTTCCTCTTTCTTTTTGTTTTTTTTTCTCTGCTTGCACAATTTATTTTTCCTGTTCAGGAAATAACGAGGCTGAAGTTGGCTGTGGTGTCTGGCTTTCGTCGTATAATATTTAAATAAGAAGAGGAAGAAGAATATTCATATATAAAACTGATAACTTGATTATCATCTTTAATTGGGCTTGAATTTGAAAGTTAAATTTGATTATAATAATAATAATTTTAATAATATTGAAAAGTCACGTGATCCCCAATAATAATACCAATTTTAATAATAAATAAATATTTAAATAATGAATACTTTTTATATATCTAGATTCTTATGTTTAGTATGTCTATCCATAGTTCATGAGATTGTGTCATAATACATTAATAATATATATATATATATGTGTGTGTGTGTGTATATACTCATATTCATATTTTTATTCGTTTATATAAAAGCAAATAAAATACTTAAAAACCTAATGATTTCAATACATCACGTTTCACCCTTCTCTCAAATTCCTTTCTATTATCTCTCCATAAAATACATGCATCGACATTTGCACCAGATTCAACATTTGGCTCACTTAACATACTCATAACACTCAGAAGAATCTTCTCCACACTTTGTACTGGAGACCAACGTTCTTCGGCTAATTCATACATATTTGGATCATTACCTGGAGCATGTAAGATACTTATACACACTTCCCCATTAGGATAGACATTAGGATGTAATATAGATGGTGTGAATGTTAATTTTGGTGGTGATAATGGATAATCATTTGGAAATGATAATTTACAATTAAATATACCACCTTCATATGGTGTATCCGGTGGGCCCATCAATAGACAATCCCAATTGAATAGATCGCTTCCATCTTTACTTGGTGATGCTAGTATACCTGGTGGCGAATCCTTAGTTAATTGTTGAAATTCTTTTAATAAACGTTTTTGTGCAGTACGTGACATTCTGTTTTTTCTTTACTATACTTAAAATACTATATTAATATTATAATAGCCGTCTAATCTTGATTTATTGTTTGTATTTTTGTTTTCTTCAATATTAATGGCAATTATTTGTTAAATCGCTTCATTTTTTTTTCAATAATTGATTGAATTATACAAAGAGATAAAATAGCTAACTAAATAAAAGATGTGAAAGTAAAAAAATATAAGAGAGATGATATTAATATAAGAACCATTGTGAAGTGTATTAATAGATATATATATAATATACTTGTTTCATATAAGGAATGTTTTTATGTAGTAAAAAATTTGAAAAATTATCAAAACAAACTCAAAAATTGAAAACTGTTCGAGATGTATCTTCTCTGAATACATACATTATTGGTATAGTTTGATTCTAAATGATAATATAGTAGTTAGTAGATTCAATAATGTTTAACTTGATATTTTGGTATATTTTAAAAATTTGGTGTGAATGATAGCGCCATTCGATACACGTAAACTTCCCAATTTTTTCTTTTTAATAATAAATCATCGAACACGTAAAGTAAGAAATAAAATCAAATATTAAACATCTTAAAAAGTATTATTAATTAGAAAATAATATCAATCAATCAATCAATTGTAGATATATCACACACATCAAATAGACTAATAGTACATTAATATTGATAACTAAAAAAATATGTTTCGTCAAAATAAGAAAAGATTAATTACAAGACGTAATAATTTTATTGATGATGATATTAAATATCATGATAAAATTGAAGATAGTAATAAATTATCATTTTATACAATTCCGCCAAATAATGAAATTTCATTAATTGATTTTGAAAAATGGTCAATTGAAAGATTAAAAATTCTTATGGAAATTGATAAATGTATTAATTTAAATAGAAATTTTAATGAAATTGAAAATATAATATTACCAAAATTAAAAGATTTTTTACAAACAAACGATAATAAAGATTTATATTCACATTATATTTTAAGATTAGCATTTTCAAAAACAAAAGAATTAAGAACAAAATTTATTAATTTAGAGACAATATTATTTAAAATTAGATATTTACGTTTAATATCTAAAAATGAACAAATTGATTTTTTAAAAAATTTAAATTTACCACAAGTTGAAATGATCTCAGATGATGAAAAGAATAAATTCGAAAAGGAATTGAAAACTGTATTAAATAGTACTAATAATACAAATAATTTTGAGAATGAAATTTTTCTAAAGATACCATTTGAAAATTGTATTGATTTATTAAGTTCAAGGTCAATTTTTTTAAATAAAGGTTATGGATTTGTATCACAATCACAACAAATTGAAATTATATTAAATGAATATTCGAAGATATTAACAAATTCATTAATTAAAACATTTACAAATATACCAAAATTAAATGAAGATGATAGATTAATACCAATTTTAAATCATTTAAGTTCTGGTTATATTATGGGTCAATATCAACCAGCAAATTCATATGGTAATAATTCTAATAATAATGGTGATTTAACAGCGGAAAGTATATACTCTGAAGAGATAATGAAGAGACATCCATTATGTATGAGATATTTATTAGAAGGTTTACGTGAAACACATCATTTAAGATATAATGGTAGACAACAATTAGGTTTATATCTAAAGGGTATAGGTTTATCAATTGATGAAGCTATGAGATTTTGGATAAATGAATTTGTAAATGCACCAGGTGCACATATGACAATTGATAAATTCAATAAAGAATATAAATATAATATTAGACATAATTATGGTCTTGAAGGTAATAGAGTTAATTATAAACCTTGGGATTATAAGACCATTTTAGGTAAACCAAGACCTGCTAAGAATGAATACCATGGTTCTCCATATAGAGATTTCAGTGAAGAGAGATTAAAGGATTACTTAATAACCAAGATGAATTTAAACCTTGTTCAAGTCAATGATGTATTGGATTCATGCAAGAACAAGGATTATCTAGGTGCTGATACAAAAGTCTTTGAATATCTGTTTGGTAAACTGGACAATGACCAGAGTATTGTCCATCCTAATCAATACTATGATCTAGCAACAGCCAGAAGTAAGAAAGAAGAGGAGCAATGATTATAATAGTTTATTATTATTATAATTGATGGCACGTGACACGTGTCGGTAATTACTTCTGTGCCAGCAAATTGGAATATGTGACGCTGCTCGTTTAGATTTATCTCGTGTTCGATTTTCCGATAACTCCTAATAGCCGCTCGTTTAGTTTTTGAAAGTAATACCGATCATGTTTAAACGAAAGATGACTGACTATATAAAAGAGACACATTTTGAAAAAAGTGAAACATTCTTTGGAAAGAAATATATTGTATCTTGAAATATTTGATAGGCCAGATTACAAGAGATCGAAGGTATATATATATACAAGGAGATACGGTATTTATTAAATAGTACTGTTATTATTATTATAGAGTGTGATAACTTCAAATCCCAATTTATTATTTTTCATATATAGAGAGGGAAAAAAAGCAAAAATGGATGCAAATATTATTTCAAATCCAGATAATGTGTCAAATTATATTGTCAATTCATTGGATTCTTCATTAAATTCTGTATCTACTTCATATACCGTTCAATTAATTCAAAAAATAAGTTCTTTATCTTATTTAGAGATTTTTATCACATTATTAATCATTATCTTTACTTGGGATCAAATTTCATATAAAATTAAAAAATCAACTTTACCTGGTCCATCATTTAAATGGTATCCTATTATTGGTCCATTTTTAGAATCATTAAATCCAAAATTTGAAGAATATGTCGCAAAATGGAATTCAGGTAAATTAACTTGTGTTTCAATCTTTCATAAATTTATAGTTATCTCATCAGATACTACTTTTTCAAGAAAGATATTTCAATCTTCTAATTTTGTTAAACCTTGTGTAGTTGATGTCGCTTTTAAAATTTTAAGACCAACAAATTGGGTCTTTTTAGATGGTAAAGCTCATACTGATTATAGAAAATCATTAAATCAACTTTTCACTAGAGGTGCTTTAGAACAATATTTACCATCAATGGAAATCATTATGGATAAATATATTGATAAATTTATTAATTTATCAAAGGATATTGATTATAAACCACAAATTTTTTTCCATGAATTAAGAGAATTATTATGTGCAATTTCACTTAAATCATTCTGTGGTGATTATATCACTGATAATCAAATTCGTGCTATAGCAGATGATTATTATAAAGTTACAGCTGCTTTAGAATTAGTAAATTTCCCTATTATTATCCCATTCACTAAAACTTGGTATGGTAAACGTACAGCTGATGCTGCTATGAAAGTTTTCGAAGATTGTGCCGCTAGAGCAAAAATTCATATTGCTAATGGTGGTAAACCAATTTGTGTACTTGATGCTTGGTGTAAATTAATTCATGATACGAAAAATAATATTGAACCTGATAGTGATGCCGATGATTTCGATGGTTTAGCTTCTACTATTGAACATAAAGATTTCTCAAATCGTGAAATGTCTGAAGCTATCTTCACTTTCTTATTTGCTTCTCAAGATGCTTCTTCTTCATTAGCTTGTTGGATGTTTCAAATTATGGCTGATAGACCAGATGTTATGAAAAAAGTTCGTGAAGAACAACTTGCTGTACGTAATAATAATCCAAAATTACCTGTTACAATCGATTTAATTAATGAAATGAAATATACTAATATGGTTATCACCGAATGTTTACGTTACCGTCCACCTGTCATTATGGTCCCTTATATTGTTAAAAAGAATTTCCAAGTTTCAGAAAATTATGTTGCACCAAAGGGTTCAATGGTTATCCCATCTTGTTATCCTGCATTACATGATCCAGAAGTTTATGAAAATCCGGAAGAATTTATTCCAGAACGTTGGGAACCAAATTCAAAAGCTTCAAAGACAAAGAGAAATTGGTTAGTATTTGGTTGTGGTCCACATGTATGTCTTGGTCAAAAATACGTTTTCATTACATTTGCAGCTTTAATGGGTAAATTTGCAATGTTCTCTGATTGGGAACATCAAGTAACAGATTTATCTGAAAAGATTAAAGTCTTTGCTACTATTTTCCCAATGGATGATTTATTATTGACATTCAAAAAGAGAGATCCATTAACTGGTAAGATTTTAGAATAAAGATGAACCTTCATTAAAAAATATGATTATATTTATTAGAATGTCAATTATTTATTACTGTTACGAAACTATTTTTATTATTATTTTTTTTAGCTTTTTTTATCATATTTAACTTTTTATAAACTAAACTTTAATTATTCCATTATTAAATACGAATTTCTAAAAAATAGAAAAAAATCCAAATAAAACCTTATTAAATCTTGAACTATAATAAGCTCAAATATTGTTACAATAACTATTGTCAAATAAGAATTACATTGAATTATTAACATCTATCTTTCACATTCACAAACAAAATAATACAGAATTGATCAATGGATATGAACAATAGCGATAATTTCGACTATATACTTCAAATTACAAAAGCATTGACTGCAGAATGTCGTTCATCTAGACAAGAGACTGACAAAATAGAGAATATCCTCAAGACTTTTACAAGTAGCATCAATTTAGATTCAAAGGATAAAGAAATTGAGGATACTTCAGAGAGTAAAAATGAAGATGATGATACAAAAGGAGAAACATCACCTCCAAGTGATTATGATATTGCCAAAGCATTAGTTAAGGAAAATTATAATATACTTTATGAGATACAACAAATTGAATATATGAATAAGAAAATATGGACTCTGATATCTCATATAATGGATAATTTACAATTAATTAAAAATTTTATATTAGATCAAAGTTTTAACAGATCGAAAAATTGGAATTTTTATAATACAAATTTACTTCAAAAGAATATTTATACACTTGAAGAAAATGTGGTAATACTAAAAACTGATAAAGAAGTAACTGAAGATAAAATTGCAAGACTTCAAGAAAAATTTCAAGATGTATTGGATCTTATAGATTGGAAATTGATTGATCAAGAAACTCAATTATTTCAAAAATTTCAATCATCTGTTATTTATCTTAACAATGAATATGGATATTCTTTTAAAATGAGGGCATTAATAGAAAGTAATGAATAATGATATACTAACTAATTTTACCAAAAAATTATTAAAATAAAACAATATTTTTTTCCATTTAAATGAGAGTCATGAATAATACATAAGTAAATAATATTAATTAAAAAATTAAGTGATTAAGCAGTATAATAATATAAAACAAATTTCTTTTTCTTTCTTTATCATGCATGTTTTGGACCTTTATTATAGACAGGTAATTCATTATAAGCACGATTCTTTTCTTGACCATATTTCATATCTTTCAAAGAACCTAATACCTTTCTCTTCTTATTAATGGATTTTCTAGTAACATCTGAGAAATCTCTGCTACCTCTGGTTAAATGTAAGAAGAAGTACATACAGAATAATGCAATGACAACAGCAGTTGGGATAGCCATACAAATATAGTACCATTTTTCACCTGTTAAACCTGCATCTCTCATTGCATTTTGTACTTTATCTTGTTTAACAACAGTTGGACCTAATCTCATTCTAACCATAACACCGTGATCTAAGGGATCAAATTCTTCATCACTAACTGTAGATGGTTGTACACTAATTAAAATAGCTCTATTGTATTTACCACCTAACCAATCTTCTTGTGGTTCAATAGCATATAAACCGTCAACATTATCAATCCATTCTGAAACAAAGAAAGTAGCAGCTGGAAGACCTCTTTTGGTCAATTGAGTCTCTTCGTTATCTTCATCTAATTCTGGATCTTCAATATGATCTCTTTTACGGTAACGAACATCCTTTGGTGATTCTTTTATATATGATAAATGTATTCTTGCTTCTGGTGCAACTTCATCAGTTTCTTCATCTCTGAAAAATTGTGTATACCAAGTGATGAAATAAGTAGAACCTACTAACCAATCAACATCTTCTCTTGGTGTACAAAATGGTGTACTTAATACATCTTTTGCTAAACCTTTATGGAAATATCTCTCCGGAGTACATCTAATAACAGGATTTAAACTAGTATATGTATCATCTTCATCAACCCAAACTTCTTCTTCAAATACATCATTTGGATCCATATTTTTAGCTTTAAGGTCTTCATAACCTAAAGTTCTAATAGATTCAGTTTTGAAATAAGTTTTATAATCAGGTGGAGCTCTTTTAGTTCTACCATTTTTAATCTCTGGTGTAATATATTTTGGTTCACCTTCTTTATTTAAAGACACCCACGGCCTTAATGTCTCTTCAGGGTTTGGTTTTGCAGAGAATATGACACCACCGACAACAGTGGGTGTAACGACTTCAACTTCACTGCCATATACTGTACGATACCATGGTTTGATATCTTGGACGGCCTTTGTCTCTTCTACAGGTTTTCTCACTTCTTGCATACCATTGACACCATATGCCAATAGAAACAACGAGAGTATGCTATTTTGTGGAATGTTGAAATTTACCATTATTATTATTATTATTTATTAAATTGAATGTGTATCAAAATCTTTTGTTTGTCTGTAACTTTATCAAGACTACTTTGTACTTACTACTACTATTATATATATAACCATTGAAAAATACTAATAATTATGGATATTTATTTAAATATTAAATATTTATATCAATCTAATTAAAATACTGTCTTAGACACGAAGATGAATCTACATCTAACAAAAGATATTAAGGGAGCCGACAAACCAAAAACTCCTTTTTTCAGAGCAAAGAAGTCCAAGTATCAAAACATCAGAAGAAGCCTCCTTGCTTACGTGTTCTCTCTCTCTAATGACTCCCTGTAAAGAGAGAAACATCCGTTAGCAAACAACCCTTGCTAGATTGACTCCAACGACACAAAACAACAAACAAATGGATGTTGTCAGATAATCGGAGATAATAATATAATATATAAACTTGATTATATTTATCAATGCATAATTACAAGAAGTGTATTTATATATTTATCAATATTTTCAGAGTAATACCCTCTCACGTATTGACATCCAAATGTTACCTTGTTCTTTGAATTCTGGTTCTCTAAACTTCGTATCATCGTGCTTGCAATTGAGTTCATGAATTATTCTATTGATAGCTGACCATCTATTCATTCCTAATTGCTCTTTTATCGTGTCTATTATTCTTTCACTATTTGGTAAATTTATCAATATATATATATTTGCAAGAAATGAATATTCAAAATTTCTTAAATTTGATGTAATTGGTAATAATTTCTCTATTTTTAAATATTCCTTTAATAAAATTTTCAATTGATTACAAATTTGAAAATTACTATTAATCTCTTTTAATTTATTCTTATTTTTAATTTTTGCTTCTTTATTTAATTTAAATGTCTTTGATTGTGCTAATTCACTTGGTTCAAATTCATTATCGACTTCTTGTTGATCTGTGTTGTCGTCTAATTGATTATCATAATTCAATGATATAGTAGATACAAAAGTATCTTCTATTTGTCTTTTAATATCATTTTTATATGATTGTGGTGTATTATACCACATTGGCCAATATAACATTTTACTAAATTCAATTTTTGTAAAATTATTATAATTTTGTTCATTTAAAAATAATTGATATTTTGTTATTAATTCAAATTTATTTTTAATAAAATTTAAAATACTATCTTCAATTAAATCATTATGATTATCAAGAAGATATTTAATTATATTATTATATCCTATAATTTTTCTTTCATTATTATTTACAATTAACAATGGTAATTCATTGTTTGGTGAGATATCAGTATTATTTGAAATTACAATCTCATATTTATTATTATTATCCTTTAATTTATCATTAATAAACCATTCTAATGCAATACTATCAGGGGAGATCAAGGATGGTTTATTGTTTAATCCCCATATATGGAATGTATAATAATTAACATTTGCCATATTATATTAAACTCTTAAAATATTATTAATTTACTTTACTATTAAATACAAATATTTGATAAATAATCTAGTATTTATTCTAACTATTTAAATCATCTTAATATTATTATTATTATTGATAATTTTATATAAAAAAAGTTTCAAAATCTCCTTTTTGAGCAATATACAACATAACACCACATAATAAAAATATTAAAATTTATTAAAAGAAAAAAAAACTAAGCTTAAAAGTTTAAAAAAATGTATTAATTCAAAATATCTTTAAGTACTTTATTTTAATTAATAATATTCAATTAATAGTATTATATTGTTATTATTATTATTATAAATTGCTATAAATATATTTTGTATATTTTTATGAATCGTTCAAGAATCGAACTCAAAAAATGATAAGTTACCCGAATTTCAATTTTTAAAGATAATTTTTTATTTTGACAAAAAATTGAAAAATTAAAGAATTAATGCAAATCCAAAAATAATAATTTAAAGATATTAACTATTAATAATTTGATTGATAAATCTATTGAAATTCTAATTTTAATTTAAGTGGTCAAACGGTTAGAATATAATCAATATTCATATCAGATTTGTTTTATTTCAGATATTGATACACATATAATTGTGTTCAATTCAAAAAAAAAAAAAATTAAGATCTTACAAATTAAGATTGATACGTATCCTCTTTTTTTTTATTATTATTACGATATTGTTAGATTATATCATTAAGTGTTATAGATACGCTTAATTTCACTCCTATCTTTTCCAATATTAAAGCTATACTTATCTCCATTTCATTCGCAACTTTCAAAGAAAATAGAAAATTTAAATAAAATACAACAAAATGTCATCAGTTGATCAAAATGAGTTAAGTATTGATAATTCTACTAATATCTCATCTAATGAAGAAGAGAACTTATTGAAAGCTAAAATTGAAGAAGATCCATTAGATATTTTATCTCATCTTAATTTAGTTAAATATTATGAAACAAATAATCAATTCGATAATAGTAAGAAAATATTTGAAGATTTAAATTCGAAATTCCCATTTTATTCACCATTATATACAATTCAATTAAAAATTGAATTACAAAAAGATGAATTTGGTAATGTTGAACAAATTTTATCAAAATGTTTGTCAGGTGATTATCAAAATAATGATTTAAATTTATGGATGACTTATTTAGATTATGTTCGTAGAAAGAATAATTTAATTACTGGTGGTCAAGAAGCAAGATCTATTGTTATTAGTGCATTTCAATTAGTATTAGAAAAATGTGCTATTTTTGAACCAATTTCAAATCAATTTTGGTCAGATTATTTAAATTTTTTACAAAATTGGAAACCAGTTAATAAATGGGAAGAACAACAAAAAATTGATTTAATTAGAAAATTATTTAAAAGAATGTTATCTGTACCATTTGATAATTTAGAAAAATTATGGAGTAAATATACACAATGGGAACAAGAGATTAATAATTTAACAGCAAGAAAATTTATAAGTGAAATTTCAGCTAGTTATATGAAAGCAAGATCAATTTTTTTAGAATGGTCAAATTTAACTAAAAATTTAAAAAGATCTTATCCATTTAAAATTTCAAATTCAAATAAAAATAATATTCCACAAAAAATTAATAATAATAATAATAATGATAATTCAATTAATGATCAATTAAAAATTTGGATTAATTGGATTAATTGGGAAAAAGAGAATAAATTAGAATTATCTGATGATTTATTAAAATTAAGAATTGATTACGTTTATAAACAAGCAATTCAATTTATGTTATTTTATCCACAAATTTGGTTTAGTTATTCTTTATTTATTGAAAATGGTAATAGTAAAGATAAAATTTTAAAATCACAAAATATTTTAAAAAATGGTTTATTAGCAAATCCCAATTCTGCTTTATTAACTTTTAAATTATCAGAATTATATGAATTAGAAAATGATATAGAAAATATACAAAAAACTTTTGATAATTGTATTAATTTTAATTTAATTGATTGCCAAAATTTTATTAAAAAAAACAATTTATCATTAGATGATGAAAATATTAATAATGATCCTAATTCTATCTTATATCAAAAACGTTATAAACTTACCTATATTTATTGTATTTTTATGAATATAATAAAACGTTCATCAGGTTTAACAAATGCAAGATCTGTATTTGGTAAATGTCGTAAATTGAAGAATTTATTAACACATCATGTTTACATAGAAAATGCTTATTTGGAATTTCAAAATCAAATTTCTTATAAAACTCCTTGTAAAGTTTTAGAATTAGGTTTAAAATATTTTCAAAATGATGGTACTTATATTAATAAGTATTTAGATTTCTTAATTTTAGTTAATAGAGATTCACAAATTAAAACTCTTTTTGAAATGTCAGCTGATAGAATTAAAGATAAATTCTTATTAAAATTAATTTATAAAAAAATTATTTTTTATGAATCAAAATTTGGTAATTTAGATAATGTTTATTCTTTACAAAAAAGATTCTTAGATGAATTCCCTGATGAAAAATTAATTGATATTTTTACTAATAGATATCAATTACAAAATGAAAATTCTATCAAATTATTAGAATTACCATACCTTCCAATGACTCATGAAGAAACTTTCTTATCATCATATTCAAGAACATCAAGTGACCAATTCAATTCAATTAACTATTCACATATTGATAATTCTTCTTCTTCTAGAAAAAGACCATTTCAAGACACTAATGACACTTCAAATAATAACTCAAATAACAACAAAAAGATGAAGAAACAAAACTTGTCAATTCCACAAGAATTCATAGATTTACTAACAATTCTACCAAAAAGACAATATTTTAAAAATGCATTACTTGATCCAAAAAAATTAATAGACTTTATTGATGATCAAGTTGAAATTCCAATCGAAAATAAAACTTCTACTGAGCAATAATATTATCTATATATCTTATTCTCATTGTACTATTCACATGTATAACAAAATAGCATTTCTTAATTAGTAATATACACTTTATATATATTTCAAATATACTTACTAATCATATTTTTTTAATAATCATAAAATTAGAGTGAAATGCCCAGGATGAATTAAAATTATATAAATATATATATATATACGATTAATTAATCCATCTTCTATAATAAAACTAATATACAAATTTTTTATTCATTATTCTATATTTTTTGTTTTGTTGCAACCATACCATTAGAGACAACTTCTTGTAGCCAAGATAATTCAATTCTGCTTACATTTCTGGCATAACCCTTGGTAGTAAAAACATATTCTGTATACATAATACCTGGACATGCTTTATTCAAGAATAATAATGAAGAAGGATGTACACTAATAGCTTCACCAGTAGAAACTGTACGATATGATCTATCTGGCATACCAATAGCTGTATTTTTTGAAAAACCAGTTAAGAAACATTTTAAAATTTTAGCAATTTGATCATTGTTTAATTTCTGTTCAATTTGAATATCATCTACGTCCATATCATTTTTTTTAGATTTATTTGTAGTATTTTCATTATCAAGTCTTTTACAATACATTTTTAATTGTTCCCTAATCTTAATAACATTTTTGAAACCTCTATAAGATATACATAACTTCTTACACCAATCATTCCTTTCATCAGCAGTTTGAAGTTCATAAAAGTAAATATTAAATAACTCTTTCATCATTATTAAATCACCGTACTTTTTCCCACTATTTGATAAAGATAATCTCAATTCATTAACTTCATCTCTTTGTTCAGGAGGTGGATTTAATAATAAATTTTCAACACTCAAACATGAAACAATATCAATAACATCATCAACACAGTTTTGTTCAGCAGCAGTTATCAGAACACTACTCAAATGAGGAGCTAATGGTAATAATGACATTTGTTCACCACGTTTTGTAATTTTCCCTGTATCATCTAAAGCGTTTAATTGATATAATTCTTGAAGAGCCATAATGATAGCTTCTTTTCCTGGATTTTCAAACCATGTCCAATTTACAATATCATCCACACCTGATTTCTTTAACATAAGTACAGGGGAGATAACATCACTTCTGGCAATTTCAGGTTCTGTTTGATTTGGTAATTTCTCAAAATCATTTTGACGATAAAGTCTAAATGACTTACCCTCAGCTTCTCTACCAGCACGACCAGTTCTTTGCATAGCACTGGCTTGTGATATTGGAACGGTTAACAAGGTAGCCAACCCAAGTTGATGCCTCCAAACCTTAACCTTACGAAGACCAGAATCAATAACATATCTTACACCTGAGATAGTAACAGAAGTTTCAGCAATATTTGTACTGAAAATGACCTTTCTTTTGAAACCTTTAATAGGAATAAAAACCTGAGCTTGTTTGGCTGGCGGCAAAGCAGCATATAATGGATGTGCAATCATTAATGGGACACGGGAGTCTGATTCGGTAGATACTACTTGTGCAATATTGTTAATAACAGATACTGCTTTATCAATCTCTTCTTGACCAGGTAAAAAACATAAAATATCACCTAGGGCTTCTCTTTGATTTACTTGTACACATGCCCTTATAACACTATCGACAATATCATCACTTGGTGCAGTTAAATAATATTGTGAAACATCAAACTTACGACCTTCAACAAACAATATTGGTGCATTATTGAAGAATTCACTAAATTTTTCTGCTTGTAAAGTAGCAGACATAATGATAACCTTTAAATCTGGTCTACTGTCAGATATCAGAGATTTCAAAAAACCGAGAATCAAATCTGTCAATATTGTTCTTTCATGCGCTTCATCTATAATGATTGTACTGTATTCCTTTAAGGTTTTGTTCATCATCAATTCTCTAAGTAACATACCATCTGTTAAGTACTTCAGTCTTGTCTTGGATCCAGTTCTATTATCAAATCTCACAGAGTAACCTACCTGTTCACCAACATTACAACCATATTCTTGGGATACACGAGTAGCCAAATTAATAGCAGCAACACGACGTGGTTGTGTGACAGCAATACAACCTTTAAGTCCTTTTTTATCTTCTAATAGAAATTGAGGGATTTGTGTCGACTTACCAGAACCTGTTTCACCAATCAGAACAGTTACTTGATTAGCCGATAAATGTTGCATAATTTCATCTCTATTTTGATAAACGGTTAAGTTTGATCTTGTTTTTAAAAGGTCTGTAGCTTTGGATTGCAATATACTTGAAGATAATTTACGGCTAGCAAAATTCTCATCATCATATTCTTCATTATCTAGACTATCTTGGGAATCTCTGAAATTGACAACAGTCCGTACAGGAGGCTTACCTTCAGATTTGTTATTATTTGATCTTCTTTTAAACGGATTTATGGCCTTTCGCTTTCCATTATTATTCTTTTTTCTTATTCCCATCATTTCACAATGAAAAATTGTCCAATCTTGACTCTAAAATCAAGTACGAATCCACAATTTTCTAGAGAATATGTTTAACTTCCAGAAATATGTAACATTATAAAACATTCTAATATATCACTATTATTCTATTCTTTACATAGCTCATCGGTTTTTTTCAATATTTCCAGATTAATTGAAATTTTTCAGATTCCATTTTCGGAAAAATTTCATTATTTCAAAATCTTGAAAAATAACAATTTTAAAAATAATAGATAAAGATAAAAAAATAAGGATATTATAAGCTTAGATATTGGTAATCAATAGTGGTTTTCACACATATATTTGTTTAAAGGTTGCCAGGTTATTAAAGAAGTGATAACTGGCGTTAAATTTGAAATTAGGTTTCAAAATAAATCTTGAACTGATTTACATTTCTAACAACAATAACCATTGTTCCAGGTTCCTAATTTAATCTATACTTTTTAATCTGTTTTCTTTCAACTAAGTTCTACTACTATCCCTTTAGTCAAAATAAAACATATATATATTAATATTTTACCCATGAGCTCATATTATATCCGTTAAGAGACCCACTCCTTTCTATCTTTAGCCATGTTACCAAGGATTAATCTTAATAAACAACGAAAAAATATTAGGATATATTTCATTATATTTGCAGCCACATTTGGGCTAGTATTCCAAGTGCTCCCTAATCTTACTGTTCCAGTTAATTCTCATCTTTGGCTTGGTCACTTTCAAAATATAAAGTTTGGGGTCTACGGTTGGTGTGTTGATATTCCTCCCCCAGCTAACGACTTCTATTGCAGTAAACCTCGTCTAGGTTATGATTCTAGTCAAAGTGTATGGCAACAGTACATTCAAATACCTTCTAATGACAATAAGACAGTATCTAAGTTATTGGTTGTTCATTCAATTTCTGCAGCTTTGTCAATTTTATTATGGATACTAATTATCCCTATTTTTACGTTTAGAACATCCAAAAATTACATTCTTACTGCAGGCATCTTAAGTTTGTTTACTTATTTAACATCATTACTATGCTTTTTAGTCGATATTATGATATTCGTGGCAAATATTTCTTGGATTGGCTGGATGGGACTGGTTTCTACAATTCTTTACGCATTCACTTCATCTTATTTATGGCTAATGAGAAGAAATGCATCCATAAGAGAATTTGAAATGAGAAGATTATATGAAGAAGCAAATACAGGTATTGAAACTTACTCTCTACATAGCATAATTGATGATAGTAAAAAAGATGGTTACCCTATTATTAGACATCAAACAATTATCACTGATGCCGAATCAAGTTTAGATATGGTACCTAATTAACCACAATATTATTTTTATAAGAGAGTGATAGTTACACTGTCATTATCTTAAATTTTTTCCAAAAGTTAAAACAATAACTAATATTAATCTCTTCTTTTGGTAGATATAGAAAATAATATAGCTATCATTGATTACCATGAACTCAAATATCAAGGTATTATTCCTGGTTCCAACATGTATATTCATTTTCCCTTATTTTAGGGTTATCTTTACTATACTTTTTTATTTTTTTTATTTTCAAACAATTATGAAACACATAATATACACTACAATATTATATTCGTACATCAGTTTAAAAGAAAAAAAACCAAAATATTAATAAGTTATAACTAGATTTGAAGTATCAATAGTACCTCAATTGACGATAACTTATTTATATTAGCTACTTTTTGGTATTGCCAACTGAATATTATGATTTATTTCTTATCCATTATACTCTGTGCTTTTAGTTTAGTGAATTCGAATACTATTAACTATGATCAACTTGAAAAATACCAAACAGAAGTTCAAATAAATTCAATATTAACAGATGATTACCTGTCAGAACATTTTCCGCTACTGCAAAACTCATGTAGTAAGAAAGTTCTTTCTCAATTTTTACCTGCTTGCTTAAAGAATGGATTTGAAGCCATTTCAACAAATGAACGGGTAACATATGCAATTGACCTTTCATACTGTGAGTTTGAAGCAACAGGTATGCATGATTATGTTTATCACTGCAATGGCTTTACAGATTCAAAGTTAATAACAGAATGCATGCTGAACACAGAAGTAGCATCACAGTGGTGGACTACCTATAGTGGGCATTATCAAAGTTTACCTACTATCTGTTTTGAAAATTCTCTTCCTTATGAAAAATTTCAAATATTAGAACTTTTTTTGAATATTACAAAATATTATGAAAAATTTAGTGAAAATATTGATATTACACTTAACGATATTTTATTTAATTTCAGCCATTCTTCAATTGAACATTTGAATGATATAAATAGAAAATTTAAAGAATCTTCCAAAATTTTCAATCAAACTATCAAACAGGAACGTGATAGCGTTATGAAAGATATCATGTTAGTCAAATCTGAAATAGCCAACATATCTGAGTCACAATTGACTATTTCAAATAATATAACAAGTAATGGATTTTTAGTACTTGATTCCTTAAACAATATACAACAGAAATTAAGTTCAATTTCTTCCGAGCTTGAGGATAACGATTATGATAATGCAATTGGAACAATAAAACAAAATAATTTAGAATATTTAACACAACTTAGAGAGCAGTCAAAGGATATTCTATCAGATAATGTGATAGACATACAAAACAATCATTTGATGATGACAGAAATTCTCAATTCAAACCTAGGTTCCATGTCAAAATTCTTCGAGCTATTTTCAAATACGGTTAATAGAGCTCAGATAGATTTAGACGACTTTGATACAAATTTACAAAATACTTTATCAAACTCAATTTATGATATTATTTTACCACAGACTTTGGATATACAAGAAGAAGTATTAGCAGAATGGTTTAAGTTGTCTAGTGTTTTCAATGATGAAATTAATGCGCTTAGTCTTTCCTTGAATGATCATTTGAACAATATTAATATTAAAATAGATGATACGGTGGAAAAAATAGACACATTAAATAATTACCTTACTATTTTGGAAAGACATTTCTTTAGGTTTACCAAAATCGTTTCTAGAATATCCAATATTTTTTTTTACGTTACTCAATATACTTTTCGATATTTTAGATGGCCAACTTTTATTTCTGGATATCTAGTATACTTCAACTATTACGGACCTATTAGTATTATTAAAATAGTTTCATCTAAGAAAGTTTTATATTCATCTATTAAAATTACATTATTAATGTTTGCTATTATGGCTGGTTCAAAATTTGGAACATTTTTGTTTAGATATTCTACGGACAACAATATCAATCCATATCTACCTTTAGAATATAATATTGATAGTGGTAAATTATAATAATAAATCATTTAAAAAAAAAGCAAAATCCTAATTATCATAAACAGGTAACAAATATATAAAATATAATGTTTTTCTATATAGCATGAAATAGGCGTATTATAAAGTAATAAAAACTAATTTTTTTTGTAATAACATTCACCCATTTCAATTCATTAATTAATAATAATACCAAAGCTGGTTATTGAAATTATGTGTCTATTTTTCTTTTCTCTTTTTTATGTTATTAAATATTGATGGAATAGTATTAAAAAATGTATCATTTAAAGGGTTTCAGCATTTGGTTCATCTATTGTAAGGGTATCTTTTGATGATTGCAAAACTCTTAAATCTAAACCTCTCTTTATCCCCTTAATAGATTTGGTAGGGGTGGCAAAACTTTCATTTGATTGTCTATCTGTTGTTGAAGCTGCATAAGAAGATGATCTTTTATCTGAATGATTCCTTGGTGAAGTAGTATAATTCATATGTTTTGATTTCGAAGGTAAGAATTCAAAATCATCAGCTTGAACTAATGTATTACCAGAAGATGATGTAGTAGATGGTTTTCTTGCACCCATATCTTCTATATATTGTCTATTCTGTAAGTTTGAAACATTTGTCTCTAAAGATTTTATCTTTGATTTACGAGATTGGGCAACATCTTTCCAATGATTTGCTTCTTTAGATTTAATAGCATTTTCATTTAATGTAATTTGTAAATCTTTTTCTAATAAATTAATTTGATCTAATAATTTTAAATTCATAGTTTCTAAAGTTTGACCTTTAAATTGAGCGAATTCTGCTTGTTTTTGTAATACTGTACCTTTATTTACTTCATCATCTAATGATAATTGAAGGTCAACAACTTGTTCACATTTTTGTAATAAAGTTTGTAATAATAGATCTTGATCTTCTGTATTAAGAATTGATGTTGAATTTGAATTATTTGTTAATTCTCTTGTATTATCATCATTAGTTGGTGATATAGGTGATATTGAAAAATTATGAAGTTCATTTAAATTTTCAGAATTATTTGCTTTTGTTAATAAATGTGCTAAAGTTTTAACTTGTTTTTTTAATTTTCTATTTTCTCTTTCTTGAAATTTGATCTCTTCTTGTAAACCAGATTTACGTTTTGAATTAATTTCAATTTTATTATCAATTTTTTTTAAATTATTTTGTGATTTAATAAATTTTAATTGTTCTTCAAGTAATCTAATTTGTGATTTATAAAAATTTTCCTTTAAATTAATATCTTTTTTCAATAATTCTAATTCTTTTCTTGAATTTAATCCCTTAACATTTTTAATTGTATTATTATTCTTTGATATTGACTTAACCTGTTGAGCTATTCTTAAAGTTAAAAAAGTTTCATCTTTATTCTCTAATAATGGTGAAATTGTTGCAAAAAATAATGTATTAAAATTACCTTCAATTAATATAGCAAAAACATCAACTAAAATCGAATTAAAATCATTATTATTTTGTGAATTAAATTGATATGGTGAAGTACCAGTTTCAGCTAATAAATTAATATAACTTTGCAAATTTTCCATTGTTGAGTTAATTTTTTTAGTCTCTTTTAATGAAAATTTTTGATTATTATCAATATTATTATTAGTGTTATTGTTATTATTTTCATCATCATTTAAGGGAAGTTTTTCATTAATTAAATCTGATGAAGCTAAATCCATTAAAATTAATGAACTAAATTTTAAAATTTGATCATCAATTAAAACTTGTTCCAAATTAATTTTAAATATTAAATTCTTTCTTGAATGTAAATCCTTTGTTGATAAACTTTCAATTATATATGATAATAATTCTTCATAAGAATCCACATAAACTTGTCTTAAATTTTCAATTTCTAATGACATATTATTATTATGATTAGAAGGTACTTTTTTTAATTTTAAAGAGATTAATTCTTTTGAAGGTGATAATAAATCATATATTTTCTCTTCAAATATTTCATAAAATGAGATTGATATTGAAAATTCAATATTTTCAGTCTCTTTAATATTATCAATTTTATTAAATATCTTTTTTGATATACTTTGAATTAGCCCCTCATTAAATATAGTACTATTACTATTAATATTATCATCGTTATTATTAACAATATCGTTGTCATCACTTTTATAAATTTCATTACTTTCATCATTAATATCTACATCGTCTCGAATTGAATTACTTCTCAAAGAAGTCCGTGATGATTTAATATCAATATTTGTCAGTTCAATAGAAGGTGCAGTTACCAAATCACCAAATATTGTAAAAGTTTTACCTGTATTATTTTGACCAAATGTAATAATAGAAGAATTTACACCTTCAAATAAATCTAAAATTTTACTAGATATTATATCATTATCTATTAATTTTGAATTTTTATAATTAGAATCAAATATATTATTAAAATTTTTAAAACTTATAGTATCAGTATCATCAATTGGAGAAGCAACCACTAAATCTTTTTGTTCATTATTAATCTTATATTGCAATAATGCTTTATCCTCAGATGGTTGTTCATATTTAATCCGCACCACAGTATCTACCATTGTTGGAAACCTGTGAGATTAGTTCAAATTCGAGTGTATAGGGTATTATACTATCCTTCTTTTTAAGTAACTAATTATTCTTTAATTCTAACTTCCCCTTGTAGATTATTATTGCTCTCTATCTCCCTTCAACATATGACACTTTTAATTTCAAGATTAACTTTTCAATGCTGGTTTAATTTTATTTCATTTCTATGCCAAAAATGGGATTTTTTACAAAAATTTCTAAATTAAGAAATCTCAACAATTAAAAAAAAATTGTTACAGCCGCGCATCACGTGAATGTGGCGTGAAAAGCATGTGAAAAGCACATGCTTTACGATATATCATAATACATTGATAAAGTAACTATATATCTTTACTACTTCAAATACTCAATTTATTTTAAAAAAATAGATCAAAAAAGATATCTTTGTATTGGTTAAATGATTAGATGATGTTCAAAAATGTTTGATTTCACGTGATTTCTGTTGCAAGATCATATTTACCTGAAAGGGAAATAATTATTCAAATAAAATAATAAATAATTTAATTTTAAACGCTCAAACATTGCAATTTTATTGAAATTAATAGATATTAATGATCAGGATTTAACAAGAGAATCAAGATTTAGTTCTTCTATTTATTCGCTCTTCTTTTTTCTCTGTTTTTTTCTTTTCTTTTCAAAGTATTAATACCATTGTTAAAAGCATAGTATTATTAACACTTTGAAATATTCGATTGGAATAAATTATTTAATTATTAAAGTAAACTCAAAATATTCCAGTATATCAAGTAAATAACCACCACCAATATCCTCTCCGGAATGTTGCCTCTATTTTGAAACAGTAAACGTGTCTTTTACCAGATGAAATTTTTTTTTTGATTTTGACAGTTATTTTGTTCCTGATTGATGGACGGATTAGGAAGTTTAACTGGTTGGAAAGAAAGATTTATTAGAACAATGTGCACAAGATAACCGCAAAAGGTTAAGTTTACTGAGGATTCAACGTACAGAAATTCCACATGAGGTTGCTGCTCAGATCGTCCACAAGAAAAGAAGGAGAAAACTTTTCCTTATACCATAGAATATTTGTTTTTAAAATCAATAATGATCTGCTATCGATGAGCTACTCCTGAGAATGTCGATGCATTTCAAAATTCTTTTGTAAAAAGATCTGTAACTTTTTAAAATTTATATCTCTAGAATACACATTTTTATTTTTTATTTTTTTATCTTTTAATTAATTGTACCATTATTTCCAGATATTTATCATTATTAGTTGATTAAAATCATATCATTATAGATACCCCATCTTTAAAAAACAATATAAAGAATTAAATTGATATTATTCTCTTCTAAAAAATTTTTAAAAATAAAAATAAAATAAAATATGAAAATAAGTGGTATACTTATATTTTTTTATTTTTGGCAAATAGCATTTGCAAAAGATATATCTTCACAAGTTACATTCTCTGATTTAGATATTACTTCTGCTACTAGTCTTAAAACGCCTGAACAAGGTTGGTCTATTTCATTTAATTTTTTTCTAAAGAATGCTTCTACTGTAGGGCAAGGTGATTTTTTCACTTTAGTTCTTCCATTAGTATATCGTATTAAACTTAATGGTAATAATGATTATGCAGATATTATGTTAACTGATGGAACACAAGGTTTTAGTTGTTTTGCTTCACAACAAGCAGCTTATAAATATCAAGATTCTATTTTAACATGTCAAACTGTTAAACCTTTAACTGAGTATGATTCAGTATCAGCTTCTATAGCTTTTGATGTTAGTTTCAGCAATGGTGGTTCTGTCTATACTTATGAATTAGAGAATGCTAATAAAATGGAACCAACTATGGAAATTCAATTTGATACAATGTTAAAAGAAGTTGTTTTTAATACCGCATCAATTTCTGAAGCTATTTATTCAACTTTAAGAACTACAACTTATGATTTTGTTGAATCTTATTATTTACTTACTTCTTGTAAAAATGGTTATATTATGGGTGCCTCTTTCGATATTAACTATAATGTTGATGGAACTAGTCAAGGTATTGATTGTGAATCTATACAAGCTCAATTAACTAATGAATTTAATGATTGGCTTTACCCTAAAAAACAAGGTGATTCTGATACCGCACAAATTATGTGTTTTGGTGATATGGTAATCCTTGATGTTGGTGAAGGTCAAAATAATAATAATCTATGGATAAATGTTTTACAATCAGTTAGTGCTGGTTCAAATAGTTTACTTCATGAAGTCTCAGGTGAATATACTTGTTTCGATACTATGGCAAAAACTTCTTCTGTATCAAGTATCGACTATGTTAAGAATTATATAATCTATCAAGGTTTATTACAAGTTACAGGTACCGTTGTCCCAACTACGTCAATTACAAAAAGAACATCAAAATTACCATCATCTACTTTTACATTTCAACCAGCTACTTCTACAACTAAAGTAACATCAACTACTCATTCTTCATCCAAAAAAAATATTCCAACCACTATTAAAACATCTTCTACAACTCCGCAACCAACTTTAATCTCTTCCACATTACAACCTGGTCTAACTACACTTACTTCATCTAAAACATTTTCGTCCACAGAAAAAGGATACACATCTAATTTTCCAGATCAAACTTACGAATCAACAAACACAATAATTTCTCAACCTGAATCCTTTTCATCTAATCCAGAACCAACATTACAATCTACTTTTCAAGATACCTCAACATCAAACGCTATTCCCGACACTATGATTTCAACTACTAGCAAACAATCTACGATATCTAATCCAATGTCTTTTTCGACCACTTCAAGTCCTCCCGTCAGTTTTTCAACAGAGTCTAGTACGAGCTCACCTTTTACCTCGTTACATTCATTAAACTCTAAATTTAGTCCTATTCCTAGTAATACTCCAGAAATCGGATCAAGTGCAAGTATCTCCGGCAGATACCCAACCAAATCCCCTATCATAAGCATAATAAGCAACCCAAGTATATCAAATACCCTTCTAACTTCAGATTCTCTATCAACTATCAACTCAACTACCAAATTAAGCTCAACTGCTTTTGTTCCATCCACAATAATTTCCAGCACGTCCTCAGGATTGAGTTCTAGCGGCAGCTCAATGTCCAGTTCAGCTTTGTCTTCTTCTGTATCCAGTGCTTCCAGCAAATCCAGTGTTCCATCCTCCTCCTCTGCATCTTCAAGTTCTCAATCCAGCTTGATCTCATCTCCAGGATCTTCCTCCACCTCTGTTTCCAGCACTGTCTCCAGTTCCCACTCCAAGACCAGTTCTGGTTCCAGCACGTCCTCAGGATTGAGTTCTAGCGGCAGCTCAATGTCCAGTTCAGCTTTGTCTTCTTCTGTATCCAGTGCTTCCAGCAAATCCAGTGTTCCATCCTCCTCCTCTGCATCTTCAAGTTCTCAATCCAGCTTGATCTCATCTCCAGGATCTTCCTCCACCTCTGTTTCCAGCACTGTCTCCAGTTCCCACTCCAAGACCAGTTCTGGTTCCAGCACGTCCTCAGGATTGAGTTCTAGCGGCAGCTCAATGTCCAGTTCAGCTTTGTCTTCTTCTGTATCCAGTGCTTCCAGCAAATCCAGTGTTCCATCCTCCTCCTCTGCATCTTCAAGTTCTCAATCCAGCTTGATCTCATCTCCAGGATCTTCCTCCACCTCTGTTTCCAGCACTGTCTCCAGTTCCCACTCCAAGACCAGTTCTGGTTCCAGCACGTCCTCAGGATTGAGTTCTAGCGGCAGCTCAATGTCCAGTTCAGCTTTGTCTTCTTCTGTATCCAGTGCTTCCAGCAAATCCAGTGTTCCATCCTCCTCCT
>JAKTVU010000021.1:0-194834 GCA_030581855.1 Yueomyces sinensis
ACGAATTAACCTCAAAAGATGTGAAACGTATAACCTCAAAACATATGAAACAAGTAAACCTCAAAAACACTTGAACATTATTAATCTTGTATCGATGATGGCAAAATATCTATAACATGTTGTAATAAAATATGGTCAATCTATTTGCTTATATTAAAGCTAGATAAATTATATATTATTGAATGATTTTCTAGGCTACTTAGTTGTCATCCTGTTGCAATACAGTGGTATAAGTCGAATTGTTTAATGTCTGGACAAATAGATAATTTGTTGACATTAGGGATTTAATTAATAAAAGCGTTGTCCTCTTTTATATAACATTATATAGAAAGAGGGAGAGAACATTTTATTCTTGTGAATAATATGTTCTGCTTATATACGTTTTTACTTTTTTATTATACAGTACCAGTTATCATAACATACTTCCTAATTAGGAACTACGTTATTATAACTGTATATAGACTCAGAATATAATTCAACATATGTGTTTTTATATCGTAAACAATTCTAGATAATATATAAGACATTCTTAACAATACATTTACTTTGTTATTTTAAATATCGTAATATGTATTTGTTGTCGTTTTGACGATGGACAAACCAAGGTTTGATGTCAGCGTCACAATTATTAAGTGACAGGTATTCTGAAAAATCAATACAGTCACAAATAGTACCACCTCGAGGTCGAGCAAGACTGTACATCGGTAAGTCAGAACAAGAACAAGCTCCCAGCCATTGATCAAGTAACAACAGGCTCCCAACTAAAGGTTGAGTAACAGAGAACTCACGAGTAAGCTAGAGCACGGTAAATATGAACGTTCAAAGAGAAAACACCGGGGCTCTGAGCGCCGAACTAAAGATAACGAAATGACAACTCATCAATTAGCTATGAGTAATACATCTGACGCACTCACTGTTAGCTAGGTGAATTGATCACGAAGTAATTAGGTCACATATCATTAGTAGGTTAACCAATTAGGAAAGGCCCAAAGATAAGAAGGCGCCTAGGTTATGAGTTAGTGGACAGATGTCCTCCGAACTGTATCGAAGTTGAGCTCTAGTTACGTATAAATAGGGCAGGTATTGACGATGAATATTTAGATTAATTATTAATGGGAATTAGAAAATAAGTAAGGAAAATAAGTAAGATAAATAAGTTTAACAATTACACTAATCTTAGGATACGTCACTTAATATATTAAATATATTAAGACACCCAAAAAGAACATCATCTCTAAAGACCACACATTACCACAAAATTTTGTTATGTAGTATCTGGACTAAAGGAGCGGTTAGTCAATCCTGATGGATTCGTTTTATTAATTATTATACAAGTTGGTTACTTAGGATTTTGATGAGGTACTTCCTTAATTCGAAGCGCCTCTTATATACCTATAAATTAACTTACATATAATACCAGCCATTTTCCGAATGCCAGCCCTCTCACGCGTCACGTGCTATTCACGAGGTTACTAGCCCGTGACTCGATAGCCGCCTAGCATGGTATTACTTTATTACAAATTTCTGTGGTAATGTGAGGTCTTTAGAGATGATGTTCTTAATTCGTGTCTTAATATATTAAATATATTAAGTGACGTTGTCTAAGATTAGTGTAATTGTTAAACTTATTTATCTTACTTATTTTTCTTATCCTTTTTCTAATTCCCATTAATAATTAATCTAAATATTCCTCGTATAATTATATATAATTTATACATAATTTAATTTAATTTTAATATTAAATTTACCATTTTTATTAATATTTTACCCTATTTATACGTAACTAGAGCTCAACTTCGATACAGTTCGGAGGACATCTGTCCACTAACTCATAACCTAGGCGCCTTCTTATCTTTGGGCCTTTCCTAATTGGTTAACCTACTAATGATATGTGACCTAATTACTTCGTGATCAATTCACCTAGCTAACAGTGAGTGCGTCAGATGTATTACTCATAGCTAATTGATGAGTTGTCATTTCGTTATCTTTAGTTCGGCGCTCAGAGCCCCGGTGTTTTCTCTTTGAACGTTCATATTTACCGTGCTCTAGCTTACTCGTGAGTTCTCTGTTACTCAACCTTTAGTTGGGAGCCTGTTGTTACTTGATCAATGGCTGGGAGCTTGTTCTTGTTCTGACTTACCGATGTACAGTCTTGCTCGACCTCGAGGTGGTACTATTTGTGACGTCTCTGACAGCCCTTGTAGCTTGGCCCTGCTACCTCGGCGGTTATGCCACAAATTGTGAAAGACATTTAAGATGGTATTATAAGATTTAATCAAAAACATAATAATGGTAAAATCTTAGCTAAATGATTATATTATTGGACCATAGTCATCTATTCTTTCAAGAGTGACATGAACTGTTATATAACCTAGTAAAGAGGGTACGATCCTGCTTGTATTATATATAGCTGGTTACCTACTATGGTTTGAGGATAATAGTCAGATGATTGATTACACAGCGAGCGCGCGTAACCATCACTATTTACGTATAAGTAAGATAATATCAGTTAACCTTATTTTCTAAAGAGCTTAAGCTCCAACAACAATCATAAGTATTTGAATTAGTATTAAAATAATTGAATTTAATGTATTAATTGAGTTAGGGTTCACGAGTTATGAACAATTGTTTTACTCTTTAATGAATGATTAATTTATTAGTTGTTAACATTTTTAAGCTATAACCTCAATAAATTTGAATAAAGAAACTCTTTAATAATATATATAAATTTGAAATAGGGAAATACTTTTAATGTTTAAGAAACTATCCACTCGTGTCATATCATTTCTTATAAAACTATCTTTCTTTATATATAAATACTAGCTATATATTTCAAGTATAGTATCTTTGGAAAATACAAAGGTAGTAATACTTACTTTCCTAGCATATTTTGACTTTTGAATATATATATATATATATATATATATATACTAGTTAGTAGTACTTTAAAAGCATGAAGTATTTTAAAAGTTATTTTAGGTTATATACTTGATTGAATTTTCTTATTTAAAAAGTATTGGAATATGTGAATTGAAATTTTTTTAAATTATTAGTTATTTATTAAACATAATTATTACAAATTTAGAAATAAAAAAAAAAAATTAATAAACGTTACTAAAATATTAGAATTACAGGAGAAATAAAAATAATAACAAAGATAATAAACAAATAGTCTGGAATATCCGAATTAAACAGAAAGGGCCAAAAAAAAAAATAATATGCCGATAATCTATCATGATAATAGTAAATAAATAATAAATGCAATGTAATGGATTTTTTGAAAAAAAAAAATGTTGATATTAAAATTTAATATCTTTTCCTGATGCAAAACTCAACAACATGTAAAAGTTTAAGCATGAAATTAAAATCCATGTTAGTGTCACAAGCACATTAGTCAATTTACTATTACTCATATCAACACATTTTGGAACACCATTTCCTTGGTTATCATTATTTGTAGGTAATGATAAAGTCATTAATGTTTCAGCAATACTTGGATTTCTGGAATGTGACGCTAGTTGATTACTTTCAATATCTCCTTCATTTTGTGAAGCATTATCAGCATCTATACCTAAATTTTCTAATGGAATAACTTCATCATTTGGAGCAATAACAACGCTCATAACTTTTTTACTACTTGTAAAATACAATAATGGGGCACTAACAAATGGTAATAAGAATGATAAGACGACTTGTGATGCATTTAATGCACCGGATAAACCTTCTCTACCTGCTACTAATACTAAAATTAAACATGGTGTAATTGCAACAGCTCTTGTTAAAGCTCTTCTAACAGCAGGTGAGATAGTCCAATTTAAGAAACCTTCACTTACCATTTGACCACTTAAAGTACAAACGATACCTGCACTTTGACCTGAAAATAACAATGCTAACACAAAGACTGTACCTGCGGTCTTTGATAAAGTAGAACAAAGTAAATTATAAATTGAGAATAAATCAGCATCTTGTGATGCAGGAGTATTACCATATAAAGTAGCACCAGCCACAATAAGAATTGAACAATTAACGAAAAGAGCGACAGTAAATAGAGATACTAAAAGTTCAGCGACAGTCAAATGTAAAGTTTCACTAATAGCTTGATAAGATGGATGATAATAGATATGGTTATTCATTTCATCATCTTCAGTTGGATTATAATGACCTGATTTAATATCATAATCTCTTAATCTTGGTTGAACAACACCAGAACCTAAATATAAAGAATGTGGCATAACTGTAGCACCTAAAATGGCTAAACTTAAGTATAAGCCATCACCATCTATAACGGCTCTAGAGGGTAAAAATCCATGAAGAATATCTTTTGCAGGACCTAAATCAGCATAATACATTTCCAAACCAAAACAGATAACTGTTGCGACGACTAATAATGAGACAAACCCTTCAAACCAACGAACGACATTCAAAGAACCAGATGGACGGTAAGCCATTAAAACAATTAAAACATCTAAAGTAGTTAAGATGACACCTAATGCCAATGGAATCTTGAATAAAATGTTTAAAGCGATTGCAGTACCTACAACTTCTGCTAAATCTGTAGCGATGATAGCAACTTCAGCTAAAATGTATAAAGCTAGATTAATATGAGGATGTAAATGTTTTCTACAATTTTGAGCTAAATCCAAACCTGTAACTGCACCTAATTTAGCACATAGACATTGCCAAAATGCGGCTATAATATTTGACACCAAAACGGAAAATAATAATTTATATTTATGAGCAGAACCTGCTGCTACAGCTGTAGAATAATTACCAGGATCCATATAAGCGACAGAGACCATAAGGCCAGGGCCGACAAACTTTGCATACTGTCGTATGTGCTTACCGATCAAACTTAAGAAAGTTGTTGAATCTGATAAAACGGTATGTGGATCTGTCTGTAATGGAACATTTGGAGAAGTATTTTCTGAAAAAGTTCTTGTATTGGAAACAGTTGGTGAAATATGTGGAGACGAAGGAGTTGATTCGGGCTGTATTTGAACATAATTCATAGCCATGATTAAAGAATGAGTGGGTGATTTGTATGAGTCTTTTGTCCTTGTTCAAATTAAATTAAAAAAAAAAAGAAAGAAAGAACGATAAAAATGTGTGTTATTGAATAAATAATTAATTTAGATGTAAAAGATTTGAATAATATAGCAAAATAAGCACACAGTGGTTATAACAAGAGACTTTGATTCAATGCCAACATTACTAAATTAAAGCGTCAACACTATTTTTTTTACTCTTCTTTGTTTTCCCGGGCTTCCTTGCTCTTCTCGCTGTGGATCTTGTTGAGTATGAAAAATCACGATAAAATTCCAGAGGTGACGCTAAAAAAATAGCAAGAAATAGAGGTTACATGGCTATTCAGAGTAGAAATAGTACTAATTATCAACTATAGTGTATATATATTAGCCATATACCACTCAGTTAGTTTACCGAGCCTAGGTACTAAGAAATTAAACGCATGATACAAGAATAGAATAAGAGTGTATTACACGTATACAATAGTATCCACGCGATAAGATCTTTCAGACAAGACACCATAGCATGTATATATATTATATACCATGATGTTAATTGGCAATACTGACCCACAATCCTGAAGTGACAGCAACATTGGCGGCAAGTCATCTGTACTACTTTTGCCAGCAAAAGACAGCTCTGACAACCTGGTTTTACGCGCCTGCCAAAGCGCGTCGACAAGAGCGATGCGATTGGAAAAAAGCCATTTTAACAATGAAGATATATCAGGAGGGTGCTCTTAACAGTGGTATGTTTGAACTGTATATTATCTGACTGTACGCGTGTGTGTTAAGTAGACTCTGTATATCTCTACATCATGGTTTATCATTTAGTCGTCACTCCAGAAGATGTCTCGAAAGAGGCGCCAATCATTGCTCTTCCTCATCCTCATAATCCCAAGCAACAGCTGAAACTGTTACTGTCAGAAAACAAAGAGAAATTGTACCAATTACGTCCAATCAGATTGGGACTCAGTAAAGAGGCACAAACACCTGATGGTGAACCATTATACGTTAAAAGTTTGATGTCCTCCGATGACCACGTTGTTGGCGCTGGTGAACCAATGATTCATATGGCATTGCCTTATGATCTTACTTTTTCACTATGCAGTGTTTCAGAAGCAGACACTCCATCAACTGAAGAGAAACCACGCTACAGACCTACCACAGAACTACAAGCATATCTTTCTCAGACATATTCGCCTAATTGGGCCAAAATTCCTCTCCCATTGTTCACTAAAGCACTTAACAAGATCTCCACTCAAGTAACAGAGGCTGGTGATGAATACTTTAGTCTGGACTTTGAACATGTTAAACTGTTCTTAAAAGACACTGTAGAACGTATATCTGCCAACCTACCACCAACATTGAAGAGACTAGGTGCTGACAATGAAGATACTCGCTTGGTTTTGGCTGCAGACCTGTTGCGCTCCGAGATTTCGAAGAACGCTTTTGCTGGTATCCGCGAATTATTCATAACTCATTACGACAAGTATCTCGCTAGCAAAAGGGCAACAAAGGTAGTGACAGATCCCAACTCTATCCTCGGTAGTAACCCAACAAAGGCTAATAAAGTGGTGAAACCTGTCTCTAAAAAGACAAAAGATAATAAAAAGACTAAAGTTACCAGAGGCGCAATTGACAGTTTTTTCACCAAGAAGAAATAGATCCATTGTTGTTATTTTTTTCTTTTGGCACATCCCCCTTACTACGTATTTGAAAAACTTTTAAAAATATGACTGTAAGTTCTAATACTACCAAGACTGTCACAACTGATATATGTCTATTCGATCTAGATGGTACATTGGTCGATACCACTGTTGCTGCTATCAATGTTTGGACAGATCTATGTAACAGACATGGTGTTGATGCTGAGGATTTATTAAGACACTCCCATGGTGTCAGATCAACAGAAATCATACAGAATTATTTCCCTGATCTCGATAATTCTCAAAATCAAATCTCTAGAAAATTAGAAGAAGAAATGGTCGATAAATATCGTGATACAGTTAAGCCAGTTGATGGATCTATCAAATTATTGAATGCTCTTCCAAAGGAAAAATGGGCTATTGTAACAAGTGGACCAAAATGGTTAACTCATCTATGGTTTGATACCACTCCAATGGAAAAAGTAAGAAAACCAGATGTCTTCATTACATCAGAATTAGTCACTAAAGGTAAACCTGATCCAATGTGTTACATGATGGGTAAAAATGCACTAACAAATAACAATTCTTCTGCAAAAGCTGTTGTTTTTGAAGATGCCCCAGCTGGTATTAAAGCCGGTAAAGCTATGGGTGCAACTGTTATTGGTATCACTACTACATATGACAAAAGCATTTTAGCAGAAGCTGGTGCTGATTACATTGTCCCAGATTTAACTGCTGTTTCCACGACTACATCTGCCGATGGTAAAATTGTTTTAACCATTGTCAATCAATGATTTCCCTTTTTTTTGGTGAAGATGAAAAATAGATTTAAAAAAAAAAAATGGATTACATTTTCTATTACGAATACTTTTTTTATGTTTTATTTTTCTTAATGATTTTTATAAAGATATATAAATACTAAAATATTTTTTTTTATTATTAAATTGAACTTATTTTTGCCTTATATATGGAAATAATAAGAATAGGTATTCGTTTATCACTCTATAATATATGACCCGAAGGAAAATAATTAAAATTAACTTTAAATCCAGATTTTTTTTTTTTCATATTTATAAAATATAAAGGCATTAAAAATTATATATAAACTTTAGGTATAATAAACATGCATAACGTACCTGATAGCCATGTGTAATGAGAGGGCAGAAAACAAAAATAAAATAAAAATATTCAATAACTCGAATATAGATTACATAAAAAATAATCAATTTGATTACCAAACATCTTCTTGGAAACGACCTGAACTCTTGAAACTCTTTAGAACATCTAAAGCTTCATCCTTAGTCATACCCTTACTCTTTAAGATTTCAACAAAGACTTCATTAACATCTCTAGCCATACGTTTAGCATCACCACAAACATAGATAAAAGCACCAGCATCTAATAATTTTAAAACTTGCTTACCATATTCCTTTAATTTATGTTGAACGTAAACTTTCTTAGAACCAATACGAGAATGACAAACAACCATTTCAAAGCTCTTACCTAAAGTCTTAGCGTAAACTGGCCATTCTTCCTTGTATAAGTAATCACCTTCATCACGAGAACCGTAGAATAATAAATGTTGACCTAATTTTAAGTTTGGTTCATTCTTCATCATAGCAACACGATCTCTAATGAAACCACGGAATGGTGCAACACCAGTACCTGGACCAATCATAATAACAGGAGTTGATGGGTTAGTTGGTAATCTGAAAGTAGATTTACGAACATAAACAGGAAGTTTGTAACCATCGAATAAAGAGCGTGGACCATTTAAGTCATAATGAACAGGTAGTTTATCTTGTTTCTTATTTTGGGATACTTCAATATTACGCAACATGTTAGTAGTGATACCAACGGTAGTTTCATTTGTATCTGGATTTGGAAATTCTTCAACAATAGCAGTTATATGAACAATTTGTTTTTCACTAATAGAAGATGAAGAGATAGAATAATAACGTGGTTGTAATTTTGGAACAGATTCACATAAGAATTCCCAAGGGACTTGAGTCCATGGTTTACCATTGGATAATTTCAATAAAGCATCAGCTAAATTAATATATTTTGAGGTAACCTCTGAAGCAAAAATATTCTTATCCTTAGATAAAGTTTGGATACGAGCTTTAATATCAGGAGTTGGAGCGAATTGAACAAATTGACCGAATAAATCTCTAGAGATTGGACCAGTAATTTCCATATAATGAGCAACAGCAGCACGAACTGTAGTTGGAGAAACTGGGAATGGAATTTTAATAGTTGGATCAGTTGGTTTCAAATCGAAGATTTCATTACCAGAACCTAAATTGAAAGCGTGTAAGAATTTTTCAACATGTTCAGTTGGATTAGTTGGCCAGATACCTAAATGATCACCAGTAGAGTATTTCATATTAGAAGCAGAAATATCGAATTCTGCATGAATACAATTACGAGCATTACCCTTAGAGAATAATTCATAAGATTTAGCAATTGGAGCGACATAAGGGTAACCTAAATCGAAAGGACCAGTTTGTAAACCAGCAGAATTTGTTGGTAATTTCTTTGAAGGTAAATAATGAGCGGATGGTTCACCAAGAGAAACTTTATCAGTAACTTCAGCTAATTTCTTTAAGATGAAAACAGGATCCCATTTTTGAGCATGTTCAGAGAAGTTACCTTCAACCTTTATTAGTTCAATAATCTTTTCTTTCCAAGACATATAATCTTCATCAGTAGTAGCGGTACCATCATCGGCCATACCGAATTCACCTAATTTGGTTGCACCTGCATCGTTCAAACCTTTTAAAGTTCTCTTAGAAGCGCCGTTAAAGAATTCATAAGTGGAGTTACCTAAACCGAATAAAGTGAATTTAACATTGTTTAAATCATCAGAGGATGCAGAAGATAAGAAATGATCGAAACTAACAGCAGTATCTGGGAAATCACCTTCACCGTAAGTAGAGATGAAAAATGAGACAATGGTGTTATCTGGTAATTCGTTTAAAGTATCAAAATCATAGTTGCTAACATCAGCGCACATGACATTCAAAGCGAATTTAGTCTTCATCTCTTTAGCGAATTTCTTGGCGTATTCTTCAGCAGTACCAGTTTGGGAACCATAAAGAACCAAGAAGTTCTTATTATTGGCACGGAAAACCTCATTGATATCACGAGAACCAGTGTTAACAACACCTAAGTCAGTGTCTTCATCAAATAAGATTTGTTCTAACTTTTCACGGTTGTAGTAGGCAACAACACCTACGACTAAACCTGCAACGACAGCAACGTCTACAACATCAACCATTTTTAGTTATATGTACTTTTTTGTATTTTCTGGAAAGAGAGTGGTATCTAAGGAATTAATCAATAAAAAGCAGTTCAACAAAGTAGAACACAATACTGAAAGAACGTATATATATGTAAAGCGACAGCCAAGTGTGAGCAATTCTCTGAACGTATATGATTCCAACAAAGGACCCTTTGTAAAGCTGAACAGAACAAGCAGATAAGAAGAATAAAAGGGAATGGAACAATACACAGGCCAGGTACGACGACTCACTTTTTATTTATATACGCAATTTTTCACTTCTCTCTGTCTCATCATCGTATGCGGTCTCATTGCACCACGCTGAGCGAGAATAGGAGCGAAGGATCTCGTGTGTCGGTCAACACGAAACCTCTTTAACGCACAATGCATTCTCGAATGCGCTTGGCTATTGAGGCAGCACAGTGTGCAACTGTTTGATCAGCAGCTGTTCTTGAACGTCGTCTTGGTTTAAGAGGTCCTTGGCCATCTTGGCAATGTTCTCAGGAGTGAACTCTAAAAGAGCTCGACGGCCCATTTGGTATGCAGTTACTGTACCTTCTGTCTCAGAGTCTTCTTGGGATTTAGCCAAGTACTCTTTCTTGGTAAACCATATGAACAGATCATCGATAGGCATATCAATGATCGGGATGGGGGTGCCATCTGTGGGGACACCAAAATTCTGAAGGAATTTTGACAATTCTTCTTCCAGGACTCTGTTATTAGAGAATGCTGTGAAACACATGCATATGCATGTAAGACCCTGTAATGTCAATTCTTGTTCTGTAGATAATGTAGGAGACGTGGTATTGTGTGTCTCCATGTCTCTGGTGATATATTGACCATTAAGGATTGCATTGTCATATTGGCACGAATTCTGAAGCTCAACTAGGTTTTCTAGTTGTAGGGACTCTGGTAAACAATCCAATAAGATGAAATGGGTAGCAGTTCCTTTCTTGTGGTCTGTGTTGGCATTGCCAGGATCAGAGGTGCTATTGTTACTGGACATACCAGTAGCAGTGGCTGCATTGGTACTGTTTAATTTGGCGATATTAGAAGGTATTTCTACTAAATGCATTCCATACACATATTCTAATATAGTGTTCACAGCTTCTAAAGTATTTTGTAAAGTATCTTTGGAATTGTTGATTTTTTTAGCATCTTTTAACAATTGTGTTAGTCTTGAACGTGGAATAATCGTATTCTGGTTCTCTGTATATGATAGTATACCCCTCACCATAATCTTGGCGACCGAAGCAAGCTTGCTATCAGAATGTAATAGATCCATTTCCGCTTCCATTGCAATACGTTTATTTTTATTTAAATATTCGAAAGTTTGTTTTTGTAGTAACAGTCAAAGATATATAATAAACACAGCGAAGCATAATTAAACAATGGAGAAATGTGTCTATATATATGTATATTTACTCGACATTGGATGTCTCAACTAGCTACTAATTACGTATGCAATAAGTGCTCATTATCGATAGATCTAAAGCTTCGCGTTATTATTGAAAGCCCGTTTCTCTGTAAACCGGTCTGAGCGTGAAAAATTACGAGATATTGTAAATAGAGTCTATAGAAAAAGTTTCGAATAGTTATTGAAGTATAATAGTGTATTGTATTAATCCATAGATTGTTGTATAAGACAGTTCTTCTGTTTTTCAATCATATTGCTAAAGAAGTGAATCATGACGATCGATCGTTACACATTAAATTTTCCGTTAAGTCAGTCAAAGGTTGCTGCTAAATGGTGTTTATGGGATCTCATATTGATCCCATTTCTAGTAGTATGCAATGCTCTTGTATACAAATTTGAACCATTCCAACGTCAATTCATTATTAATGATATTGCATTATCCCATCCATATACTGAAAGACAAAGGGTAGACGATATTCAATTGTTTACGTATAGTTTGGGTATTCCATTCATAACAATACTTGTAACTTGTACACTATTTGCACATAGTTCTCATAGATGGTACTTACTATATATGTCATGCCTGGGTCTTTCTATGTCATTCATCGTTACTTGTTTATTCTCTAATTTTATCAAGAATTGGATTGGAAGATGTAGACCAGATTTCATAGCCCGTTGTCAACCTTCACCTGATGCTCTGCCTAATACTCTATATACAGCTCAAGAGATTTGTCAAGCAGCTGATAAAGCGCGTATATTCGAAGGTTATAGAACTACCCCTTCCGGTCATTCTAGTGAAAGTTTTGCTGGCCTGGCATATCTACATTACTGGTTATCTGCTCAATTGATAACATTCAACAGAGAAATTGCCTTATTTAGAGTACTGATAGCATGGAGTCCTATCTTAGTTGCTGTTTTAATTGCTCTATCAAGAACACAAGATTACAGGCATCATTTTGTAGATGTAGTTATTGGTAGTGCATTAGGTTGGGTAATCGCTAGATGGGCATACAGCTGGTACTTCACTGATGATCATTTCAGTCCTAAACTCGATGATTCAGATGTTCCTTTACCTGAGGAAGAATTAGGGTACGATAGACTAAGTTTACCCACCTCCTCTAGTAACTTCTAATGCGCTCTCCACCTGATCGATACGTACAATTATATAACGACTTTTTCATCTTATCTTCAGATATTTTTTACGATATATTTATTAATTAATTAATCCAGTTTTTAAACTTTATTAAACTACATTCTTCTATATTTACCAAATCGATATTTATAGTCACCTTTAAATATCATTTACTGACTTCTCTTATTGTGAAGACAGTGGATCGTCATTTCCTGCGGAGTTAGAGCCTCGCTCATTTTCAATAATGTTTCTAGTTCTTGGAGCCATTTTTAGTATCTTGTTGTTGTTATATATATGTACTTCATTATATATTTTATAACCATGTTTAAGTGTAGATTTAGAAAGAACTTGACTTGAAACTTAGTTGAAACTTTACCCAGTTTATATACGTTTAGAATTTGGATTCCAAAACCCTTGTCGGTATTTTCGGTGTTGTGTTATCGATAACTATCTCTATTTTGGTTTATATGTGTGTTGTATTCCACTGCAAGTAAGAATGGTAATTCTATTTGATGTCTCTTAGTGACTCTAATTGCTGTCGTCATTTCTTGTCATCACGTGTATATTTGGCGCACCTTTACACTTATCTTTAGGCGATCTTATCTCGTCCCGGGAAAGCGCTTTTCTTATATCATTAAAAACGTTGGATATTTAAGTATGTATGAGATTAACTTTTCATAACTAGAAGCTGTAGATCTACACAAAACCAAATAGTTTTATTTTAAACTTACTGTACCCACTATTTAGTGATATTACCTTTAAGAAGTGGTCTTTGTGATTCCTTCTACTTTTGGGTATTTCCTATAACTTATAACCGTCCAAATGTCTCAGAAACCTTTAACTTTACAAGAATATTATGATATACAAAATAATGAACTCGAAGCGATTAAATGTATTTATATGGATGATTTTAAAGATTTGACTAGAAAGAAATCTAGTTGGGATAAACAACCTCAAATTATCTTCGAAATAGGCCTTCGGTCTCTGGAGAAAGATCCAGAGGAATCATCCCTAACTTTGCATATTGCATTGACTCCAATGTATCCACATACTGCTCCAGAAATATCATTCACCGATGTTCAGAATGTCTTAGATGGTCAACTAAGACAATTACGAGAAGATTTTAAAAAGATCCATAAGGATTCAAATGGCCAAGAATTTATATTTGAAATTACTTCAACTGTTCAGGAAAGGCTTGATGAATTCCAAAACTTTTCTAATTCACAATCTTTAGAAGAGGAGAGAGCACAACGGTTAAAAGAAGAAGAAGAAAGATTGAAAAAAGAGGACCAAGAGAAAAAAGAAAGGATAGAAAAGAAAAGGGTTACTGATCAAAAGCATCTTGACGAAATTATTAAAAAAGAAATTGCCAAAAGAAAAGATGATGATGATGAACAATTATTTAACAATTCTACAGTGCCCATAGATTTATTGCCACCACAAGAGTGGATAGTGTCTGGAGAGGCAATTGTGTTTTCTAAACCAATTAGAGCTCGGTTGCCCAATAATACTGTGTTCAAATTTCGAGCTGTTGTGAATCCAAGACCAATTAAGGTCACAACAGGTTTACTTGCCTTCGGTGATCATTATCTCGTAAAACCTTATATTCCCACTGATTCACCATTAGCAGATGTGTTAATGTCTTCTGAAATCATGGATAGTTTCTTTTACTTATTAACAGAAATTGATTTAAATAATGCTCATTTTAATACAAGTGGTGGTAAAAAAGAAATTTCAAATTTAGAAAAAGAATTAGATTCCATTTTAAAAGTTAAGCATGATAACGTGGATCGACTATATGCATATACAATAGAAAGAAAAGGTAAAAATAACTCAACATTTGTTTGGAAGTTAAGACTTCTTTCCGCTTATAGCAGAACATACTCTCTAAGTGATATTATTTGCTCTGTTGGTTATGTAAATTTAGCTACTGCGCGTATTTGGATGATACGTATCTTAGAAGGTCTGGAGTCTCTTCACAAAATGGGGATATTTCATAAATTTATTACAGTAGATTCTATTTTATTAATAAAAGATGAAGATTTCGGAACTACTATACCTAAATTATCATGTCCTTCATATGGTTATAGAATAATTAATATGTTGAAACATTATCCAAATAAAAATTCCTATACAGGTTCATTTCCATCTTTAGCTTGGCATCCTCCAGAATTTTCAAAAGGCAATGCTAATTCTGTTAACTCTAAATCATTCCGAACCTCAGATGTTTGGGAAACTGGTGTTGTATTTTTACAAATGCTATGTGGTATGGATATAACACAAGATTTTTCATCACCAGAAGATCTACTGGAGAATACTAATATTGAGAGTACTTTATATGATCTCTTACAAAAAATGTTAGATGATGAACCTAAAAAGAGATTAGGTCCTTTGGAACTTTTACCAATGAAATTTTTAAGAACAAACATTGATTCTTCATTGAATAATTTAGTAATTTACCCAGGTGATAGCACGTTAAGTTTCGATAATAGACGGTTATCCGAGCATAGTTCTAAATCTAGAGCATTTTCTCACTCAAGTGGTATACGACGTAGCTCATTCAACGTTAGATCCAAATTTCATTCTTTAAATACAGCTACAAAGTCAAGATATGAAACTGACTTTGAAGAAATTGCTGTGCTGGGTAAGGGTGCCTTTGGTCAAGTAGTTAAGGCGCGTAATACGTTAGATAGTAGATATTACGCTATTAAAAAGGTGAGACATACCGAAGAGAAACTTTCAAATATTTTAGGTGAGGTGATGTTATTAGCAAGTTTAAATCATCAATATGTTGTTCGTTATTATGCAGCCTGGTTGGAAGAAGATATGTTTAGCGAAAATGCGTTAATCAGTTCCGACGAAGATGATGATGAATCTTCAGGGTCTGATGAAGAAACATCATTTTCTAATAAATATGACGAAGATACTGGTGATTTATTTAATCAATCAAGCCTTTTCCAGACACGTAATTCTCCGAGTGCTGAAGAAGAGAACTGGGATTTCATTTCAGGTTCTGGCTATCCAGATATTGTCTTTGAAAATAGTGTAAATGATGGAGATAATACAGAATCTGATTCCAATTCTGACTCAGGTTCCGGATCAGATGAATCTAGTGATGAAGAATCAAGAAGTTTGTCAATAGTTCGAAAAAATAATATTCAAAGTAAAAAGAAAAGTACGTTATTCATTCAAATGGAATATTGTGAAAATAAAACCCTATTTGATTTAATTCATTCCGAAAATCTAACCTCACAAAGAGATGAATATTGGCGTCTATTTAGACAAATATTAGAAGCACTAAGCTATATTCATTCACAAGGTGTTATTCATAGAGATTTAAAACCAATGAATATTTTCATTGATGAGAATAGAAATATTAAAGTTGGTGATTTTGGTTTAGCAAAAAATGTTCATAAATCGGTGGATATCTTAAAGTTAGACTCATATGTCAATGAAGGTTCAGAAAATTTAACTTCTCAAGTTGGTACTGCATTATACGTCGCAACAGAGGTATTAGATGGAAATGGAACATATAATGAAAAAATTGATGTTTATTCCTTAGGTATTATATTTTTTGAAATGATTTATTCATTTAGTACTGGTATGGAAAGAGTTCATATTCTTAGAGCATTGAGAAGTGAATCAGTTGAATTTCCTCCTGATTTTGATGAATCAAAAATGAAGGTCGAAAAGAAAATTATTAAACTTCTTCTTGATCATAATCCAAATAAAAGGCCCGGTGCTCAAGATTTGTTAAATACGGGTTGGGTTCCGACTAAACATCAAGATGAAGTGATAAAAGAGGCACTAAGAAGTTTGGCAGATCCATCTTCCCCATGGCAACAGCAAGTTAGAGAAACATTATTCAGTCAAGTTTACAGTTTGACTAATGATATTCTTTTCGATAATTCAAAACCTACAACGTCGCCCTTTGTTCAGATACTTAGATCTCAGATGACGGAAGAAGTAATTAAAATTTTCAGAAATCATGGTGGTATTGAAAATAATGAGCCAATTAGAATATTTCCTAAAGCACCAATATACGGTACCCAGAATGTATATGAATTACTAGATAAGGGTGGGACAGTTTTACAACTTCAATACGATCTAACATATCCAATGGCAAGATACCTTTCCAAAAACCCGCATTGTGTTGGTAAACAATTTAGATTTCAACATGTTTATAGACCTCCTCAAAAGTCAAGTTCCTCTCTTGAACCAAGAAAATTTGGTGAAATCGATTTTGATATTATTTCCAATGCATCATCAGATTCTCCATTTCATGATGCAGAAAGTATTAAGATTATTGATGAGATATTGACTGCATTCCCTGCTTTTGAAAAAACGAATACCCATTTTGTGATCAGTCACTCAGATATTTTGGACAGTGTCTTTAATTTTACTAACATTGATAAGGCGCAAAGAACATTAAGTTCACGTCTACTTTCCCAAGTTGGTTACGCCAGAACATTCAAAGATATTAAGAATGAGTTAAAATCACAGTTTAATCTATCATCAACATCATTGAATGATTTAGAATTATTTGATTTCAGACTTGATTTTGAGGCTGCAAAGAAAAGATTAAGAAAGCTAATGGTCGATAGTCCACATTTAAGAAAAATTGAAGAAGCTCTATCTTACATTTCTAAAGTTATCAACTTGTTGAAACCATTTGAAGTTACCCGAAACATTGTAATTGCTCCACTAAGTAATTATAATAGTGCATTTTATAAAGGTGGTATAATGTTCCAAGCAGTTTATGATGACGGTTCCTCTAGAAATTTAGTTGCAGCTGGTGGTCGATATGACAATTTAATAAATTATTTTGCTAGACCTTCTAGTGATAAAAATACTGGTACAGCTCGTCGTGCTGTGGGTTTCAATCTGGCATGGGAAACTATATTTGGTATTGCTCAAAATTATTTTAAAGTTACAGCATTAACAAAGAATAAAAAAAGAAATAAATTTTTAAAAGATACAGCTGTTGATTGGAAACCAAGTAGATGTGATGTATTAATAGCTAGTTTTACTAAATCATTATTAAACACAGTTGGTGTTCAAATTATCAATCAATTATGGAAAAGAAATATTAAAGCAGATTTTCTGCGTGATTGTTATACAGTCGAAGATGTTGTTTCTGGTGCTCAAAAGGATGGTGTCGAGTGGATCATTTTAATAAAACAACAAAATAATATGGGCACTAGTAGTAAAAGAAAATATAAACCATTAAGAATAAAAAAATTATCTAGTGATGTGGATATCGATTTAACTTTAGATGAATTTTTAGCATTATATCAACAAGAGGTTAATTCGCAAAATGGTATCGAATCTAATGTATTATTTAATGATGGTATTGAGGAAAACATCAATGGTAATAAATGGGATGATAATCATAGCAGTGATAGTGAAATGTCTGGTGGAAATGAAGATTCTGGTCCTGATACACAAAAGGTAATTTATATTCCAAATCTTGCATCACGTTCAAAGAAATCTAATAAGAGAGATAAATGGGTTTACGAGGATGGAGCAAGAAATATATCTAAATCAATTGTTCATGGTCTATCAACAGCGCCAATTATAACCGTTGATGCAATTAGAGAAGACACACTAAATATCATTGCCATTACATCATTGGCTCAAAAGGATGAATGGTTACGTAAGGTTTTTGGTGCAGGTAATAATTCCCTACCTAGAAGTTTTGCCACCAGTATTTATAATACTCTTTCCAAAGAAGCATCAAAGGGACATCATTGGGCTATATTATGTTGTCATAAGACAGGTATGTCGTGTGTGGTTGATCTTCAAAGATGATAGTTCTGGCACGTGCCGATCAAATTACGTATTATATTTAATCATACATTCACAATATTATGTAGAGGTATTATATAATGTAACGAATTTCATTTATACCTTTAGTAAAATTGGTTTAACCAATATTTCCTAAGTATAACTTTTTATAAAATGGTACTTTTTTTATATTTTGTTTCATTAAAAATTGAAGATTTCCTAATGAAATATTAGAATATTTGATATTTTAAAAAATAATTGCTGAACTAAATAATGTTTAAATTACAATACACTTTTTTGTAATAACATTATACCATTAAACTTATGATGTTAAGTAAATTAACATTGGATCTCTGTTGTAGAAAATATGAGGGAAAAGACTACGACACATTTACTGACACAATCATGCTGCCCCCTTTTACAACCCCCAAACCAGATATATTACACTTCACATATACTCCACTAACTTTAATATCACTGGTAATAGTGTATCAAGTATACATGTTTTCTAAACCATACTTTATAACTGGAATAAAATGCATTATTGTCAGACAGGGTTTGTTTTGCACGTGATCTGGGCAGATATCGGTATCTTCCCCAGTCGGCCTCCTACTGCTACAACAATGAAAGCATAAGAAGATAGTCCTTTATTTTAAACATCTCTTATTATTGTTATTTTTCAAAGAGCAACAGAGATAAATAAAGCCCTGTACTTTATATACATTTTACTACACAAGTAACATCCCCAATACAATGCCAATCCGTGTATCCCCTGCTATTATGAGAGGTGTCTGTTTTAGAGGCCTCTCTGCCAGATCTGTTCCTCTAGCAACTAAGGCTATGTGTAATCCCCTAGTGTGGAACAATACTATCAATCAAAACAAGTGGTTGCATGCATCATGCCAAGCTTGGGCCAAGGAAGAAGTAGCCTTAAAGAATGAAGAGACCCCAGCTGAACACGACACCGAAGAAACTTTTGAGGAATTCACTGCCAGATTCGAAAAAGAATTCGAAGAAGCTTACGATTTATTCGAAGTGCAACGTGTGCTAAATAATTGTTTCTCTTACGATTTGGTCCCTGCCCCTGCTGTGTTAGAAAAGGCATTAAGAGCTGCCAGACGTGTTAACGATTTACCTACTGCGATCCGTGTTTTCGAAGCTTTGAAGTACAAAGTAGAGGCTCCAGAACAATATGAAGCTTATTTGGAAGAATTAAGTGACGTTAGAAAAGAATTGGGTGTTCCTTTGAAGGAGGAACTATTCCCAGATGGTGTTCCAAACACCGTCTATCCAAAGAGATGTTAGATCTCTAACATCCAGTATATATCAACCAACTCCGTATCCTCTCCCCTTACAACTCTTTTATATATTCTCCAGTCCAGAAAACTTTTAAAAATAAAAGCTACTTTCCACCCTATTTATTTATATATTTATTTTGTAGCTTTTACAATTCAACATTATGTAATGTCTCATTCATAGGCAAAAATTCTTCTTAATAGGGACTATATTAGAAATTCGCGCCTAAGGCATACGCGCTATATCTCTATCCATCTAGTATATAAAAGAGAAATCTAAATTTAATATTCAATCTAAAAAAAATTCAGATCCATCTGTAAAACAATATTTGTCAAAATTGAAAGAATAGTTATTTACATGTACTAAAAATAGATAGATAAAAATCGCGATAGAGGCTTAAAAAAAAAGGATATATAATTAGAAAAAAAAAATAATAAACAATGAGACGAGTTTCTAAAAAAAAAACTACCTCTGTTGGCAAAAACCAGCGTACTTTGGCCCATTTCTTCTCCCAAAAACCTATCGAGTCAAAGAAAGAATCATCCCAAATACCCATATCTATTGACTCAGATGCTGATCTTATTATTAAATCTGAGAAGATCGCATCTCATAGTGACATCAAATCTGAGAGCATCACGGATACTGAAAAGCCAACATTTTTAAATAAAACAAAGCCTAGGCAATTGCTTCCGAAGTCTAAGAGCTCAGTACTCAAATCTACTAGGACTACTTCTTTACTAAACTTTCCTTCAAGAAAATCATTATTTTATTCACAAGGCTCATTTGATGAATCTGATCCAGATGCAGAGTTACATGCTTTATTAAATCCACCAAAATTAAATTCATTTAAACCTAATCTTAAAAGTGAAGATTCTTTTGTTTCTAGTAGATCTATTTCACCTTCCGAATCTCCATTAAGTTCTCAGAATACAGTAGTAACTTCAACACAGAATTCTACAATTATTAAAGCTTCATCAAGTGATCATCAATTGTCTTTCACAAATAATTTTAAAAAAGAACAGAATTCATCTATACTTTCCACTTCTAATTTTTCAACATTAAGAAAGACATTTAAACCAACTAATAAGAGAAAGTTAGTTGCTGCCAAAAAGACTGATTCTGCATACTATGGTTCATACACTTTATCTCTTGAACAGAAAGAGGTAGTGAGATTAATTGTTAAAGAAGGGAAGAATATTTTTTATACTGGTGCTGCAGGTACAGGTAAATCTCTTGTTTTAAGGACTATAATTTCTCAACTTAGGGGTCGTTATGGTAAACAATCGGTTGCAATCACCGCTTCTACAGGTTTAGCAGCAAACAATATTGGGGGTATTACATTACATAGATGGGCTGGTATTGGTTTAGGCCATGGTAAAGTGGCAGATTGTGTCAAAAGTATTAAGAAAAAGCCAGATGTGTTAGCATGTTGGAAAAATACTAGAGTTCTGATTATTGATGAAATATCTATGATTGATGGTATGTTTCTTGAAAAATTGAATATGATAGCTAAATTATTAAGAGATGGAAGTAAACCATTTGGTGGTATTCAATTAGTTTTTACAGGTGATTTCTTTCAATTACCACCAGTTCAAAAACGTAATTATAATGCAAATGACAATGAAAAATCTTTATCGCCTGTTTTCTGCTTTCAAACTGAAATGTGGAAAACTTGCACAGAACATAATGTCTTATTAACAGAAGTCTTTAGACAAAAGGATGATGATTTAGTTTCAATATTAAATCAAGTAAGATTTGGTGAAATTGATAACAGTATGGCAGATAAATTGAAAGAATTACAAAGACCGATTGAATATTCAGATGGTATTCAACCAACAGAGTTATATTCTACAAGAAGAGAAGTGGATTTATCTAATTCAAGACAACTCGATAATTTACCAGGTGTACTTTATACATTTGAAAGTAGGGATATGGTAACAAAAGGTTTTGAGAATCTCTTGGATTCTTCCGTTATGGCAGAGAAGAAAGTATTTTTAAAAGAAGATGCACAAGTTATGATGTTAAAAAATAAACCTGATGCTGAGTTAGTTAATGGGTCCTTAGGTAAGATTTTATTTTTCGCAACAGAGAATTTAATTAGAAAGATGAATGAGTTATATGGGGCAAGACCAGATGAAGCTACAATTTTAGATATGAGATTAGCAAGTAAAGTACTTGGGAATCCCGCCAAAGCGACAACTAAAGAATACTTAGAAGAATTGAATAGCCGTCCTATTGTAAGATTAGAAAAATTAAAGAATTTAATAAATTTCTCCTTAGCATCTAATCCTAAAGAACCAGTTTATCCATTTGTCAAGTGGTCAATTGGTATAAACAGTTACAATTATTTACTAATGTTACCTGAACGATTTGTAGTGGACATTGCAGGTGAAGATTTAGGAATGGAAAGAGAACAGATTCCATTGATCTTGTGTTACGCTTTATCAATCCATAAATCACAAGGTCAAACTATACAAAGATTGAAAGTTGACCTAAAACACACCTTTGAAGCGGGACAAGTATATGTGGCCCTGTCAAGAGCGGTCTCCAAAGATTGCCTACAAATAGTGAACTTTAACAAGAATAAGATCAAGGCAAACGAGAGCGTGAAAAACTTCTACAAAAAGCTGGAGAAGAAAAATACCAAGTCCAAAACTGGCTGATCAGAATCGGCAAAATGTTCAAAGAATCCTAATCCCCTTGTTCGATGTTATTGTGGGTTAGATATTGCAGGTTCATATACGAACGAATATACATCTGCCAGTCTGCTCGTACGGCATTCCTCGAGAAATATATGTCAATTTTTTTTTTGCTGTTCCATTTCCTGTCTGTACGTAATTTTGTTAAAGAGTGTTGGGCATCGAGAAATTTTTCATTAATTATTGTCTGTTTTAGTCCTTCCGGGATCTCGAAAAAGATCCATGCTAACTAAAAATAGTGCGTGCATGCCAAAAATAACCCGATGGCTGTCTAAACGGTTAACTGGTTAGTCTAATTGGGGTTTACACTTTGACAAATGTGCTATTTTTATGCTTTGCGATGCTTGAATTGTTGCTAATTATACATTGGAGTTTAATTCAACATATGCATATATTTGTGTATTTATTGCGCTGAAATTTTTATTTTTTTTGTTAGTAAATGTGACTCCACGTTTAATGTTGCATAATTATCATTCGTATGCTTGGTAATCTTTCCTGCATTGCTTAACATGTCTTTCTTAAACTAATCTCTTGACAATTAAAAAATAAGACGTTGCTGTTTTCTCCTTCAATTATTACATACAAGTGTCTTTTAATATTAATTGAGCGGTTTCATTTCTTCCATTTTGACAAATAAATAATACTAGTTCTTCCCAAGAAAATAATTAATTTTGTATAAGTGGGAAACTATAGAAGAACCAGTGCATATATTTATTTTGTTTTTTTTAAGTTTCAATTAATATTAAGTTCTCCTTCAATTAAAGATAGTAGTAATATTTCTTGTCTATAATTGAAGAAAAAAAAATAATAGTGTTGGAGAACAAAAAATTAGTCATCATTAATAAGAAAAAAAAAGAAAAATATAAAGAGAGGGAAGGAATAATCCCATCTATGCATTTACGTACATGTCTAATCAGGTGGTCCGACATACGTTTAACATCTTTAGTGATGATTTCGTCGTGGAACAACGTTTTCATTTATTGTCAGGCATAAGTCAAAGTCCACAAAGTATTGTATGCTCTGCTCGTGTTACTGATGCAATTCCAATAACTACTGTGGCCATTAAAAAAGTTCTTGATGTTTTCTCTAAGGAAACTTTGTGTATTAGAGCTTTACGAGAAGTTAAATTGTTAAAACTTTTCAGAGGTCATAAAAATATCGTTTGCTTATTCGATATGGATATGGTCTTTTATAATGATGGAACCCTTAATGGTTTATACTTATGTCAAGAACTGATGGAAAGTGATTTATATCAAATCTTAAAATCAGGTCAACCTTTATCTGATTCACATTTTCAATGTTTTACTTATCAAATTCTTTGTGGTTTAAAATACATTCATTCAGCAGGAGTCCTTCATAGAGATATCAAACCTGAAAACTTATTAGTAAGTGCAGATTGTCAACTAAAAATTTGTGACTTTGGAATATCGAGAGGTTATTCTGATAATCAATATAGGAATAATCAATTTTCTACTGAATTCATTTCCACCAGAGCATATAGAGCTCCTGAAATCATGTTGTCATACCAAGGTTATTCACCCGCAGTTGATGTTTGGTCGACAGGTTGTATCTTGGCAGAATTTTTATCAAAACAAATTTTTTTTAGTGCAACTGATTATGTTGGTCATTTGAATAAGATTTTACAAATACTTGGTTCACCATCAAAAAAAATTAAAGATAAAATAGAATCAAAGAATATTTTAGATTATATTAACCATTTAGGTGATATTCCACCAACTCCATTAATCAAGTTATTCCCAGATGCTACTTCTGATTGTCTAGATTTACTTTCCAAAATGTTAGTTTTCGATAAAGATGAAAGAATTACAGTTGATAAAGCATTAGCCCATCCATATTTTTCCATTTGGAGTGATCCTGAAGATGAATATAACTGTCAAGAAGTTTTTGAATTCGAATTCGAGAATTGTAAAGATATAAATATCCTAAGAACAGAATTATTCAAAGAAGTTGAAAATTTTAGAAGAATGGTGCGTGGGCCATATTCTGATAACTTTCAAAATGTTGATAATAATGATAAACTGTCTACAATTATCGAATCATCAGAATCAGGACAATCCAATCAAAATTTTAGATATGACTTCAATGATGATGCTTCTTTCAAATCGTCAGAAAATGTTGGCATAAATTTCAACAATGTCAATGCTCCAGAGCAAGCTATGGCACCTATAAATCATTCAACACCAACTCGTGGTAATCAAGAGAGCAATTCCAGTTCAACAAGCCAATATCTATGGGAAAAAGATAATGCATTAGATGCCTTATTGACAGTAAGGCATCATTCTGATAATTTACTAGTTCAAGCTTTAGAGAATGAACCCCAAGATAATTTGGATATTGAAACCGAACTTGAATTTGGTTCGGATAGAAGAGTCCCTTAATCAATAATCATTAACTATAGACATTCCTTTATTTGTATTTTTTTTTTGACCCAAATACTCACATATTTTTTTTTAGTATTCTGACTTGCATATTCCTTCGCTTATATTTTTATTCTAACTATTCTTAACCAATCCTTAATTAACTCATTCATTTTACTTTCCATTTCAAGCTTAATATATTAATTTCATTTTGTCAATCGGTAATATAAAGATCAAGTCAACTTTATATATTTCCGTTCCTTCATCAATACAACAAAATAATACTACTTCATCACCTACTTTATTCGATCCTTTGAAACCTATTTTTTTATTTATTTTTGCATTTGACTTTGTAATATATACTACTTTATATATCCATTCCTTTAACACTTCACGTACATTATTTGAATACAATAATAGAATAATTATATTTTTACTTTTGAAAAATTATTTTTTGATTAAAATATAGATATTGGATATATAGAAATTGATTCCATTAGAACACGGATGATATTGGAGTTTCACTTCTTATCGACTTTTTTTTCTTACCTCAAATTTACAAAAAAAACTTAATAAATTTTTTTTTTTAAGGATATATCTGGATTGTTCATCCTTTTGAAATGACGATTCAATTACAAACACTAACACTGATAATTCAAATAATTGGTATTTAATGAATATCAAATATGTGACACTATGAAAAGACGGTATATTTAATGACCTAATTCCGTGTCGCGCCGGGTAATACTTACCGGTGGCAAAATATAGCTTTAGAATATCTGAAATTTAAAGGTATGCTTAGATATTGGATTAGATTTAATGGTGTTAATATAACATAATTGTTTATATCATAAGGATTTTAAAAAGTCAATTAGATTATACAAATTATTCTGCGTATATTAGCAAGAATCTATCATTGAATATTTGATAATTTGATTTTGATTATCTAGCATAAATTAAACTCACCAGTGTAGATTGTCGAATTAAATATGCCTGACGAATCTAAAGGTAAAAGCCAAGAAGAATTAACTAGTTCTAATAGAGTTCCAAAAACTAAGGATATAGTTGATAAAAAGAAATCAAAGAAGGAGAAAAAAGCTGAAGAAGAATTATCAGAAGAAGATTTGAAATTAAAAACTGATTTAGAATTATTAGTGGAAAGAATAAAAGAAGATGATGCAAATCTATACTCCCCATCTTTAACTCAATTAAAGGAATTTATAAAGAATGCTACTAGTTCAATGACTGCAGTCCCTAAGCCATTAAAGTTTTTACGTCCCTCATACCCTGATTTATGTAAAGTTTATGAAAACTGGACTGATCCTCAATTAAAGTCTTCTATTGCTGATGTATTATCTGTATTAGCTATGACATATTCTGATAATGGTAAACATGACTCTGTAAAATTTAGAATGCTTTCCGATGTTTCTAACATGGAAGACTGGGGTCACGAATATTTACGTCATTTAGCCTTAGAATTAGGTGAAGTTTATAACGATGAAGTTGAGAAAGAAGCTGAAGATATCACTTCTGCTACTGATTTGACTTCACCATTGGATAATTTTGAATTCCCAAAAGATCGCATATTACAATTAGCGTTAGATATTGTTCCATATTTCCTAAAACACAACGGTGAAGCAGATGCTGTAGATTTTTTACTTGAAATCGAAGCCATTGATAAATTACCACAATTCGTAGATGAAAACACTTTTAAAAGAGTTTGCCAATATATGGTTGCTTGTGTTCCTTTGTTGCCACCTCCAGAAGATGTCGCATTTTTACAAACAGCTTACTCCATCTATCTTTCGGAATCTAAGTTAACTGAAGCTTTAGCTTTAGCTAATAGATTAGGTGATGAATCATTAATTAGATCTGTTTTTGATGCAACTGAAGATCATGTTGTCCATCAACAACTAGCATATATTTTATCCTCTCAAAAATCTTCTTTTGAATATGAAGGATTACAAGAAATTATTGGTAATACTAAGTTATCTGAACATTTCCTACATTTGGCTAAAGAATTGAATTTATCAACTCCAAAGGTCCCAGAAGATATATATAAGAGTCATTTAGATAGTAATAGATCAGTTTTCACTGCCACTGGTATGGATTCTGCTCAACAAAATTTAGCCGCTGCATTTGTTAACGGTTTGGTAAACTTAGGTTACTGTAATCACAAGAGCATGACTGATACTGATAATTGGGTCTACAAAACTAAAGGTGATGGTATGACATCATCTGTTGCTAACATTGGTTCTGTATATCAATGGAATTTGGATGGTTTACAACAATTAGATAAATACCTATATGTTGATGAACCAGAGATTAAAGCTGGTGGTCTTTTAGGTATTGGTATATCTGCCAGTGGTGTTCATGACGGGGAAGTTGAACCAGCTTTACTTTTATTACAAGATTACGTTACAAACAGTGATAGTAAGATCAGTTTTGCAGCAATTTTAGGTTTAGGTATTGCTTTTGCAGGTAGTAGAAACCAAGAAGTTTTAAGTTTATTATTACCTATTGCTGCTGACACTTCATTGCCATTTGAAACTTCCGCAATTGCATCTTTAGCTCTTTCTCATATATTCGTCGGTACTTGTAATGGTGATATTACTGCTTCCATAATGGATAACTTCTTAGAACGTACACCAATTGAATTAAAAACAGAATGGACTAGATTCTTAACCGTGGCTTTAGGTATTTTGTATATGGGACAAGGTGAACAAGTCGATGATGTCTTGGAGACACTTAATGCTATTGAACATCCAATGGTATCTGCTATTGAAGTTTTAGTAAGCGCTTGTGCATACACTGGTACTGGTGATGTTTTATTAATTCAAGATCTATTACATCGTTTGACTCCAAAAGCAGTTCAAACAGATGAAGATGATGAAGATGATGATGAAGAGATGGATGAAGAAATGAACGAAGCTAATGCAATCAGCGAATTAATTGGTCAACATGAAAGACAAAATGAAGAAGAGGCTAGTGAATCCAATGCAATGGATATTGATGAAGAAAACAGTGAACAAGAAGCTGCTGTTAAAAAAGAAACTATAGATGCAGGTGAAGGTATCGTTAAAGATGAAAAGGAAGAAGCTGAAAATACAGAGAAGGAACCTAAATCTGAAACAGAAAAGGATGACGGTGAAGAAAAGGAAGAAAAGAAGGAAGCAGTTGTTGATGAATTGGCATATGCAGTCTTAGGTATAGCTATGGTTGCCTTAGGTGAAGATATCGGAAAAGAAATGTCCCTACGTCATTTTGGTCATTTAATGCATTATGGTAATGAACACATTCGTCGTATGGTCCCATTGGCTATGGGTTTAGTTTCTATTGCTGATCCACAAATGAAGGTCTTCGATAGTTTATCCAGATATTCACATGACCCAGATCTACAAGTTTCGATGAATTCTATATATGCAATGGGTCTATGTGGTGCTGGTACTAATAATGCAAGATTAGCACAATTATTAAGACAATTAGCAAGTTATTATTCTCGTGAACAAGATGCATTATTTATCACAAGATTAGCTCAAGGTTTAGTACATTTGGGTAAAGGTACAATGACTCTAGATGTTTATAATGATGCCCATGTTTTAAACAAGGTTACTTTAGCTTCCTTATTGACCGTTTTGGTTGGTATGGTTTCTCCAAATTTCATGTTAAAACACCACCAACTGTTCTTTATGTTAAACAGTGGTGTTAGACCAAAGTATATTCTAACATTAGATGAAGCTGGTGAGCCAATTAAGGTTAATGTTCGTGTCGGTCAAGCAGTGGACACTGTTGGCCAAGCTGGTAATCCAAAGACCATTACCGGTTGGATCACACAATCTACACCTGTTCTACTGAACCATGGTGAGCGTGCAGAGCTAGAAAATGACGAGTACATAAGTTACACTAGCAATATCGAAGGCATAGTTATCTTAAAAAAAAATCCTGATTATAATGAAGAAGAGTAGACTATGTAGCTTAAGCTCACTAATTTCACGTATATAATTCCAAATATCACGTCATTGCCTTACGGGCTCCGGATATATCATAAATATATATATGTACACATATACAAATGGATACAACCATCATTCATATAATAAATCATCATTTTAATATCTTTAACTTATTCTTCATTAATAGTATTATATCTAGTTTTCAGTGACATCCGTGCACCTTCTCTTTTTTCATTCCTGCTTCAAATTTTTGAATTTTTCTTTTGAAACTTTTTTTTTCCAAGCGGAAGTGAAAAATTGATGCCTAAAATTTTTCAGTGGCAATCGTCCGGCTCAGTTAGTCAACAAAGTGAGATGCGGTTAGAGAGACGCAGAGTGAGCGACCAATAAGCCTGAAATTTAGAATCCATTGATATCCATTTGATAAAAAAAGAGGCATTAAAAAAAGCCTGTGGTAACAGAAACTTACTGATATAACACCATATACATAGCACAAGTAGTCACATCATGGTATGTACACGATAGAGATAGAAAAATAGGCGAGTACTGGGATAATATTGTGAAAAAATGGATAGTGGAATGGAAAAGAATGATAAGATTCATCTATATTGAATGATAGAGATATATTACGATAATTCATGAACAAAATAGCATACTACTATTATGAGAAAAGTTACCATTAGAAATTGAACCATTTGGGAGTGAACTATATGCCTATTAATGAATATATAAGAACTTTGACTGAGAATTTTATTGAATTCCAACTTCCTGCGCAATAAGATATACCCAGCATATCCCTATACTTTCTGAATTTGAATATATTTTCCTTTTTTTGATATGTTTGAACATCAATTTACTAACATATTTAAAATATAAAAAATTTTATTTTTTATTTTGAATTCCTTTATTATTACAGGTTTTAGTTCAAGATTTGTTGCACCCAACTGCTGCTTCTGAAGCCAGAAAGCACAAGTTAAAGACTTTGGTTCAAGCCCCAAGATCTTACTTCTTAGACGTCAAATGTCCAGGTTGTTTGAACATCACCACCGTTTTCTCTCACGCTCAAACTGCTGTTACCTGTGAAGAATGTTCTACTGTCTTATGTACTCCAACTGGTGGTAAAGCTAAATTATCTGAAGGTACTTCTTTCAGAAGAAAGTAAACTTGCTAAAATTTCTTTGATATAAGCAATTTTATCTTTTTTCTGTCATTAATTACAATCATTTAAATGTATGTTATATAATAATAGTTTCATCTATAATTTACTCTTCACTATAAAAAAATTTCAAAAATTAAATAAAGACTTATTAAGATTATTATTACATTTTATATACATGATTATTAGTATTTTTTCAAAGATTAATAAGGAAAAATATTTATAATTTTAGCCAATTGAATCTCTATTGTTTAATTTTTCAGATTTTTTTGGTTTACCTTGTGATATTTATGGTCTTTCCTATTATTATCTAAATCGAAGTCATGGCCATAAACCATAGAGCTTAATTTAATATTGGACTCCAAATCATTGGAGTTATAATCTTCCAATGATTTACGAAATGAATCAATTTCAATTTCTTTCCTCTTCTTTTCTCTCTGGCGTAGTTTTAAACCTTCTTTCCACTCAGCTTCCAATTTTTCAACGGTTACAGTATATGTACTCTTCTTTTTGGTCTTAGCGCCTAACGCCCATAGGTCACCCTTTAAAGCCTTTCTTGCATCATGATATGCTATCTTGGAAAAGGATTTTGGTACTATCCATTTCTCGATATCACCACTTGGTGCACAAACAGACATAGCAACGTAACCTTTTAGTTTCTGTAATGGCCCAATTATTCTTGGCCAATTATCTGGATCATTATTATCGAGTTCTTGGACATTTTTCTTACTCTCTTCCCTCTGGGTATTGATTTTTCTTATTGTTTCTGGATCGTTAGCAGATCTTTCTATTATCAGATAACAATAATTAACAATTTCGAAATTTTTACCATTAGGTCTACCGGTACCTGCTTTCGCTATATTATTCTTTCCAGTACCATCATAAGGTGTTTCCCAAGGAGTAGCAAGTACTTTTCCCTTCTTAACTTCAATAGTATATTTGGGTCTCATTACGTTCTTTTGAAAATTACATATTTTTAATTTCTTTCCTGATTTACCAAGGTAAAATTGAGGGTTTCCGACTTGCAATGGGCATGGTTTGTGATGTGAGCATGGAGCAATAACTTTTAAATGATAATCTATTGAAGCTTTATCATATTCTTCATCCTCCTTTTCCAATTCTGATATATCTTTATCAAATAATTTATCTATATTAATGTTCCTTTGTGGTTTATTAGATGATCCTCTAATCCATGGCCTTGGTATTTTTCCATATTCATTTTCATAATTTTCAGGTCTTAATATAATCTGTCTTGCTCTAGCAATAGATTCGAAACCAGTTGGATTCCCTCTTTCAACAATTACTAGATGACCCTTTGGACTTAATAACTTTAAGTAATGTTCTATTGTTCTATCAACTTGTAGGGGAAATTGTGCTTCATTTTTTAGTAATTGATGTGTTAAGATTATCAAATCATAATTGCCACTTGTAGGTATTTCATCTTTTAATCTTGTTAAAATTTTAATTTTTTTAGCCATTACTTCACCTACAAAATCTTCTTGTGATTCATCCACATCATCTTTATTTAAATTATTTTCATTCATATTTTCAATTACTTCCTTCGGTATTTCGTTGTATTGTCTACTTAGGATAATTTTAGCTCTATTAATCATTTCTTTGTGACCTATAATAACAGCATCTTTGTTTATAGTCTTTTCATCACGATACTCGGGGCCCATTAAGTCGTTGAATGCAACAATACCAGTTGCAGGACCATACCCAACATCTAAAATCCTCTTTGGTTTCCAATTATCTTTGCCAATACGTTTTTGTAGCTCACTAAGTGATTGATAAATCGAGGTATAATTCTGTAAAAATATGGCAGCAATATGTGCTTCGACTTCCATTTTGGTATTAGTTGGTTTATGAATAGGTGTTTTACGTAGATGAATAAAATAGTTAGCAACTGATCTTCTAATATTAGCAGGAATCTGTAAAGATAATATATTATTGTTAATAGCCTTTGCAACCTCTTCATTTAGTTTAATCTGATTTCTTGGTATCCTTCCCTTTAATGTCTCTGGAGATATATTGTCAATTGGTGTTCTCAAAGATAGACGTTCAGCATTTAATTCATTATCAATAACAGCAACACGGTTGACAACATTTTTTGTATCGTTAGCATCAACTAAAATCGAATCTCGTAGATTTAACTCTGGAGCGCTTGGAATAAAACCTTTCAAAGAGTGGTCAATTTTAGCCGTAGAATTCCATCTTCTAAGTGTCCTTCTCAACCCAGCATTGAAAATACCACACCTGTGCATTAGATTGGAGTGCATATGATTCCTATAAAAGGATTTCTATTTTATAGTACTGCTGTTGTTGTTGTTTTTCATTGTCATTGATTAAACTTATTATTTTTCAGATCAAAGGGCACTTGTTTAAATGCACATAGCTAACATCTTTTGGCGCCACTAAGTATTCATGATAATAAAAAACTTAAATAAATTGATAGTTAGAAGGTAGATAAAAACTTTGAAAAGATAATTGTCATTCTTTAATTAATCAATTGTCTTTAGAATCAAATAAATTTTCTTTTTCAATTAGTTAACGTAGTAGAAGAGAGAGAAGAAAGAAACAAGATTAGAGATAAATGATCAAAATATTTACACTAGTGATGTACAGGGTAACGTGAATATTAAAGAAGATATTACTAATATAAAGATTTTTTTTTTATTTCTTATTTAATTCTGTAGAATTAATATTTGTGTCATTGAATATTGGTAAAAATGAAGTTGGCTTCAAAGGAAAACAAAACATAAAATAAAAAGTTTTTAAAAATGTTAAAATAATAAATTTAAGAGTAACAAATCTTTAATAATAACTTGTTGAACAAGTTTAAAAAAAGAGAGAAACCTTCAATATTTAAAACAAGAATAGTATTATTATTAGTAGGTCACGTGACCAACTGCCTCAATCCGAAAAAAATAAGATGAAACGGACAGGAATTGAACCTGCAACCCTTCGATTGCAATTGTTTAATTACCAGGAAATCCCAGAATTTAACTGGAGTCGAAAGCTCTACCATTGAGCCACCGCTTCTTCTTTTATTGATTTTTTTATCATTTACAGAAATTGACGAAAACATTGAATGGGCACGTGACAATAATTGAAAGGTTTTATTAAAATGATTGAAAACCAATACAACCGTTTAATATTATCATATTGTAACAATTGTATAAAATAATTTGGCATCGAAAAAATTAGATTTGTTAAAAATATGGAATGAAAGATGATAAATTTGCTTCTATTTTGCTTATGTTATTAGTTGTCAAAGATAATAAAAAATCGAGTACTCATTTGGAGAGGCTTTAATTCAATATTAATCTATCTCAAAATAATGGTAAATATTAACTAATACTTTTAATTAATATTAAAGTTTCTAAGATGCAATTAATGTAATGTGGGAAGCATGATGTTACTGTAATGAATCAAATACATGATACTGGGAAAGAATAAAATGCTAGTTTTGTTAACTTTAGGAGACAAATATAAAATGTTATTTTTTATCTATTTGTTTTATTTATAAAACAGTAAAATAAAAACACTTAGACCCAATTCGATCGATTTATTGAAATCGTTTAAAATAATTATGTCGGGATTAAATTACATTTTTAAATTCAACACTCTTTACAATTGAGTTTTATTGCTGCTTATTTTCTTTCCAATTGCTTATATACTATTAGGCTAACAACATTATGTTTGTTAGGAACTATGAATACTACTCCAATCTGTTACATACTTTTCTTGTTTTTGTTGGTAGATAAAAACGTTATTCCAAAAGGTAGTACTAAGCTCTTTAAAACATACAATACTACATAATCAGTTGTAATTTTTGATGTAATGAATTATTCGCATTTTAATAATAAAATATCACATTTTGGAGAATATTATTACCTTCGTATTTCCACAATACTCTTTCTATAAATTACGATACTGCGCTACATGTTTGAAATTAGATATCACTGAAAGTATAGAATTTAACTCATAAGGAATAAAACTATTAATACATATTTAAACAAAAATAATTCATTAATACCTTCACTATCGAAATATAAGATTATATATTTTCTTATTTTTAATATTCGATCTTGAGAATAATAAGCTTCGGAAGATATAATTAAGTCCATCAGTCAAAAACTTTTCCTTCACAACCTAATGCAGACCTAAACTATTTAAATTGAACAACAGACAGCTTTATGATGTAAATATAAGATATTGTCTAATATTCCAAGTTTTGTTTGCTAATGCGATGTTAATTAATAGATGAGATCAAATTCAAGATGAAAAAAGATTGAAAAATAAATTAAATAAGGCAAAAAGAAAGGAATCTTGGAAGAACCAACCATATCTAAAACCTATATCACTATTTAATAATGAAAATAGGTATTATCCCATACCAGGAAGAGACAGATTTTGTATATAAGGATAAATCAATTAGCAATAAGAGGCCGTTGCTACCTGTATTTCAACTAACTAACAAAGATGGATTTGTGAAACCGGAAGATATACCATTGAATAGACGTAATTTCATTTATAGACCATGTTCTGCGAATCCATTGTTTACAGAATTAGGCTATTGTTGTTCTGAATACCCATTTGAAACAACAGGCATCAATCTTATGGATAGATCTGATGGCATGTCATTACAAAGTGGGGGAAACAGCGTATTGAATGTAAACGAATACCTTGGATGGAGGACAGGTAGATCAGATGTTTGTATTAAAGAAGGAACAACATATTGGGAAGTTGAAGTTATTAATGGAGGAAAACCAACTAAATTGCTACAAAGTAAAGTTGAAAATACAAATGAAATATTACCACAAAAAAAGAAAGAAATCAATAATAGTGCACCACATTTGAGATTAGGTATAACAAGACGAGAAGCAACATTAGAGACTCCAGTAGGATGCGATACTTATGGTTATGGTATCCGTGATTGTTCAATGGAAAGTATTCACAAAGGTAGAATGACACAAGTATTAGACGATATTGAAATAAAAAATGGTGATATTATTGGGTTTTTATTAAAGTTACCAGATGAGGAAACACAAATTGAGCAAGCGAAATTATATACTCAGAGTCGTATTGATGCATTGATAGAACATTCCAACGATAATACCCAGAATTTCAGTAGATCTTCCACACCATTATATGAAGAAACATCAAGTTATTCGATTTCCAAGAAAAAAAGTAAGACTGGAAACAAATTAAACCAAGAGTTTCAGAAAGCATTATTAGAATATATTAATCATAGCGATATTGTAAGAGATCATATTCCTATCAGATATAAAAATCAATTATTCTTTGAAGCAACAGATTACGTGAAGACGACATTACCAGAATATTATACATCTAATAAACAAGAAAGGGAAGACTATTACAAATTAGAAGGATCTAAATTATGCGTATATTTAAATGGGAAACTACTGGGCGATGCGTTCACTGATTTAAAACCATTTCTACCACCATTTAGTGAATTACAATATAATGAAAAATTCTATTATAACTTTTGGCGCCATGGTGAGATTCAACAAGATACAGAAACTAATGACTCTAATAATATGAATACAACTACTGGTACCAATAGTAATCCTACAAGTGATAAACAAGTACTTCTTCGTAATAAATACGTAAACAATAATAGATTGGGTTATTATCCAACAATCAGTTGCTTCAATGGAGGTACCGCTCGAATAATAAGCAAAAAAGAGGATTTAAAATACTTTAATGAAATAATATCTCCATCTTCTGACGAAATTAAGACTTTAGATATGCTATTTGATAGACAAATAGGTGAAGAAATAGTATGGGATATAATAGATGAAGTTGAAGAAGAGATGACAAATCGTGCTTCCAAAGATAAACCAAATAATGATAATATTATTTTAAATAAACTAGCCTCTCCAAAAAAGGAGAACAGCGCTATTACTGAAGATACAGAAACAGTAGAAACGAACACCAATTTAAATATTTCAAATATCATCAATTAAACTAGTGAAAATGATCAAGCATTTGACCTATATCCAACGAACTACTATTCACTATACATACAATCTATTTTATATAAAATTTTGAGGAAATCATCACTATATATTTAACAAGTTCTGAAAATTAGTCCCAATAAACATCAACATCGTAACTATCTTTATAATCTTTCATCTCTTAGAGTTCTTGTTCAATACCATACTTTTTCTTAGGGGCAATCTGCTTGTCAGAGCTTGATTTCGTGACGCGCCTAGGCTGGTGGCGACAAGAGCCTCTTGTTGATGAGCTTAACATTGAAAAATAAAAGCATTAATTGAATATTTTTGCATTAATAAAAGCAGGAAGTACGCAGAAGATACACTCAATTCATCTTTGTTTTCAATAACCTGAACCCATCGTTGTAATAATAATTATGTCTTTAAAGGTCCCACAGAACCCAAATGCCGGCTTGTTCAAACAAGGCTACCACAGTTATTCCAATGCTGATGGTCAAATTAACAAATCTATCAGTGCTATCCGTGAAATCCATAAGATGTGTTTAACATCTATGGGTCCATGTGGTAGAAATAAAGTCATTGTTAACCATTTGAACAAAGTTATCATTACCAATGATGCCGCTACTATGCTTAGAGAATTAGATATCATTCACCCAGCCGTAAAAGTATTGGTTATGGCCACTGAGCAACAGAAAATCGATATGGGTGATGGTACTAACCTTGTTATGATATTGGCTGGTGAACTTTTAAATGTTTCTGAAAAATTAATCTCATTGGGCTTATCAGCAGTGGAAATCATTCAAGGTTACAATATGGCTAAAAATTTTACTTTAAATGAATTAGATTCTATGGTCGTAGATGAAATTACAAATAAGAGCAATAAGGAAGATTTGATTAAGGTCATTAAGCCTGTCATCTCTTCTAAGCAACACGGTTATGAAGATTTATTAAGTGATTTAGTAGCCGATGCTGTATCATACGTTTTACCAAAAGATGCCCAAGGTAATAATATTTTCTTTAACGTCGACTCAATTAGAGTTGTAAAAATTATGGGTGGATCTCTACAAACTTCCTCTGTTGTTAAAGGTATGGTCTTCAACAATGAACCAGAAGGTCAAATTAAATCATTACCAAAAGATAAGAAACATAAAGTTGCAGTCTTCAATTGTCCAATTGATTTTGCTAGCACAGAAACTAAAGGTACTGTCTTATTACATAATGCTAAGGAAATGCTAGATTTCTCTAAAGGTGAAGAAAAGCAATTAGATCAAATGATTAAAGAAATTGCTGACATGGGTATTTCTTGTGTTATTGCAGGTGCTGGTGTCAGTGAATTAGCTCTACATTACTTAAACAAATACAAGATTTTAGTTCTAAAAGTATCAAGTAAATTCGAATTAAGAAGAATATGCCGTGTTTGTGGTGCTACTCCATTACCAAGATTAGGTGCCCCAACTCCAGAAGAAATTGGTGTCATTGAAGTTGTCAAGACAATGGAAATCGGTGGTGACAGAGTAACTGTCTTCAAGCAAGACCAAAATGAAGATACAAAGACTGCTACTATAATATTAAGAGGTGCTACTCAAAACAATTTAGATGATATTGAAAGAGCTATTGATGACAGTGTATCAGCTATCAAGGGTTTAATGAAACCAAATGGTGGTAAATTATTACCTGGTGCCGGTGCCACTGAAATTGATTTAGTGTCTAGAATTACCAAATTTGGTGAAAAGACACCAGGTTTACTACAATTAGCTATAAAACAATTCGCTTTGGCTTTCGAAGTTGTTCCACGTACTTTGGCTGAAACTGCCGGTCTAGAAGTCAATGAGGTACTACCAAACTTATATGCTGCACACACCATTACCCAAGAATCAGAAGATGGCAAGACTCATCTATTCAAAGGTATTGATGTTGATAATGAATCTGACAATGGTATCATTGATGTTAGACAAGAAGGTATCTACGATATGCTAGCCGCCAAGAAGTTTGCCATCAATGTCGCCACTGAAGCTGCTACAACTATCTTATCTGTTGACCAAATCATCATGGCCAAGAGAGCTGGTGGTCCAATGGCTCCACAAAGACCAAAACCAGGTAATTGGGATCAAGATGACTAAATTGCTTGAAACTGCATTCTGAAACGTGAAAAAAAATAATAAACAACTCTTGCACCTATATATTTTTATAATAACCTAGTTTGTGTAATATACAATAAAGAAACAACACTATTCATAAATAACAATTTTCTAAAGGCATAGTATAATAATCTGTTACTTTTTTTCAACTGTCGTTTTGATCGTAATATTGATTTTTTTTTTCAAGCTGAAAGCGATTTTCAAGGTTAAATTTAAAAAGAATATAAAGAAAAAAGCGATGAGCTCTATTTAATAATATAGAAATTAACATTTAAACTTTTATATAAAGAACCAATAGTGAATTTTTCTTAATTGAAATAGTAAATATAGAAAAAAACATTGAATATGGCTAAAGTTAGAGGTAGAAGAGCTCATAAGAAAAGCTCTGAAGAGCGTTTTGATCCAAACAGAGATGATTCAACATATCAGAACGATTCATCATATGCACAAAAGGAGGATGTAACAGAAGGCTACGAAGATTCAAATATCAACAACCCTCAAAATTTCTTTGGTGTTTTAGATAGAGATGAATTGGAGTATTTTAAACAAGCTGAATCAACACTATCGATGGATGCATTCGAAAGCCCAGAAGAACAAAAACAATTTGTCGCCGTTGTCATAGAGGAAGCTAAGGGAAAGGAATTGAAGTTAGTCACATCTCAAATCACTTCTAAGTTGATGGAACGTTTGATTCTATCCGCTGATGATTTGCAATTAAAACAGATCTTTAAAACATTCACCGGCTTTTTTTTCAACCTTTCATCCCACAAATATGCTTCTCATGTTGTTGAAACCTTACTTGTTAGATGTACTGCTCTCGTTGAAAAAGAATTTACTACTCCCAGCTTTGATGTAGCAGAAGAAGATGGTGATTTTACATCTATGGAAACTTCATTCTTATTAATGCTAAATGAATTTAAACCACATTTAAAACAAATGGTCAACCATCAATATGCTTCTCATATTTTAAGATTATTAATTTTAATTTTAGCATCAAAAAATTTACCCAGTTCCACTAAGAGTAATTCTACTTTGCGTTCTAAGAAGTCTAAAATTGCACGTAAGATGATTGATATAAAAGATACCGATGAATTCAACAAAGTTTATCAGACCCCAGAATCTTTCAAAACCGCCTTACGTGATGTGTTGACAACTCTGTACAAATCTTTTACAAACAATGCTGAAAGTCGTTCAGATATTACTCAAACTATCATCACTAAGTTCAGAGAATTTTGTGTCGACAAAGTTGCTTCTCCTGTTATCCAATTACTAATTCAAGTTGAAGGTATCTTTGATAGAGATCGTTCATATTGGAGATTAGCCTTTAATACATCGGATGAAAGGGAAGCTAAAGAAGAAGCATTTATGGAATATCTGTTATCTGATTCAGTTGGTTCACATTTCTTACAAAATGTTATCGGCTTTGGTAGATTAAAGTATGTTGAAAGACTATACCGTTTATATATTAAAGATCGTATTGTGAAATTAGCTAAAAGAGATAATACAGCTTCATATGTAATCCAAGCGTTATTAAAGACATTGAAAAGTAAAGAAACTAAAGAAATTTTGGATAACTTAGTTTGTGAATTAAGTGTCATCTTAAACTCTAATATGGATTTTGGTACTACCATTATTAGCGCCAGTATTAAAGAAGATAATTACCTAAGAGATGATGTTATTACTCAATTGATTAAAAAATATTATCCTCAAGATTCTGACTCAAAGAACATATTGGAAAGTTGTTTACAATTATCATCTTCTACCCTTGGTAACACCAGAGGCGATTGGCCAACTGCTGAAGAAAGAAGAAGAGCATTATTCTTGGAAGAATTAATTGATTATGATGATAAATTCTTAAATATTACGGTCACAAGTATGCTTGATTTACCTGAAGAAAGATTATTACAAATGTGTTTTCATGGTGTTTTTTCTCACGTCGTTGAACATGTCTTGGATCCAAAGAGAGTTGATACTATTATGAGAAAACGTCTATTAAACGTTTTATGTAAAGATGTTGTTAACATGTCTTGTAACGCATACGGGTCTCATGTTATGGATAAACTATGGGTTTTTACTGCTAAATTAACTCTATATAAGGAACGTATTGCTGGATTATTAAGTAAAGAATCTGAAAAGGTTAAGAATAGTACTTATGGTAGACAAGTATGGAAGAATTGGAGTTTGGATTTATTTGTTAGAAAGAAGTGGGATTGGAAGAGATTAATTAAAGAGCAAGAGCTTGAAATATTTCCAGATTCTAAACCACTACAACCAAAACCAAGAGACGATAACAATAACCATGATAGACAAGACCGTAAGAGACAAGGCTATGAAAACAAAGGCCATAACTCCAGCTCATTTAAGAGAAGTAGAAGATAATAGACTATATTTGAAATTATTAGAATGTATTTAGATATATTCACACACTAGCATGTATACTATGTAAAGGAAACTTATAAGAATTACATATATAGGGAATTGGGAACAAAGTTCACTAGTAGTAATATTTTATTTAATTAAATAAACTAAACGGCTTTAGATATCCTTTTAAAAAGAGAGTAAGCCGTCTTTTTCTTTTTTGTTTCTTTTATTGTTATTTCGATAATCAATGAATGTCTTTACCAAGTCATATCACCTCTTCTTACAGTAACACCAAGGTAACGAGCTAAATCATTGTATGCATCTTCCAATTGATCCTTCGATAGCTTCTTAACTTCTGCATTTACCTCGTCATCGGTTAAATCTGCAGCATAGAAATTTTCAGCTTTACCTTCCATAAATTCTTCGAAAGCTTCACTTTCTTTGACACTAGGTTGAACGATTTCGTAGAATTTAGCCAGTTTGTATAATTTGAAATCACTTAAATCTTTGAAGTCTTTTAGAGTGTTTGGAAACAATTCATCAGCAAAGGTAGGAGTATCACCATCTGGGTTTGGTAATGGAGCTAAAATATCTTCATTGTTTCTCTTCGTAGAGTTAACTGTTCTTCTGATAGATCTTTCTTCAATTGTGTCCAGTTGACCTTGTAATTCTGCTACCAATTGCACCAAGTCTTCGTTAGAAGCAAAATCAGAGTCTAATATATCATCTGCTTTATTCAAGTTAGTGAACCCTACCTTTTCCATATCACTACTCTGGTTCTTTACTTGCATTTCAAGAACATTGACACCTGTTCTTGAAATTGTTTCACCTTGTTTCTTTACGAGGATCTTTAATTTTTCAATTTCTTCTCTTAAAAGTTCCACTTCATTCTTAGATTCTGTCTTGCTCATTATTATAGTTTGTTGATGTTATTTTATATGACTATATTCTGTATTGTGTTATTGCAGAATGTTAAGGGCTTTTTATTTGGCGTCCCTTGTTTATCTATTTATATATAAGTAAATGCCAGGCAGAAACAAAGTGGGGTTTTTAAAAACGGCCTTTATTTGTTTACATCTCCAAGCGTCACAAATTTAAAGCAAGATATTTAAAAAAAAAATAATACAAAATATTTAGAGTTGCAACACAACCTTGAACGATTGATATTTGCATTTCATTATTAGATTGAACCAAACAGTTTATAAATAAGTAAATAAATAATTTTCTATTATGCTTAAAGTAATTAGATGTTTGTATATAATTAATGTACAAAATGTTGAAAGTTTAATAAAAGAATATGATTTTTTTATCTTAACAACTCTCCCATTAAAATGCTGTTAGATTACCAGTTTGGCACTTATTGATATTTATATGATTCAAGAATTCAGAGTCTCAAGTTACCCAAACTGTTTGAAAGACCTGAAAGAGAGTTAGTTTTAGCTTGTTGCTCTCTCTTCCTTCTCATGGATAGTTTACCTTTACTTACACTATCAGCAGCATCTTTCCATTTTTGAATTTCTGGATCCTTCTTAGATAAGACACGACCACCCTTTTGTAGTTCATAATTATCCAAAAAGTTGTCTAACATTGATTCAAAATCTGCTCTCTCATTTTTCATATCAAATGGTTGGTAATTTTCTTCTTCATCAATTGCTTGTTCTTCTTCATAGTTTTCATAACCGTTAATAATACTATCATACTTGTCATCAAGAACAGTCATAGCTTCTGAACGAGCGATTACACTGGAAGTCATGGAAAACCCAGATACATCAGACATGGCACCTTTCTTGTGACGTTGTTTTCTCTTTTTAGCACCTGTTGTTTTTTTATTTGAGAAATCTGGTAAACCAGGTAACTCGTCGTATTCTTCATCTGCACTGAATGCTGCATCTGAGGGTGGATTTATACTTTCATTATCGAACTCATCATCATTTTTATTTTTCTGTAAGTATTTTTGTTCTTTTTGGAAACGTCTAACATCTGCTTGATAATCAATATCTTGCAAATCTTTTAGTTCAGTAACATTGTCAAATTGAGCCATTTCATTTTTATAATGTTCATCTTCATATTCGTCTAGACCATCGATATCCCATTCGTCTCCGAATTCTTCTAATTCATCCTCATCTTGAACTTCACCACTACCTAATAATTCTGCAAATAAATCATCTTCACCTTCGACAATTTCTTCTTCGGATTTGGTCTTTTCAGCTTTTTTCTTTTTAACTGCTACATCTTCATTAATAACATATGCTTCATCTTCTAAGGCTTCAAGAACTTCACGCAATGCGGGATTCATATCTGGTTGGAAACCTGTAATTTCATCCGCCACATCTTGTTGTTCTGCCAAATATTTTTGATCAACCATACCCCATTTCGTTAAAGGAGCAGGTGCTCTGATATTTTCATCTTGATACTGTTTTTCCACAAAGATATCATCAATACCCTTCTTCTTCTGTACTTTATCAACCTTATCGGACGCTGGAATAAAGACAGAGTGTTCAGGGTCAAGACCAATAGGCTTTAAATGCTGGGTATAATCATAATTGGAATCATCAAATGGTATACCATATAATGCAGCTTCACCTACGTGAGAATTTGTAGGCTCTTTCTTAGGTAGTACACCACGTAAATTTCCTCTTAAATTAGTCTTGTTACTACGTGCATTGGGATTATCTAGAGGCACTAAAATGTGTTCAGATGCAGATGTGTCATGGTATTGAGGATCATCATGGGGACGGTGGACAACAGCATACTTTTGTGCGTTCTTCTTGCTGAAAGTTTTTGCCATTTTCTAATCTTTGCTTATGAATCTTTGATGCTATTATGAGAACTATTTCAATACTAGATAGACACATAAACCATATAAAAGTTTGAGCAAACAAACCACCTTTTGTAATATTAAACATGCTTTTGAAATTTTTCAGATCATCGCGATGAGATGAGCTTTATTGAAAAATATTGAAATTTTAAAACACAGCCAAATTTTAAAAAAGACAGGCAGTATACAATTATTAACACTCCTGCTAGAGAAATCAAGGAAATAAGGTATCCAGACAATCCTATCTCGAAGGAATACAACAATAGCAACATATTTTACCTAAATTTGTGATGTTCGTTTTAACAAAAATCAGCGATCTGGTACGAATTCCTCCGGATCAATTTCACCGTTCTACAGTTGCTGCTATTATGCATCAATTGCACACTCGCTATGCCAATAAAGTGATATCACATGTTGGTCTATGTGTTGCCATATATGATCTGTTATCTGTAGATCAGGGTCAAATCAAACCTGGTGATGGATCTTCTTATATTAATACTACATTCAGAGCTTTGGTATTCAAACCATTTGTAGGGGAAATTGTCACTGGCTGGATCAGTGAATGTAATGCTCAAGGTATAAAGATTTCACTAAGTGGGGCATTTACCGATATCTTTATACCGCAAAATATGCTTTTTGAGGGTTGTTATTTTGCAGTTGATGATAACGCATGGGTTTGGCCAATGGATGAAGAGACTAAATTGTATTTTGATGTTGGTGAAAAGATTAGATTTAGAGTAGAGAAGGAGGTTTTCTTGGACGTTAAACCAAAATCTCCAAAGGAGAAAGAACAAGAAAACGAAGAGGAAAATGAAGGTATGAAAGTTGAAAAACCACCTGCATATGCTCTTTTGGGTAGTTGTCAAACAGATGGTATGGGTTTAGTAAGCTGGTGGGATTGATTCTTTTGTTTCTTTGAGAGACACTTTATGCATTTTTCTGGAAACTTTGAGTAATTAACAATACAAACATTTTTACCATTAAATAGTTACGACCAGGAATGACAAATATCAATAATATGAAATAACATCAGGATCATAATATTTCTATTATACCGATTTTGTTTTTTTTAGAATATAAACTACTAATTAACTCATTATAAATTAACGTGATATATCTTATGCAATTATCTTTTTTTCTCTTTCTCGTATAGATTTTATGTAAGTATATATGTATGTTTAACATTATTTATTCTTTTAAATGGGAACATCAGTTGTCTTAACCTGAAGATGACACCGTTACTTTGTTCCATCTGGGAACTATGCAAGGCTGGATAAAAATAAAAATAAATTTATCTCTATCAATGCTCAATCTATTTACCAATTAAAGTTCATTATTCCAATTATTAATTGATTTAATGATTGGACACCACGAAAACAAATAAATAATACATCAATTATATTGCATATATCTCGATGTAGAACTGAATTTTTTGTAACCTGTAATAACCTTGTCGACTGCTTTTAAGAAATCTTTTTCTGATGCAACCTTTCTTCTGGCACGAATGGCGAACATACCAGCTTCTGTACAAACAGATCTTAACTCTGCACCAGTTGTATTTGGACATAGTCTCGATATCAATTCCCATCTTATACCACGTTCAATACTCATTGATTTTGTGTGGATTCTAAAAATATTAGCACGACCTTCTAAGTCTGGCAGAGAGAATTCAACTTTACGGTCAATTCTACCTGGTCTTAATAAAGCAGGATCTAAGGTATTTGGTCTATTTGTAGCAAACATTACCTTAATGTTACCTCTTGGATCGAAACCATCTAATTGTGTAATTAATTCTAACATAGTTCTTTGAACTTCATTATCACCACCTGCACCATCGTCAAAACGAGCACCACCAATAGCATCAACTTCATCAAAGAAAATAATACAAGCTTTTTTAGTTCTAGCCATTTCAAATAATTCTCTAACCATTCTGGCACCTTCACCAACATACTTCTGTACCAATTCTGAACCAATAACTCTGATAAAAGTAGCATCTGTTCTATTGGCAACCGCTCTAGCACAAAGGGTCTTACCAGTACCTGGAGGACCATATAATAATATACCCTTTGGTGGATCGATACCTAAAGTAGCAAATCGTTCAGGAGATAATAGAGGTAATTCGACAACTTCTCTTAATTTCTCAATTTGTTCTTTACAACCACCAACATCAGTATATGTAACATCTGGCTTTTCCTCCACAGTCATCATGGTGACAGAAGGATCAATTCTTGGAGGTAAAGGTAATTCAATATGATATTTAGAACGGTCAACACCGACTCTCATACCTTCTTCAATATCGGTAGGTGAGACACGTTCACCTAAGCCAACCACGAATTTGGCAATTTGTTTCAAATTGATAACATACTTAGCATCTTCGTCATCTTCATCTTCACCAGCTGCTTCTTCATTGTTATCATTATTTTCAGCAGTATCTGAAGAACTGGCACCACTCTTAATAATCTTAGTACAACGGGCAACCTGCAAAGGGTGTTCAGAACCAAGTCTTTGTCTATCACCCATTATATCCCACAAATGAGAAGGAGCGAGACCAGTATCAGATTCCTTAACACCACCTTTCTCTTTAATCCTTTTCTCAATATCCTTCATATCATTCTCTGTTTCCTTTAATTTTGCCGCGTATGGGGCAGCACCATATGTTTTAAGCACTTGGATATCATCTTCGGTTAATGGATTTATCTTTTCTTCAGGCTTGTTTTCATCATCCTCAACAGGTTTCTTATATTTATCCCAATCTTCTTTTGGAGCCATAGTGTATCAGTTTTTGTAGGTTAAAAAAGTCAAATAATTTGTTGTAAAATCTATGGATCAATTGGTTCCAATCAAGGCAAGCAATCGTTACTAAATAAAATGTTCCGTATATCAAATACAAATAATATGAGATATTAGTATATCCTCTGCTATTGTGTAGATCAACAGTATTATTGATTGTTTTTTCAATTGCCACTTCTCTTCTACCTTTAAATTTTACCACCTTTTTTAATTGAGATTACATCTTTAAAGTGGCAAAACTGGAGAGGCGCGTTACCCGCACCTTCAAACAAAATGCCTGTAATAAATAACTCCTAACTATACAATGTTACTGTTACAATACATATGCATCCTATTAATTAAATAGAGAAGGGCATTTTCTGATAATGTATCAAATTGTAGAATAGAATATAAGCATAAAATGGATATTTGGATTTGGCTAGGAGCCACTTTTATCATACTCTATATAGTATATAAAATATTACAACAAAAGTTTAGATCTATAAATTTGTGTCATCAGTTGTGTGAGTTGATATCTCATTTCAAGATATATCATTTAGAATAAGTAATAATTTGTTTAGAATTATGTATCTTAAGCAATGCTCAGGCAGTCCATAATATGATTGTCTGATAGGTTGTATATATCATCATAATTAATCCGAATATACCAATACACCAATCTAAAAATGCCCATTTAAAGGTCAGGGTTTTATCAATTTGTGAGGCTTTAAAGTGTAGTAATGGTGGGTAAATGTAGATAAGAGGAACACAAGCAAATGCACCAATTAAGGACACAAATTTGTTTAAATCGTCGGAACCAAAAAATGCGATAAGTGCTGTTACAATGACACAAATGGATCTAAAATAATTTTTGGCCCATTTAATGGACTTATTGTATTTGCCTGATTTATCTTTGCTAAAAGTCCAATTTTCTAAAATCTTAATAGCAGGGAATAATTGTAAGGGTGAAGATAATAGAATTGCAATTGAATAAAATAATTGAATAAGAGAAGTAAGAATGCTATCTTGAGGAAAATTTTCCAGAATAACTGTATTAACGTCACCACCAAATGTAAAGTACCCTATTAATCCCATAGAAATAAATACTAACGTTACAACAACCATAGTAAATATTAGAGAGTTATGAAAATGTTCTTTATTTTTCATAGATTCTTGTATGGGAATTAATAAACCAATACCTTCATATGTGAAGATAGCGGTACCAATAAATAAAGTCCAATCCTTAGGATTGAATTTCATAATTTCATCACCTTTTGCTGGACCATACTTTATTAGATGATGGATAGGATATGAATATAAATATAATAGACCTAAGAAAATTAAAAAATTTGCAATGATTGCAGTACTGCTCAATTTTGCAATGTTTCTTGTAAACGATAAAGGTATAAATAAAATAGTTTGAAATACTATGAAAAATGTCATTTGCATATGTTTAGCATAATCAGGAAAGAATACAGCCGCTAATGATATTAAGTTTGTTGCAGTGAATACAATGTATACGGCGGCAAACCCTATTTGCGACAAAACAATCGATAGTAGAATACAAATCTCTAATTTACGTCCATATAAAAGATTTCCTAGGTCACCATAACCACTTACTTTACATTTATCCTTTGTGGAAAGCAGTAGGACAAAGCAACCATATGAAAATAAAGAACAAATAATCATTGATATTAGCGAAAATAAATAGCCACCGTTAGCAAATGCTTTAGGTAAAAAAAGTACTCCAGAACCAATAAATGATTTTAATAGTAATAATATAGCCTTTGGGGTTGTCGTGGTAGCAGAAGGAGCATGTTTCTGATGTGGGCGGAAACGCCGACGAGGTAATAGGGATATACTCTCATCATCAATAGCAGTTTCTTCCTCTTCTTCATAAGAGGATTCATTTGATTCATCATCAGATAGATCCAGACCTGCAAAATGCCCATACAACTGTAGCATTTGATTGAATTCGTGCTTAGTATGGTTGAATTGTGGAAGCCTATCCCTTAAAGAGTTCAGATCCTCATAAGAGAGTTCACTCTGATGAGTAGCCGAATATCTATGTAAAAGAAAAGATCTTCTAAATCCACCTGGTGCTCTGATTTCTTGATGGGACATAAGAGGAGGTGTTTCAATTTGTGGTTCTTCTTGATGGGATGTAGTCGAAGCCATTGACAAACCTGTGATACTTCTTGAACGTGGATGACCGTTCTGTGCCATTTTCTATTAAATAATATTTCAGATTCTTTTGCAAGTTACCATATGTTTAACACACTTGTTATGCTTTCATTAATTTTTTGTAAGAATAAAAAATAATCATGATATTATGTAATATTTGTATTATCTTTTATTTAATAAATGACCTTTTTTTCAGTTTCGTTATAGCTTGATTAACTATTAAAAAGCGCTCAAAAAAGGAACTCATCATTTGAAATTTTTTAATATGAAATGATTTATAATAATAAATAGCTAAGATCTGTTTCTGATTATTTCATTTTATAATTAGTAGAAATCAATAAATCCTCATTGTATAAAATATATGAGAATTGCAGTACAAGGTTGCTGCCATGGTGAATTGGCTAAAGTTCTTGGAAAGGCCGCCAAGATTCATAAGACGAGACCTTTAGATCTGCTGATAATATTAGGAGATGTTCAAACAGTTAGAGGACATATGGATTTGAAATCTATGTCAGTTCCTGATAAATTTAAGAGAATTGGTGACTATCCATCTTACTATAATAATTCAGAGAGGATCAAAGCTCCTTGTATGACTATAATGATTGGTGGTAATCATGAAAGTATGAGATACCTAATGCAATTACCTTTTGGTGGATGGGTTGGTAGAAATATTTATTATATGGGGTATAGTGGAAGTATTTATTATCGGGGGTTACGTATAGTAGGATTAAGTGGAATATACATGGAACATTCTTTCCATAAAAAGAGATTGTCATGGGATGAGTTAGAGAATAATCAAATGTGGGGGATAAGAGGCTTATACCATGTTAGAGATACAGATGTTGCTCCACTAAAGACACTTACCGGTGATATTGATTGTGTATTGAGTCATGATTGGCCATCTAAAATAGTATATCATGGTAATATGAAAAGATTGTTAAAATTGAAACCATGGTTTTCCGCTGATATCCAAAAGGGAGAATTAGGTAGTCCAGTTAATGATGAATTATTGAATTTATTAGAACCACAATATTGGTTTAGTGCACATTTACATGTTAAATATGAAGCATGTGTTAAACATGATAATAAGAAAGATTTGAAAGTTGAAGAGAGTAATTTCAATGAGATACAATTAGATTTAGAATCTGATTCAGACACAAAGATTGTCAAACTAACGAATGAGGTTTCATTAGATATTGAAGATGTAAAAAACCCTAATGAGATTGATTTAGATATTGATTCTGATACTGAGAGTTCTTCGAATCCGGAAAAGATCATTTTAGATATTAAACCAGACAATGAAGATGTAAATAACCCTAATGTGTTTGATCCAGAAATGCACTTAGATACTGAAAGGATATCAAATCCTAATGAAATTGATTTAGACATTAATTCCGATACTGAAAATGTATCAAATCCTAATGAAATTGGTCTAGATATAAAATTAGATAATGAGAGTATATCAAATCCTGATGCTATAAATTTAGATTTAGATTTAGATTCTGAATCAGACAAAGAGATAAACAACCATATAAAACCACAGGAGAATAATAATATTATAAAAGAAACAAATTTTTTAGCATTAGACAAATGTTTACCAAATAGAGAACATATGCAAGTAGTTGAAATTGAACCACTTAATAAAAAACTCAAAACCAAGACAAGTCATTTTAAATTATACTATGATCCAGAATATATATGGGCATTAAATAATCATGATATGAAGAAAGAAGATTTTGTTAATGATGCATTCGAAAATATGTATAAATTTGCAGTACCAAATTACAAATATGGTATACAAAAACGTGTTAAAATACACACGTATAATTTTATGAAAAAATACCTTACTGATGAGTATACTATAAATGCAAAAATAAGTAGAATTGCTAAATACGTTAAGAAGACACATAGGAAACTTGCAAAGATAGAGAGTTCAATAGATAAAGCCTTATATGCGAAAAGACAACAAGAAAAGCTAGAAAAACCTGTAGATAATGCCGAATCACAAGATTCGACCAAAGACAATACCACATCACCATATTAATTATATATGTACATGTATATATTTCAATGAATGCTATGGCAACACGCACAATGTCATTAAACCTATAGAGTTAAGTTTAGTTTCTTGGAGATGAGGGCGCCAGCTACGCTACTCGCTACATATTTATATAACATAAAAATATTGCACATTATACGTGATCACTGATACACAACATATAGATAGCGCCGCGCACACGTGAAAAACGTGACATGCACGCGTAAATTGGCAAGAAAATGTTGCTGACAGCTCTGCACTGAAAGAGGAAAAACAAGAAGCCAATGGGGATCCGTGCACCACACTCAAATATGCAATATTAAATATTCTTTTTATTGGTTGACAATACCCTTCAATATTAAGCAAGGTGGTGACAGATCCCACCCGGTGACAAGAAGAGAGGTTACCATCAGCCTTTATTAGCTGGTGTTGTCCATTTCCATTGAGTGTCGCCAGTGCAGCAGTACCAGGAACAGGGTTATAGTAAGTAGCAAACGAGCACAAGATAAATAATAAATAGCCTGATAGGGTTGTGGTGGTGGTGGTTCTAAGTGAACTATTTAAATAGAACGGTTTCTGCTTATTATTTCGTTATTTGAAAAAAAATTATATATATATATAAATGTTTCTTTGATTTAATGATCAATTTTTTAATATTTAATAGGAGTTTTTATTTTTTTTCTTGTTATTTCTTAAGAAGAGTAAGCACAGTACAATATAGTAAAATGCCAAAGTTAGTTTTAGTTAGACACGGTCAATCCGAATGGAACGAAAAGAACTTATTCACCGGTTGGGTTGATGTTAAATTATCCGCCAAGGGTGAACAAGAAGCCGCCAGAGCTGGTGAATTATTAAAGGAACACAAGGTCCACCCAGATATCTTATACACCTCTAAGTTAACCAGAGCTATCCAAACCGCCAACATTGCTTTAACCAAGGCTGACAGAATCTGGATCCCAGTTCAAAGATCTTGGAGATTAAACGAAAGACATTACGGTGACTTACAAGGTAAGGACAAGGCTGCCTCTTTAGAACATTACGGTGAAGAATTATTCAACACCTACAGAAGATCTTTCGATGTTCCACCACCAGTTATCGCTGCTGACTCTAAGTTCTCCCAAAAGGGTGACGAAAGATACAACGATGTTGACCCAAATGTCTTACCACAAACTGAATCTTTGGCTTTAGTCATTGACAGATTATTACCATACTGGCAAGATGTTATTGCTAAGGACTTATTAGCCGGTAAGACTGTCATGATTGCTGCTCACGGTAACTCTTTAAGAGCCTTAGTTAAGCACATTGAAGGTATCTCTGATGCTGACATTGCTAAGTTGAACATCCCAACTGGTATTCCATTAGTTTTCGAATTAGATGAAAACTTAAAGCCAACCAAGAAGTCTTACTACTTAGACCCAGAAGCTGCTGCTGCCGGTGCCGCTGCTGTTGCTAACCAAGGTAAGAAATAAGCTTATTAATAATTAATTATTTATTATTATTATTAACTTATTTTTTTCTTATCATATCTAGTGATGAACAACTTTTTATAAAAAATTTAAAATTTTATTTTACATAATATATATCTTTATTTTTGTGTATTGATTTAAATAGATTTTTTAACGACTTTTCTATATCGTGAAAAAAAAAAAAAAATTATGTTTATTTATACTTTGTGAATATGTTTTTCATTATATATATATATGTATTAGTATATGTAAGTATATATATTAATATTATAATGCCATGCTGTTGTTATTAGTTTAATATAGTTAGTTATATTGGTCTATCGCGTGCTCGTTTAACGCGTAATCTTAATCTTTCTTCAATTCTAATTCTATTTGGATCTACATTTGAATTACCATTAATATTAGAATGAATATTAAATTTTAATTTAAGGAAATTATCACAAATTAATTTCATATCATCATATTTTTCATAATAAAATAACTCACATAAATTACCTGCCATTTTACATAATTCAGTAGCATTAATTAATTTTGAATTAAATTTATAATGTAACATTAATTCTAAAATTTCATCATTATCATCTGGTTCAATATCTATTAAATCATTATAAATGCATAAAAGTAAGATAGTAATAATACAAGCGATAAAAGTTGATAATGGGTAAGTAAAAGTCATAATATGATCCCAAATGATTAAATATTGATCTTTAGGTAATTCTCTAAGGAATAAAAGACGAGTCCATCTAACGAGCCAAACTAAATTAGTATATTTAAATTTATTATTATTACTATTGTGTTGTAATTTAATATATGGGAAAAATTTATTAAAAATTTGTAAATTACAATTTCGTAAAATTTCACTAAATTGTTCAGTTTCCCAAGCTACTAATGAAGAACGTTCATAAAAGATAGGTTTAACTTGTTGCATTAATTCTATAAAGATATTGAATACATTTTTCATTTCCATATTACTTAAACCAGAGATATTATTGGTGTTGTTATTATCGGGTAGTGGATCTAATGTAATATTATTATTATTACCATGATTAGTCAAATAAATTTGTAAATATACCATACCTAATAATTCATGAAAACCTTGTTGATAATTTCTAGAAAAAGGGTTAATAACCAATGGATCATTTCTAATAAGTAAAATAAAATTATAAAGTAATAATCTCATTTGATTATGAATAATTGGATGACGAAAGATTGGATGTAATAATAAACGATTTAAATCTAGATCTATTATCTCTATAGTTTCTGAAATAGACATTTCAATTTCATCGTCATCATAATTAGTATTATCTGATTTAGTAGGAGATGAATGATAATCATTAGTATGGTCGTTAGTATTAGAATTGATATCTGTGTTATTAATATTAAAAGACGGAGTTTCCTTTGGTGTTAATCTTCTTACATTTTGAGTATTTTTCTTTCTTATAAGACTACGAGTTCTTGATATATTCTTTTTTGTTGGTAAATTTGTATTTGAAGGTATAATTTTCTCTTCACTAGCTATACTAATAGCAGTAATTTCATCATCCGAGAATTGATTTGAATTTAATCTATTATTATTAAGTGTATTATTTAATGATAATTCAGGTATATTAAATAAAAAAGTATCATTTGAATTTGGAGAAGAAGTTGAATTACAAGATAAAGCGTCATTAAAATCCAATTGATCATCATGATCATTATCATCAATATTTAAAACAATAGCTCTCCATAACCAACCACGTATATTTGAATCATCAATTGACCAATTGTTAGTATTATAAATTTCACCTTTCCAAATACCTTGTTGAACTAATTGATCTTTTGTTTTATATTTTTCTAATATTTTCCTTTTAATAAAAGTATCCATTATTATGCAAATGAAGAAACTAATTATTATTATTATATGTGTGTCTTTTTTGTATATCCCCCCCCTTCACTTTAATGCATTCCAATATTGAAAAAAAAAAAGAAACAATAAATTAATGATATGTATAATAATAATATCAAAGAATTACTCAAAGTGTCAATAATTCAAGGTATAAACAAATTAAACTTTCACAAGATGGATTAATATTTTATTTTACTTTATTTTTTTTTTTAAAGAATACTTACTATGCCGGATTGAAATTTTTTATTTTTATTTTACAAACATCCAACTTAATTTTCTTCTTGTGTAGTGCTCTCACTCTCCGTAATTAATTCAATCAATCAATGCCCGCGAAATACGTAATAATGACCACTCGGCCGAGAGAAGCAAGTTCATTTCTATTATTAAATTGATATTTCTAATAATAATCGGATAATAAAAGAGAGCTTTTGAAGAATCGAACCCGCCAACAAACGACACAAATCCTGTGACAATAAACCAAGTGACAGTAAAAAGAGACTCCGGCTTATTTAATTAACAAATGAAAAAAAGGGGATGGAAAGCTTTTTTTTGGATTCCGAAGTTCCGCGGGATATTTCCCGTCTGGTCCCAGAAAATACCGCAGAATCAATATAACACTTGGCGGCTATTAAAACAGCATTAGATATTATAACAATAATAATAATGATATTGAAATATTTAGATGACAATACTCGGCACATGACCAATAGTAACAAGGTACCACTTATTATATTACTAACAACAATCATGCTTTGAATGTTTAATTGAAAATAAAATTAAGATTACATAAATTATTGTACGATTGTTGTTGCCATGTGACCAGGGAAAGCGCCGGTTGAAGCATTGTTTCAGTGTGTTATTGCCTTTCCAACTTGGCTATTTTTTACTACTAAGAGCATTTCCCGGTTGATCTGGTTTCAAATCTTGCACGACCCTGTTGAAATATTACCTCGGACAGTAATAATTAACTCTATCCATAGATGTCTCTCTCTCACTCACTGTACAGATCCCATATCAATATATATATATATGAGAGTGTTGATATGTTTTTCTCGAGGATTCAAATGAATAGTGCCTATCTCAGTTCTCTCTTATTATAAGATACTCGAGGAACATTGCGCATACTATAAAACATACATATATATTCTGTGATGGTATCACATATACATCATACCTCACAGGTGTCTACATTTATTCAACATAATCACAGTAATAATAATACATCCAATGATAATAATTTAAAAGATTTAAAAGATTTTAGGGATAAACTACGATATAATGATGATTCTACTTTTACTTTAAGAAGACCACGATTTCCTTCTTATAATTCTTCTTTGAGAAATAGTAAAGGTTCCATATCTAGTATTAGTAGATGTTGTTCTCCCATTGTTAATTCAAAGATAAATGATACTATTATTGAAAATTTATTTAATAATTCAAATTCAACTGATTCTATTCTTATTAATACTCCTTCAGTTCATAAACATAATCATTCACATTCACATAATAATCAAGATACTTTACAATCATATTTGAAAAGTTGTAAAGAAAAAAATATCTCTTTATCGTTGAATGAAAATTTAATTGTTAATTCCCCTAATTCTTATCATTCCATAAGTGATATAGAATCACCAACCACAACATCTTCTTTATCTTCTACTTCCAAATTTGATTCAAATTATTTATTAGATACCAGTAATAATAACAATACAAAAAGACCAGGTTTATTTCATAATTTTAGTTCTTTCTTTAGAAAATCTTCTATTTCTCCATCACCATCCATATCAAATAACACAGATCATTCATATTCTACTATTTTTCATACTTCAAATACTTCTTTTTTTAATAATTTAAAAGCACAAAATATTCCAGGTTTACAAGATATTCAACCCGTGAAAAGAGTATTATTCGCTTCAAATACTTATTACAATGATCCACCACAACAGATTTTAGGTAAACATCCAAGAAAGGGTGAAGTTGAAGTTTTATCAAATGGTTCAATTGTTATACATAGACTCACCTCAAAGGAAAGAAGAGATGAATTTATTAATTCTACTAATGGTGTTGTTATAGGTGGAACAGGTAGATTGAAATACTATAATAATAACAACTCAATTTTAAATAATCCAGCTTTATTAAAAATTGATAAGCCAATGATTCAACATTCAAATAATAAAAAATTATTAACAGATTTATCTAAAAATTCACAATTGCCTAATGTTAAAATACCAAATGATATTTTATACACTAGATGTTGTCATTTACGTGAAATTATACCAGTTACTTCAGTTTTAAATCAATTAGAGAAAGGTTCGACATCTCCAATCACTTTCTTACAATTTCGTAATCCATTACCTTCAATTGAAGAAATTTGGGCTTTTGGTGATTTTATTAGTATCGCACCAGTTTTATCATTATCCTTAGATAGTGTTCAATTAAATCATAAAATGTTACATATAATTCTAAGTTCATTAATTATGAAAAAAGATTTTTATAAATTATCATTAAGAAATACACCATTAGATTCAAAAGGTTGGAAAATTTTATGTTCTTTTATAACTGATTCAATTAGTTTAAATTCCTTAGATTTAACGATGGTACCAAATATTAAAACTAATGTTCAAAAAGCATCAAATGCTTTACTGTTAAGTAATAATATTCAAAGAATGAAATGTGATTTATCAGCTAGATGTAATCTTAATTGGGATTTATTAACTGCTTCTATTGCAACAAAAGGTGGTTTACAAGAAATTATATTAAATGGTTCAATCATATCACCGGAAGAATTTAAAAATTTCTTAGATATAGCTTGTATTAATGTGAATAGATTAGGTTTAGCTTATTCTGTAATGACTGATTTACATTTCACTTTCTTAGAAAATTGGATCATATCTTCTAATGCAACTGGTTTAGATTTAGGCTTTATTAATTTAAAAGGTAAATTAAAATCATTTACGAGTGCTATTTGGCAAAAAACTCATAGATATAATAATAATAATGGTGAATCAGAATTTCTTAAATTCCTTTCTTTAAATGATACTAATTTAGAAATTCAAAAAGATACTAATATTGAAACAAGTGAAACAATTCAATTATTCGCTGCTTTACGTTATTGTGAAGATTTAAAATTTTTAGATTTATCTAATAATCCAAAATTATTCCCACATGGTACTAGATGTTTAATTGATACACTCCCTACATTTGTCAATTTAATTAGATTGAATCTTGATTATGAAATGTTCGCTGAATCTGAAGTTTTAGTAATTCTTTCAGTATTACCATTATGTAAAAAATTATCTTGGTTATCATTGTTAGGTGTTCAAATTACAAGTTCAATTTTTAGAGCTTTATGTGAATTATTAGAAAGATGTCATAATTTAATAACTTTAGAGATTGATTATGATGATATGTCTGACAAATATATTAAAGAAATATCCAATAGAAAAGCTGCAAATTTAAATAAAATATTCACTAATTCCAATAGACATAATGGATCAATATCATCAAATAAATCTCTAGTAAATATGGCAAAATTATACACATTATTGTCTGCATCAATAGAAGATAAAAATAATTACATTGAGATGGTTGATAGATTTTTAGTCCGTGCTGTATATGTTAAAAAAGTATTAATGAACACAATACGAGAAATGTTTATCATTAGACAGAAGAATCAATTGAATAATTTTGGTAAAGAGGTATTAATCAGATTATGTATTTTAGAAAATTGTTTCGATAAAGATATAAAATTATTAGAAGAAAAGCGTAATGCTGCTCAAAGGGATAAACAAGATCCAGATCAACTTACATCGCCCCTATCTGATGTAAGCTCAAATCATCAGAATACTAAAAATACAATCGTTTTCCCATTTAGTAAAGCCAAAATTGAAAATACACATAATGTTGCACACCAGATTGTTCCTTATACAGATGAAGAAAAATCATTATTTGAATGCATGGTTGAACAACAACAAGAGAAAGGTGATGTTTTAAATTTTAATAAAATATCAGACGATACTGCAAGAAAAGAGATCATTCACAATAGCACAATAGATAGAACTGTACTTCTTCATGCAGCAAAATATAATGATTCGGAACAAATCAAAAGCCTAATTATGGAAAGTGATTTATCTGGTATTGTTTATATCGTTGATGAATTAGAAACCAATAATTATCATCTATTCGATATCTTTGAAAAAAAGCAAGACAAAGAAACTACTCCACAAATAAAACATCATAGTCATCATCATCATTTGGAAATTAGTAGTAGTACTGATACAGAAAAAGCTTCTTCTACTAAACAAACCAATAAAATTACTCGTCGTTTCAAAGCCAAAGAGGTGGCATTTGACGCTGTATTGGATGATATACGAAGAGAAAATTTTTCAGAAGAGTGAGAAAATCATTATTATTTTTTCTCTTCTGATACATTTTTAAAAATATTTATTCATTTATTTATATAACACCATCATATTTAAATTTACAATGCATACTTAAAAAATTGGGCAGTAAAGCCAATTTTCAATTCAGCTATTAACGGATTTGGGGTAGCGAACGGCTTTCGGAACCGCTTTTCCAGAAGTTCGAGATCATGAAAAAATTGAATTAAATGATGATATCTGATTTCGATATAAATTTCAAACAATGAAACTAAACGAATTGTCAATGGCATATTCTGTTTTAAAAATTATCAATCCTCGCATCTTTGCAATCAATAACTGAGATCGATAATTTCAAAAACAATGAATCTCTTTTGGGGCTTAAAGAAAACTAAATCCAAAAAGGATAAAGAGCCCAAAAATGAACAATCCAATACCCTTCCGTCTGGGATAAATGGTGCCCAAGAAACATCTGTTCCACCTGAACCATTCTTTGAAGAACTTCCCTTTTGTTTAGAGAAACAGTATGGTGAATCTTTCACACTTAGATCAAATAATATGTTAGATTTATATGAATCTGATGCTCTTGGATTAGGTCCTCCTGATCTTGTTCACATTACCGCATCAGATTCATATCATGAAGATTTAGAAACAGGACAATTCTTACACGCTACTGGTGTTTCTGTCAATGATCCTACTATGGCAATTGAATTAATGGAACTTTTTAATGAATCGATTTGCATGACAGATTCTGAAGTGAAAAAAAATATTGCAATGAAAAGGAATATTGCTACATACTGTACATTCAATTTATTTGCTAAAGTTGATATACGTATTAGGTATGATTTTGAGGAGAAAAGTCATCAAATCTCATTATTTGATTGTGTGACCAATAATATAATTTCTCTTGAAACTTTTGCAAAATCAGCTAATGAAAACGAAGAAGCAGGAACTGATATCAATGATATTATAAAAAGACTTTGGGATGAAGTGTTTGTCACTTCAGGTATACGAACCTTATTAACTAACACAGATAATATGAGAAGATTTCCAGATATGATACAACTGCCTTTTTCTATAAACAGTAATATATTTCCTAGATTGACTTATCAGAAGGTCATTGTTATGTTTTGTCATTATATTCCACGTTGTTTGGAGACAGGGTGGGATACAACGAAGAGTATATACCCAACTATTGTTCATAATCATCTTACCGCTGCGATTTTAACACTTTTATCAGTTATTCCAAAGTTAACATCTTTAGCGCTAGAGACATTAAATGATCTATCATTACGTGATCCAAATAACGAATTGTATTATAGAATTGTGGCAATTGCTATTATGCGTCAAGATAGTTCAAATGATGTTACAATGATTAGAGAAATATATCACACATTAAATCCACTTTTACCTATGTTAGATAAATTAGATTCCTCAGAGTTAAATTCTTCACTACAATTGATAAACTGTATAACTGACTTACTTTATTTACAAACTAGTTTTCTAATTGCAAATGAAGATTATGAAAGTGCTCTTCCTCTAGCGAAATTTTCCACAGAATTAGCATCAGATTCTTTTGCCGCTTGGTTCTTTTTAACAAAATGTTATATACATTTTGAACAATATGATAATGCACTTTTGGCGATAAATTCAATGCCTCATTTATTAAACGTTGATAGAATTAAACTTGCATTGGCATATGACTCAATGAGATTAGATTATTATAGACGTCCTCTCTGCATTAAAAAAAATGATATACCTGATTTAACATCATATGAGGAAAACCATATCTGTACTTCAACATCTTTAAAATTCGCTAAAGAAAAAGATATTCCAAAACTTGTATTTGGTAGAACAGTATTACCATGTCAATTAAATAAAAAAGGTCGTCTTGATAGATTATGGGATACTGATGCTTTAGAACTTGGTCCAATTTATGGTTCACAATCAACCAATTTAATAAATTTCGTGTCACCTAACGAAGTAAATTCTGTTGTTGATTATAATTTATTAGCTAGAAATACTATTGCCAAACAACTAGGATGGTTTCATAAACATGTTTATAGTGTATTGATTCAATTGAAAGATAAGTTAGGTTGGTCCGAATTACTAGAACTTAGGACAAAAGTTTTTGTTATGGAAAAAGAATATTCTGCAGAAACTGAATTCAATTCAAAGGATGAAACCACGTCTAAATCACAAATGTCTCTAGTCTCTACAAAATTTAGAGAGAAAAGATTGTGTGAACGTTGGCTTGACGATCTATTTTTAGACCTTTACGAAGATTTATCCATTGCTACTGCTATTGAAAAAGACAAGGAAACAGTTAAATACAGTGGTCTAGAATGGGAACTACTTGGTTTGACCTTATTAAGAATCTGTAATTATTCAGATTCTATTGCATGTTTGAGAACCAGTATGTTGGCAAGATTTGATCCTGTTTCTTGTGAAAAGCTTTTAAAATTATATATTATCGATCCAGCTTCACCTGATATTTTGGCAGAGGAAGGGATCGATATTAACATGGACCCAGATATTATCCTAAGCCTGGTATTGCAAAACATCTCATTTCAATCTAGGTTTTATGATTGTTTGCAAATTCTAAATCGTAGAGTCTTATTGAAGCTGGTGACAGAATTCAGTATGGATATAATACGAAGCAAACTTTCAGTGATGCCAAATGTCACCCCAGGCCTAGCTACTATGATTAATACCATGTTGGCATGGGTACAAGAAGTACTTGATGATATCTAAAGTATCTCCTGCTACTTCCCCATAGATAGGAAATCATATATATATATAAAGGGACAACTATTTTCAACTATATAAAAGCATTCGTTTTTCTCTCCCTGTGTGTGTCTCTAACCAAGAGCAATTAGAGTACATCATATCATCTAGGCAAAGTCCATGGTCCTTTGATCAAAGATATATATATATGGGTATTTATTGGATTGAGTATTGGTATTACTCTCTGAGTGTCATCAATACCAATTGCTGGCACTCCAAGTGACAGTGAAAAATTTTCCCGGATGCTCACCGATCCTGTTTTACCCGCTTTTCGCATTTTTTTTCCGGGTAGAAACTTGCAGATTGTAAATACAGCCAGAGCCAAGAAAGAAACGCATTTGGCGATGAGGTCGAACGTTGTGAAATATAAGTTAATATGAGTGATGGGCCTATTGTAATTGATTGTACGTTGTATACAACGGCGGGTCGAACTCTAAGTCTCCTTTGCAATCTCAATAAATAGCATTTGTAACGGAGCTTTTTCACATTAAGCTTTTTTTTTTTTATTTCTCTGTTATTTGGAAAATATTTGCTATAAAGCAAATTTAATCATTAACAAACGGTACTGGCAGAGTTATTATCCATTCGTTTTGTTTTCCTGCTCAGTTTAAATTGTGCGATTTTTTATTTCTTTCTGGAATAGCTAGTGATAGCTAATTTTTGTTGTTTGTATATTATATTGCCTATTTGCGTGTGATATGTCAGGATCGTTCTGGAAGTTTGGTCAAGATTATACCACAGAGTCTTCTATATCCAAATTACTAAATAAGGCCTTCATTAAGATTGGTTCTAGTGATATTAGTAAACTGGATGATGTTTCTCAGCATAATGATGAGAGTAGTCTTCTTAGCGGGAAGAAGGAAAATGTTGAAGATCAGATAACCAGTGCAGAACTGGGTGATTATGATGATGAAAAAGATGAATCAAAACTAAATGAAGAATTTACTAATGAAGATATCAATGAATTCCCATCGGATGAAGAATTTTATGTTAATTACAAACCAAACTTAGATGTTTTGACAGATTTATTAGACGATGAAGAACTTTATACAGAACTAATGTGTTCAAATTTCAAGTTATTGATATATCTGAAGTATCCAGAAGTTTTAGAAAAGTTGATTGAATACGTAATTACTGAGAATTTTGCTCAACCATCTGATGAAGAAGTTAAAGATGTCAATTCATTGTTAGGTATAGTGGAAGTTGAAAATAACGAAACAGAAAAAGAAGAAAAAATGAATGGAACTGCAACAGTTGATGACAGTAATAAGGAAGATAATGATTCTGGAACTATAGCATCTTCTAAAACAACAGATAATGCAGTTGAAAAACCTAATAAAGATGAGGATGAAAAGCCTGAAAGTGAAATTAAAGAAGAAGCAGAACATGATATAGAAGATAAAGAAAATACACTGGAAGAGCATGACAGTCTCAAGACAGTTATTGTTGATAGTAATGAAGGTAATATACCTGGAATTGATGCTGAAGAGAGAGTAAATAATGATAGTGATAATAATTCAGATACTAGTAATGAAGATGATAGTACTTCTGATATATCCGAAGAGACTAGTGTTACAATACCGCCAGAATCTAAAGAACAAGCTGAAAGTAGAAGAGCTCATATGGCAGCTGAAGTTTTATCCGCAGATGTTTGGCCTATCTCTTCAGCCCTTGTAGAAAATCATAGACTTATGGAAAAAATATGGTCACTTCTTGATAATTCAGCACCATTATCTGTTGAAACTTCAACATATTTTATGAAAATTAATGAACGCCTGCTAGATATGGATTTAAGAAAAATGTTGGAGTTCATTTTAAAACAAAAATCTTTAGTTGAAAGATTTCTAATACATATTGATAATCCACCATTAATGGATTTCTTGTTGAAGGTTATATCAACTGATAAACCTGAATCACCAGTTGGTATATTACAAGTTCTAAAAGATCAAAAATTAATATCAAAATTATTAGATCATTTGAAACCTGAAGTTTCTGCTTCTACTCAAGCTGCCACAGGTGATTTTTTAAAAGCATTAGTTACTTTAAGTGCAAATTCTAATAATGATTTAGCATCATGCATTGGTCCAAATGAGTTAACGAGAGAGTTAGTATCTAAGTCAATGATGGAAAAAATGATTGGCATCATGCTTGAAGGTGATACCTCACTAAATAATGGTGTTGGTATTATTATAGAATTAATTAGAAAGAATAACTCAGATTATGATTTTGAACAGGTTATAGATACTACATTAGAAACACATCCACCAAATGAAAGAGATCCAATCTATTTAGGATATATGATCGATGCATTTGCTACTCATTTACCAGCATTTCATGAAATGTTAATACATTCCGACTTAAAAGAAATGAAAACTACATTTGGTTCTATAATGCCTCTAGGTTTCGAGCGTTTCAAAATATGTGAATTGATTGCTGAATTACTTCATTGCTCCAACATGGCTTTATTGAACGAACTTGAAGGTAAACATATTGTACTAGAACGTGATAGAGTGAGGGAACAAAATATCGCAGAAAAAAAGAATGCCAATTTAGATGAACTAGCTGATGTAACCTTAAATGATGACATGGCTGAAGAAATTAGCAATTTAAAATTAACTGATGATAATGAAACCAAAGAATCAGAAGCCACTAAGGTTGATGATGCTAATAAACTTGATGATACTGATAGCGTTGTAGTCGGTGATAATTTGAAGCAAGTTCTTCATGAAAATGGTATTATAATTACGATTTTAAATATGTTTTTCAAATTTCCTTGGAACAATTTTCTTCACAATGTTGTATTTGATATTGTTCAACAAATATTAAATGGTCCAGTAAAAGCAAGTTATAACAAATACTTGTTATCTGATTTATTTATTAAAGCTACAATAACACAAATGATAATAGATGGTGAAAAAAGATGTACAAAAGAAGAAGTTGAAACAGGGTTAAGGTTAGGTTATATGGGCCATTTAGTTCTGATAGCAGAAGAAGTTGTAAAATTTGATCAATATATTAAAGAATTAGGTGATGATTACGATGATGAGGAAATTATTAATGCATTAAAGAATTCAAACTGGGAAGAGTATACTAATAATGAACTAGCACAAATTAGAGAAAAATATAATACTGTTCTAGGTGATTTTGATAATGAAGATGGTGCCGATTCTTCATTAAAGGAGGATGGTCTATTTGCCAATGATGGAGATGAAGAACCTTTATCTGATGAGAATCAAGATTCTCCAAATTTATTACCTGGTTTGGATAATTACCAAACTTACCAAGCTGACGATGATGATGAATATTTTGCTGAATATAATGATACAGATTCTTCTCGATATTATGAATACATTGATGCAAATGGTAATAGAACAAAAATTCATTTAAATACTCCACTGGATTATTCATCAATTTCCAATGAAGAGTCTGATTCATTTGATTTAAATAACGAAGATAGATTCAGTGATTATATGTCACAAGAAATAGGTAATGATTTTAACCCATATGGTTATGAGCCTGTTGAAGAAGAAGAAGATAATGAACATGATCAAGGTGAAGATCTAGGTGATAATTACAAATCAAATGACTATAAGACCGGTGGTGCAACTTGGTATTCAAATGAATTTAAAAGTGTACAACCTAGGGAAGGCCTTGATGGTGATGCCCTTTATAAACCTCTAAAATTAGATATTGATGAAGATGATGATTATCTAGACCCAAATGATGACGGGCAGTCATATGCTAAACCAAATCACCCATTATATAGTAACTCTTTATCTTCTACAACTGATGCTTTTGCAAATGAGTTACAAGATCATCATGATTCTCCCGAAGAAACAGCTTCAGGTAATGACTCTAGCAGTGATGATATTGATGACGAAGAAGAGGATGATGATGATGAGGACTCAGGATCCTTTAAAGATAACGATGAAATAAAGGATCGTGGTGAGATAACAACTGATATTGCGTATGTTGATGACCAAGATAAAGATAATTATGCTCTTTGTAGATCACGAAGCAATGACACCCCAACATGGGATGAAGATGAACAAAATCGTCTCATGGAAATGGTAAACTATAATAGAAAGTTTGCACATGGTCGATAAACGTTCAACAAAATCCATTTCTAAAGGAATGTAATATTACTCCTCTCTTTTTTTATTTTCAATTCATCACGTTCATTTCACACATAATTGTTTAGGTTTCATTTTTTTTTACGATATTGCCAATATGTGTCTTTTTTTGTTTGGGAGCAACTATTTAGCCTACAAGAACAAGAATAAATACACAAGGCCTAAGGACACGAAATAGCATCTCAATAGTTGATGTATTATTTTTAATTAATTTGTAATATATATGAACTTTTTAGTAATTTTTAACTTAATTTTCCACATTTATTTAATAGCTTCTTTCTCAATTAACATACTTAATTTTTGGCATTTCGATATCGCTTTAACTGAAAAAAAAATAAGAATACGTAAATAATAGATATTTGAATTGTAGGTTTATTTGCAAGTATATTAATAAATAATTAATACTTTGCAGCCTGCTCAAGTCGAACCAAATAATATATCATGTCAGAAAAACCAGCTAAGAAACTACTTGTCTGGTCATCACCATTGGCGCTTTACAATTTGATCTCCGCGTTGGGTTGGGGTCATTTCTTTGCTAATTTAATTGTAGTTTACCCATTCCTTGGCCAACCAGGTTTTTTCGAAAAGACAAGACGTGGTCTAATTCTCTGCCAATGTTTAGCCATCATTGAAGTATTCAACTCATTGTTAGGGATCGTTCGTTCTCCTTTACTTACAACTGTTGCGCAAGTCGCTTCTCGTCTGTTAGTTGTCATTGGGATTTTTGCCTTATTACCTGAAACACCTGCAGCTCACTCAATCGTTTATATAACCTTGTTGTTTGCTTGGTCTATAACTGAAATTGTTAGATATTTATTCTATTTTTTCACTTTAACCTCCAAAAATGGTCCTCCACATTTCATTAAGATGCTAAGATATAACATGTTCTTAGTATTATACCCAACTGGTGTCGCCAGTGAATTAATTATTATTTACTCTGCTTTACCAATTGCAAAGGCCAAATATTCTGTTTATTACAAGTATTTGTTGATCTTTTCAATGCTAACATATATTCCAGGTCTTCCAATGTTATTCTTGCACATGCTGGCACAAAGAAAGAAAATGATGAAAGTATTGAGAGCAGAATCTTCTAAGAAACAGATTTAAGCGTCAATCCATGTACGAGGCATCGCTTATTGAGAGCATATATTATTATTTAAAAAGTAAATTCTATATACTTAATTATTTGTTTATATATTAACAGATAACAAAATTCAGAAACATTGTTAGTTACCTAGCAAAATAGATCTATAAATGAAGATAATAAAGCTTTTGGAGATTTCTAATGGTTTAATATCTCATTATTTATATTTTTTTAAAAGAGATTTCAAATTTTTATATTTTGTTCAAAAAAAAAAACTTAATTAGAAAGAAATTTAATAAAAATTTAAAAATAAACCGCTACGCCTATAAATTTAAATTTAAAACTTTTATATAATGAACACTAAAGAATGAGTTTTAATTGCACTAAAAAATTGAACACTTTCTATTTACTCTCCACGGATCAAAGTTAACTTGCTTTCTTCTACCAGTCTCTTTCTGAAGCTTGAGTACTATTTAACCAACAAACTAATACTAGTTTTTTAGTGTACTTCATAGGTTTAGTGTCTTTTGATGGCCTTTTCCAACTCTTGCTGAAGCTAAGAATTAGTCTATCTTCATCGCCGTTTGCCTTTAAAGCGGAGAGAATTCCGAAATACACGTTAAAAACATAAATAGCACCAGGTAAACAAACGAGCTTAAGGACCATTTTAGAAAACCAAACCTCTTGAATCTGTTGCTAGCTTTAGAGTCTTTGTGGTATACAAGACTTCAACTACATTTACATATAAAAAATTAAACCATGTCGTTTTTACGAAAAATTGGTGGAAGTAGCAGCAGTCACAACAACAGCAACCATAGTAGATCAAGTTCCAGCACATCTATTTCTTCTTACTCAACAAGCTCTCCAAATGGATCGTCTACCAAACATTCTAAGATACCAATAATCAGACATTCTGCAGAACATTATCGGCCTTTTGCTCATAGCGCTTCTCATTCAGCCGCTAATGGTGGCTCATCTCATAGCAGTAGCCCTCATGGCCTTTTCCATAGTGGATCACATACTCCTACACATCATTTTACTCGCAGTAATAGCCAGAGTACCCATCGCACACTAGGCCATGATAAGAATTCACTATTTGTCAAAACCTCACCTTCTTTAACTCCATCTCATACCTTAAACTCTCCTACGGTTATGAAATCTCCAACTACCAAATCACCATCACTTAAATCTCCAACAATCAAATCCCCAGCTACTAATAAATCTCCAGTAGCCAAATCTCCTACGTCAACGTTTAAACCATCCACAGTTGCTAAGCCATCACCATCAGTACCAAAGTCTCCAACAACGACCAAATATCCCACTACCCTTAAACCTACAAACAATTCAAATGCAACTCATGTTATGGAATCAGATAAAGATTTGCTCCATAGATTTCATTCAAGAACATCTTCTTTTCAAGAAACTTCAAAAGTAAATAAATTGATATTATCTTGGGATACTGCAGATCCAGATCAATGGACATTAACGAGGGTACAATTTTGGTTACGATTTCATGATTTTCCTGATTCATGGTTACAATTCTTCAGAAAACGTCAAATGGAAAAACAACGGTTTATCAGTTTATTAGCTCCAGATAACTTTGCTAGTTATGAAAAATATTTACCTTCAACTAAATTGGGTTCTTTTGATCGATTTCAGTACTTACTGAAACTAACAATGGCTCAAAATGTCAATAGCACTACACATACTAGACAGAAAAACAATAATTCGCAAAAAGTACATGTAAGAAGTGCTAGTGACTCTTTAAAACAAAAACTTCCGCAACCTCCATCTATTGAAGATCTTTCAAATATTAGGTCAGTGTCAGAATCTGCTTTAAATACCCCTATTCAGGGCAACAGTCCTACTTCAACTCGTAAAGTTCGTTCTCATCAAAAAGCTAAAAGTACAGATACTCTTTATAGACGAAGCTTTATATCCATAAAAAATGCTTCACCAACTTTTGGTCATTCCAGAGGTTTATCAGGTATTATGCTGAACCTTTCTTCCAATGAAAATAGTGCACACTCTTCTAGGTCTGGTTCTCCACCAATGACTCCAACAAGCGTGTTTAATAGAAAACATAAAAGTGCTTCGTCAGAATCATCATTAGTTAATGCTAAAAGAAGCTCTACTAGTTCCACAATAGCCGAAACTGAAAATGATATTTCTAAAGTTAAATCAGAATTCTCTGCTAAAAATTCTCCTGCTGTAAGTCATGATTCAAAAACTTCTAGAACACAAAGTATAAGGCATTCTCCATTAGTTTCTGAAGAAAAAAATTCATTATGGAATAAGTTTAAAAGAAGAAGTCAAATTGGGTCACCATACACATATCCTACTAGAACTGTCACGGCAAGCACACCAAATTCTTACTCTGATAGTAAAGAGAGTTTACCAAGCATTACTAAATCAACAACTAAACAAAGCCTAACACAAGATACAAGTATTTCAGATATTAAAAATAAAAACATATTTGATAATTTACAGACTGAAAGAAAACCAACACCACATTTAGTAGTTCAAACTAAGATTGAACCCTCATCACAGTCAAACATCGGAAAGGATAGTCCAAAAGATAAATTTGTGATTGAACCATTACCGGACAATCCACCAACTATGGCTGTATCCGACTTGGTAAATGATAGTGGAAAATATTCGTCGTCAATCAAAGTAGAAACGCATATTGAAGAGAATGTGAGACAAATGGATAATGAATACTTACCCGTATATCCTAAAGAACAACAAGTCCACATCCTTCTTACTTCTGATAATATTTCGTTTAAGTTGTTAAACATCTCAGATATTGAAACATTAAATCAATTTTTACAGAAAGCTAAGGAGTTATTAAATCTTGCTGGTTCAAGTTGCGAAGTTTTCATTACAGATTTTGATTGTCAAGTTGGCACAGCACTTCCTACTGATTTACTTGAGGAATGCATCAAGCAAAAATTTAATGAGACAACGAAAAAACTTTATTTTAAAATTCTTTCTCCTGCATCTAATGATTTGCAAAAGGATATGTTAAAGTCTGGAACTTTATCTCATACAGAATCCTTATCTGTGAAAAATGAGAAATTATCTAGTTCGAAGCATAACAGTGTTGCTAATTCTAATGATCAAGCCTCTATTACAACATCAATGACAGATCTCAATTCATTTGATGATCACAATTCAGATACTAAAAGATATCCTTCAACACCCAGCCATTATTACGATATTCCACAAACAACTGATAATGAAGATATTAACTATTGGAACTCTAAAGAGGTAGTTATGAAAACTCATTCCATACCTCTTCATATCTTGGAAAGCTCATCGAATCCATTACCGAAATTAAAGACTAACAATCCATCAATTCCTGATAGTATCAACTCTTTGAACTCAAAATTCGGAGAGTCTATCTATCAGAATAATTCTGATAAAAGAAGTGATCCACACTTCATTGGTGATAAACTTGCACCTAAAAGAGAAGCCCCAAAACCTCCGATCGATACTATTCCAAAGAGGGAAGCTCCTAAACCTCCAAATCATCCTGCACCAAAAAGAGATGTTCCAAAACCACCTAGCCATCCAGCATTAAGAAGAGAGACACCAAAACCTCCTGCTGATAACCTTCCAGCTAGAAATATGCCAGTGGGTAAGAAGCATAAAAGTGTTCTCCAAAGAGGTTTTTCAACGAAAAATAGAACTAAGGAAGGCTCGTCTGATAAACTTAAAATTCTTACATCTACGTCCTTCTCTGCAAATCAAATTGCCCAAGAAACTGTCATATCATCATACACACCTGGCTCTACTAATGTTCTAGTCCCACAACCATATAAGGGTGCTGACTTAAACTCGAAATCTTCAAAGGATGAAGAACCATCAATTATGATGAATGGCGCATTTTTCAAAAATAAACTTAACTCATCGACATCCACTCTATCTTCAATAAAATCAACCGCCAGCTCCAGGTTTGATGACAGGGCTTCTGAGATGACGAAAGCTCGTTCTTTGAAAAATAGAACAAGCAGATCTAGCTCTATCATTTCCTCTGTCAGCTCAATATATCAAGCTCCACCGCTAATAAAAAAAACAAGTACCAGACGAATAATTTCCTCATCATCTGCTGCTGATGTATTCAAAGAAAATGATATTACATTTGCTGATGCACCAGAGCTTTCAGATTCCAATGACTCAGGAGATATTATATGGAATACTAAGGATGAATCTAATGACGAGAATCGCAGCGATTCTTCTGATGATATTATATGGTCTACCCCCAAAAGCAATAAAAACGATCAAAAGTTAGAAAATAATAATGATGATAATTTTAGCTCATCATCTGATGACATTATCTGGGTAAACAATCAAGAGACTCATAATAGTAGTACCCACAAGAAAACCCAATCTCACGAACTTTCAAGATTGGATGATTCCATTGAAGATGATTCCTTGATCGATACTTCCATGACAAGTAACATTGGAACACCTAAAAGGAAAATGACTCTTAGACCATCACCAGAAATGGTTTACCAAAATCTGGAAAAATTTTTCCCTCAAGCAAACTTAGATGACCCTGTTCTAGAGGGACACACACCACCCGCATCTCCTAGATCTATAAGATCTTTAGAGACCAGTAAGGCTTCGTCACCTTTGAAGGATAGTTCCATAGACACTCCATTATTAGCTGTTCCATCTGTTGAACAGAGGCTTAATACACCTACAAAAGAAATTAGTAAATCCAAGGGCTCTCGTTCAAATAAATTAAGAAGAACCAAAACTATAAGAACTATCGCTCATGAGGCTAATGAGAAACGTAGGAAATCTGTAAAGGTTAAAAGGCATAATACCAAGATGTGGGGTACAAAGGTTGTTGAAATCACTCAAACTAAGAATATTTCAATTAATAAATCAAAAAATTCTAATGGTGAATATAAAGAATTTGCTTGGGTGAAAGGTGAGTTAATTGGTAAAGGTTCATTTGGTTCTGTTTATTTATCTTTGAACATTACCACAGGTGAAATGATGGCTGTCAAACAAGTTGAAGTTCCTCAATTTGGCTCAAATAATGAAGCCTTTGTAAGTACAGTCGATGCATTAAGATCAGAAGTTACCCTATTGAAAGATTTAGACCATATTAATATTGTTCAATATTTAGGTTTTGAAAAGAAAAATAACATTTACAGCTTATTCCTTGAATATGTTGCAGGTGGTTCTATCGGTTCACTGTTAAGACTATATGGGCGATTTGGAGATAAACTGATTAGACATCTTACAAGACAGATACTTGAAGGCCTTGCTTTCTTACATTCTCGAGGTATATTACATAGAGATATGAAAGCAGATAACATTCTTCTAGATGGAGATGGTGTGTGTAAAATCAGTGATTTTGGTATATCCAGAAAATCTAAAAATATTTATTCTAATTCAGATATGACCATGAGAGGTACAGTTTTTTGGATGGCCCCAGAAATGGTGGATTCTAAGCAAGGTTATAGTGCCAAAGTGGATATATGGTCTCTTGGTTGTATTGTCCTAGAAATGTTTGCTGGAAAAAGACCCTGGTCAAACCTTGAAGTAGTAGCAGCTATGTTTAAAATCGGGAAATCAAAGTCTGCACCACCAATTCCAGATGATACATTACCTTTGATTTCAAAAAATGGCCGTAAGTTTTTGGATGATTGTTTTAAGATTGACCCAGAAATAAGACCCACTGCAGATGAATTATTATCTCACCCATTCACTCAACTTGATGAATATTTTGATTTCCAATCTACTGATTTGGTAAAATACATCAGGAACAATGACAAGATCAATTCTACCAAACTTCGCGTTCATTCAGGTGAATTCTCAAATCATTGAATTAAATTTTATATTAATTAATAATATTACCACTTTATAGCATTTTTACTAGCATTTCTATGATAAATAGTATAATAGAATTTAATACTTTCTTATTTGACCAAAGTAACGTAAGCAATATTATAATGTTCTAATAGTAACAAATATTTGTTTAAAACTGAGTTAATATAAGAAAAAAAATAAATGAATGAAAAACTAAATAAGCGCATATATACTAGTTCAATATCAATTAAGAATATTATTAAACTAAATATGTTAAAACTATTATGCAAAATGATATATTCAATATGACATCAATTTAGGGTTAGGAGTCATCAATATTTGCCTAAATATGAAAGATCATTTGATCATTTCTCGTTCTATAATGCTATCTGGCATTGATGTCGTATAACTATTAATAACAATATTATCTTTATTATTTGAAAACTCTGTAATTGGTGTCAAATGAGATGAAAGTTTCCTGTTAACTGCATGGTAATGAGCTATCAAAATATCAAATTTCTTGGAAGCGCCTTGGGCAATTGTTTCTTTAACTTCTTCAGAAAATGGAATAGCTCCTGAAAAAATATTTTCTGGAATGATAAATGTTGTATTGTCTAAGTCACCTAAGGCATAATCACTCAGACTATTATTCAAAACCAATTCAATAAATGAGGTATCTCTAACTTCATTAATTGATTTTTCAGCCACATCAACTGAAATAATATCAATTGCAGCATCTGCAAACCAATCGTGATCTGGAAATAAATTATACAATTTATCCAAAAACTCATCATTTTTACCATTAACATATATAGTAGGCTTTACTGGATCACCAGATATAAGTGCCTTATAGCACATATTTAAAAACAAATATAATGCAAAAAAATCAGAGGAAGCAATATTTGGATTAGGTAGAAGTAAATTTATTCTTTTTTTCTTAAATCTATCAACGCATCTCTTACCACCAGTGTTTGAAACCATTAAAATGAAGTTAGACTTCAAGTTTCTGGAAAGATTTTCAAAGAAGCTTGAAGACAATTCATTCAGTCCCATCATATGTGAATAGCATTGTTCAAAAGTTTCAAAAATTACAGATGGGGTATATTGTAAGGATGAATTTCCTCCCATAGGCGCACTTGGTCTAGCAGTTAAATATTGAGATGTATTAAATCCAGAACCCTTTATTGGCAAAATAACGATATCGGATTCAACAATATCAGAGCTTACAATATTGACGGCCTTTTCTTTCATTGTTGAAAATATTACTTCACTAGTGAATGGGATCTTCCCCATACGTGTAAAGATATCAAATATCTCTAGATAAGAATCTGAATTTGAAAAGGTTGCATTTGGATATTCAGAATCGTAAAAGGTTGAAGATTGTAATAAATCTGTTGTTCTTTCTGTCATTAACCTTAGATGTATTGCTTTCAATGGAATAACTGCGTCAAAATTAGATGGTGTTTCCAATCCATCCTCATCAATTATATCCAAAACGTGCTCTTCAATTTGATCATTTCCTTTTCGCAATTTGTTTGACAATAATTTTTTTAAACGAACAGATTTATCTTTAATTAAAGTTGAACCACTTGACATTCTGCTAATTGGAGCGGCAGACGAGTTCATTAAGGTACTTCTATTTGAAATATACGCAGGTTTCTTATTGAATAACATATAATTTAAAAATTGTAATGAAGGAGAGATGGTATCAGTAGAATTAATGATTGTAACATATTTGTTAGGTCTAAATGTCAGAATATCTTCAAATGAAAATAGCTCTGATGATTTTGTAAAATTTTGTAATTCATATATAGATTGTTCCTGTTCTGCTATATCAGAAAGTGGAACAGATTCAGAATCATAATCTTGTTGTGCATCTTTTTTCCCCTTTATCATATTCTTTTGAATAATACGAGACTTCAGATTTTTTCTATATGAATCTGGATAAACTAATTGAGTTAGGGGAGTGGTAATGAAAGTTGAAACTAATGCCATTAATATGAACATACCGTAAATTTTCTTTTCAATAATACCTGCATTTAAACCAATAGTCAAAACCACAATTTCAACTATACCTTTACATGACATTAAGACACCGACTGCCATTGATTCTCTAAAGAATAAACCATATGCATAAGCGGTGATAGTACCTGAGGAAACTTTACTACCTACTGCAACACCAATAGAAGCAAATACATAAGCCCAATCTTTACCTTGGTTTAAAAGGGTTAAATCAACACTTAAACCTGAAACTGCAAAGTAGATCGGAATGAAAACAATATTTGGAATATCTTCCATTCTTTCTGCCAATTTAACAACGTAGTTATTCTCTCTTGGTACAATTAAACCGGCGATAAATGCACCAAAGATAGGATGAACACCAATGATATCAGTAAAATAAGCCGATATAAACATAATCAGAAGAATGAACATGGTAGCTAATGGTGATGGCTTTGGTCTATCTAATTCATGATACCTTACTAAAAACCATTTCAAAACATATTTTAATGGGTAAAAATATAATAAAAACCACCCTAATGTACATAGTAAAATGTACACAGTATTTACTGGACTAGATTCTGAACTAGATAAAATAACACTTAGTGCTAAAAGAATCCAACCAAGGATGTCATTAATAATACCTGCCCCTAAAACTACGACACCTGCTCTATCTTTAATCAATCTCAATTCATTTAAAATACGACACAGAACTGGGAATGCTGTTACACACATTGAAACAGCGATAAAGACCATAAAAACTGTAAATTTAACATATTTAGCGTTTGGATCTAAATTGGCATAGGTATGAAACAAGGGAATAGCCAAAGCACAGCCAAAACCAAAGGGGACTGCTAAAGTAATTAAACCAATAGTCAATGCAGTTTTCAAATGCTTCCGTATAAATCCTGTATCCACTTCCAGACCTAAGAAGAACATAAATAGAATAATACCAATGTTTGCCACTAAATTCAACCCCGGAATGGAGGCAGATGGAAATATAGTATCGGTATAATTTGGAATTTGACCCAAGACAGTGGGTCCTAAGATGACACCTGCAATGACTTCTGATATAACCTTTGGCTGATGTATCTTAGCAAATGGAATATGGACTAAATTACACATTATTAAAATAAGACATGTTTGGAATAGGAATAAAGTGTATGGAGAGGTTGATGAATAAACAAAAGGATTGACGCCCGAAAGGACACCACCTACGTGTGATGAGGATGCCATTATTTGACACCTTGAAACGAATGCAGAGTGTTAATCGAGATGAATGAACTTCTCAAAATATGCAAATTTAACTAGGGGAACGAAAGAATATGGAAAATTTGATGTGGAACCTGAGTTAATGTTAAAGCACTAGTATGTTTAATTTGAAGAGATAAATTAAGAAAGATACAAGATAATTTTATTACCTTTCCCTCATCAATTTCAATCTAAACTGCAAATTTTGCGATGCGATAATAGCCAATCGAAAGCTCATCTAGTTAGTCTTTTCTCCAATCAGAGGACCCTCCCGCAAAATATCAAGATCAGGCGCGGAGTTTAAAGGCCATTGTCCTGTGCCAGAAAACAAAGACATAAAACTGAGAAAAGAAATAGTATCCCATTCTTTGAATATTATACACATCCTTGTATATGGTACTAGAAATTAAGAACCTTTTGAATCTTGCTAGTGATATATATAAAAAAAAAGGATATTTTATGTTATTAAACAAGTATATAGAAAACTGAAACATATAATATTGTAACAGTGAATGCAGAATATGGTAATAAATATCAGAAAATAAAAATTAAAAGATAAAAGCAATGAATGAAGTTAAATTTGTCCTTTTTTTGAATTAAGAGTTTGGGCTCATTAAAATGAAAATGAACGTTCACGGTGCTTCTTCCTAACCTTTCTCGACCTATTTCTACCATGACGGATGAATTGCATGACAGGTGGTAGATTTTCTTCAGGAAGTAGCTCATATGGTTCATTATTGTTATAGTCTACAGTAACAGAATGAGGAGAGTTATCTGATAAGAAATAGCTACTACTGACACCGTTTAACGAATTTTCATTTGCTATATCAGAGTCTGTTGGTATTAAGTTAGCTAAAGACATCTTATGAGGTATCTCAGATACAGCTGTTGCTAATGAATGCATAGTACCATGAGTGGTATGTGTATGATATGATCCTTGTGATCTATTGGTATTTGTTGTATGTTGTGATCTTATACTTTTATTAGTATCATTATCATCTAAGCGATGAGGACCTTCTTCGAAATGTGTATGCAATTGAGAATAATGGGCTCCTGGTGTTGGCCTATCATTTGGTTTTAAATGTGTTTTAAAACCAGGTTGTGAAATATTTGAACTTATAGCATTAGTAGTAGTTGATGACATCCTATAATGTGAACCGGCAGTAACTGGAACGTTACGTTCATTTAAAGCTCTACTAATTTCTTTATCATTAATTAAATCTGTAATAATTTCACCAATTTTATTAAATAATTTTAATACAACAAAATGTGGTTGATCTAATGGATATTTAAGTGGAGTTTTTGGACCGATCCAAAAATGTGGATTAATATCATCATCTTCATCATCACGATCTAATAAATCTAATTGATATAATTTTGACCATTGTTCATAACTTAATTCAAAATTTTCACCTAATAAAGTAACACCATGCATTTTTTTAATGACTAATAATAATTTATGTAATTGTTCTAATTTAGAATGATGACCAATCATTGCAGAATATTCATTATCAATATTTGAATCTGATATAAAAGCATCATATAAATCAGTATATGGTTGAACATCATTTGTAGAAGTTTTTCTTAATAAAGCGGCATCAGCTAAAACACTTGAATTCATATCATTTGATAATAATGATTCAACTTCTGTACTTGTTCTATTAGGAGTTATACCAATACATGGATGTACAGGAGATGGTGAAATTGAATTTTCATTTGGATTAACATTAGCATTTATTGTTACTGCTGGTGATGAGGTATTAAATACATCAGTTCTAAGTGTTATGGAACCAGATTCTGGTTGACTTTCAATTGGACTTAATGGTTTATTACTAGTTAATTTACGATTTCTTATTGTTTTATCAGTATCTGTAGAAGTAGAAGATAAAACTTTTCTAATTTCTCTTGAGATTGTATCAGTATTTTCTAAATCATTTTCATCATCTTGTGACATTACATAATCTAAATCTGATACAATTTCATGTCTATCAGGCGAATAAACGTTAAGATCTGTATTATCTTTAATGAAAATATCTCTAATACCCATATGAAATTTTTTAAATAATGCAAAATCTAATGATTCGGACATACCATATAAAGTATCACCAACTGTAGAGATTAAAGTACTCATTAATGGGATAGCCATAATTGACCAAACAACGAAGAATGCTCTACCTGCACCAGTAGTTGGATAATAATCACCATAACCAATAGTTAATAAACATAAGAAACAAAAATAAATACCAATGAAGTAATTCCAACCTTCACAAAAAACGAAGATTAAAGCACCAAATAACCAAAATGCAATAAATACTACAATAGTTAAAATAATTGAACGAATTTTTTGATTTTTTTTAGATACTTTTCTCATTTTCATAATTAAATCGAAACTTTCTTTATCAGTTAAAGTTAATTCACCACTTAAAACTTTATTATAAACTTTACGTCTTTTCCTTTCAACTCTACTAAAGAAATAAATTGGACCAGAAGATTTAGTAATAATACCTCTTGTAATTGCAATAATTAAACATAAAATGATAAAACCTGATAATGAGAATGCTAAAACAATAATTTTAGATGCGACAGTCTTTGGTGTAATATCACCTAAACCAACAGTTAATAAAGAAACCATTGAAAAATATAATGCTGTACAATATGACATATCAAGTATAGCTGAGAATACAGCTGCACCCCAACTTAACCAAATAGAGAATAACATTGTAAAAATCATTACGACTCTTTCATTTGGTATTAAATTAAATTGTGGTGGATATTTTCTAAGTCTATAACCTAAGTAATGAATAGATAAAGTAATAGTACAACCAAAGTATAAACCAGAAGTATAAGCGGCGCACCAAAAACCTATACTTTTTTCAAAATCATTATAAATTTCCACTGAAGCGAATACAATACAATCAACCATTAAAATGATACTAGCTAAAGTCCAACCAGTAATATTAATAATTTGTGATTTAATATAACCAATTTTTCTAGTGAAATGCAATAATAATACAACGTTTGATGCGCAACCTATAGCTAAAGATAAACAATTCAATACAAAATAAACTGGTGGATCTAATTTTTTATAATGGTGACCAATAGTACCATCTTCTTTAATAATTTTAACATCTCTCCATTTTTCAACAACACAAGCTACTGATAAAGTATTAGCGACTGGTGCTAAACAAGCAGTAATAACTGGGAAATAACATGATATAGCGAACCAAATAGTAAACATAAAATTAGATGGATCATCATTAATAATACTTGCTCTTTTATTACTGAATCGCAAAGCTTCCATCCATTGTAAATCTTGTATATCAGGATTTGAAGCTCCTATTTCACTATTTTTAGTTGTTACTCTGTGAATAATGTCATCGTCCATAGTATCATGTTTTTGTATCTTTAAAAGAAATTATTGTTATTATTATTATTATTTTCTGTTATTATTTTTCAATATATACAAATGTTTTGCGTATAGAGTAGTAATTAATTAATTAATAAACAAACAAACTGATAAATAAAATATCTATGTTAAAATAAAAAAAACCTTTTTTTTTAAACTAACAAAGATTCTTCAAAATATGTATGAAACAAAACAAAACAATAAGACATTAGGGGGAATGTACGTACGTATATAATAAATAATTCGATTATTAGAAGTCCGATACCACTATATATATATATATATATATATATATATTGTGAATAATTTCAACAGATGTGGGAGATGAAATTTTAGATTTTTTCCCATGCCGGATGTTGTCTGTGTGACGGCGACGGGGTTGCCTTACTGAGCACCACTGTTTTTCCCGTCTAGCAGCTGCACCGAGATCTCCCGGCAGGGGTTGTTCTCTCTGGGCAGGGAGACAGTAATAGAAGAAGCAAAACAAACTAGGCGGAGCGGAACGGAAGGCGGCTTTCTGCGTGGGGCTGGGCGGCTGTCTATCTCTTTCAAAGTTTGATGTAGATACGATTTCTGTGGAGTAACAGGCCCAGGGCACACAGCATCGCCGAATAGACCACCAGCACGGCGAGTGCCTGCAGGTCTGTGCAGTCAATTGTGGGGATCGCCATGTTGACCAGGCCAGTGAGGACGTTGCTGGCTAGGAACATGACAAGTCCGTTGTTGTTGGCGGCTTCGAGTGTAACGGGGACTTGCGAGTGATAGTCACTGTTGCCCAGGAGACTGCCCAGCAGACAGTACGCGGTAATGAAACCTTGGTTGTAGGCCACCACCCAGAGAGTGTAGGGCAAGTTGGCGAATCTACGGGAGACGTTGAAGGGATGGACAGAGATCACCAGTTGGTAGAGGGCAATGAAGATCAAGGTCCACATGGCAAGGCCACCTAATGGGGTGACAGAGGTGAGTTTATCCCAGGCTGAGAGTCTCTTGGATCTCTTTCCGTTGGTGTTGTTGTTACTGCTTTTCTTCTTGTGGGGGCGAGTGTTGGTAGGATCGCTGTCTAGGATCTCTGCAGAGGGCTTGTAAAGGTTATTTCTAGTGGGCTTGTTACCTAAAACGTAGAAACCGGTGTTTTGTCCACAAAGGAAGATGACACAGTAACCAAAGAATGACATGATACCTTCTCTGTTGGCACTGAACAAATTGGTTCTTTCTCCTAATATCATAAATTTTAATAAAGCGCTTTCATTATAGAATTGTGCTAATTCATATATAATAGCTATTGACATGGCTAATATTATACGTGGGATATAGTTTGTAATTGGATCGACAAGTACTAGAAATGGTGGAACAAATGCTAATGTAAGGAAGAAGTTCCAATGAACACCATATTCAGTAACATGTTCTTGATACTCTAAATTTTTTACAAAATATGTTCTTAATAAACCAATGATTAATAGACTTGCACATGATCTTATAGATGATAAGAATTTCTTAATAAATGATGTTTTTTTTGTTAAATTCATTTTCTCTTTAATTAAACTTCTTGATGATACTAAACCATTACTAAATACAAATGAACCAACACCTAAATCCATCATTGATGTACCCCATGTTTCAACTTTAGCAAAACGACGTGGAAAAATTGGGAAATCAACAGCTAAAATTGCAATCATTGTAATTACTAACATACTTGAACGATATGCTGTAATAAATGGTATTTTTGGTAATTGATATTCTTTATAATTATCATTATTTTTTGAATCTTTTGATTTAAAACAATTGATTATTAAATTTTTAATTTGATTGAAATTACATAATATTGTTGGAATTATTATTAATATATATAATAATGGTATATTATCTGAATAACGTGTTATTGATAATAACATTGTAACCCAATTAATTAAAAAATCAAGAAATAAATTATTTCTTTCATTTGAAAATAAATTCCAACACGCATATGATATTAATGATATAGATGTAACTAAATTAATCTCTTCAATTGAACCACCATCTAATCCAGATACAAATTGTTCTTTACGCTCTTTTAAGCTTGACATTTCGCTATTTATTTTGCTCTTATCTGCTTAAATTTTTATAATATACAATATATGTCTTTGATGTCACAGTTCGAATTGTCAATACTATACTAATTTCTAGAATGAGGTTCTTTTCAAATAATAAACTGAAAAATTTACATAATTAATTAATAAATGATTTCGAAATTTGTTCAACACTTTTTCGCGTTTAAAGATCTTAAAGCCATGATGGTATTTTGATATTGAATGTCGCTAAAGCTTCAATAAATAAATTGATATACATTTTTAAAACATAAACCACTTCTGTTAAAAGAATTAATTTGTTATTTTTTATATCATTAAAATATATATGGAATAATTTTGTTATAATTGAAATTCAAATAATTTTTCAAGGATTATTATTAATATGAATTGAAGTTAGTATCCATTTTAATTCTTTTCTCAACCTGAACCAATTTATATAAGAATATATATATATACTCTTAATCCATTGCTTTTATTCTAATGGTTATTATCTCCCTGTACTGTTGAATATAGTTTAATATTGTAGATTCTAAAAATCCAACTTCTTTATTTAAAGGCGAGAGAGATGACTGAAGTTTGACGCTGAAAAATTTGTAAATTTCTAAAGTATTGAAACATTTTTTTAAAAAGGATTGACATCCAAATCATTTGCTCTTACATACTTACCAGATACATTTGAACTATCATATAATATTGTGGTTTTAATTCTTATATAATATGAGTTTTAGAAAGAGAAATAAAATAAAGTTAACAACTTCAATAAGTAATAATAAACCAAATGAAACAAAAAGTTATATAATACCCAAACCGTCTGCTATAAACAAGACAAAAAACATTCTACAACATTATGATTTAGATGAAGATAATGATGAAATTGATGAACTAAATACTTCAATTTTGAATAATAACTCCATAAAGATAAGAAGAAAGATTTCAGAGCCATTGGTTTCTTCTACTTCTTCTACTATTATTGATACTTCTAAAGTGACAACAAATTCAGATTATGATAATATATTATTCAAAAAGAATACTCAGCCAAAGATTTTAAATTTGGAACAACTTGAAGAAGAAGAAGATGATGATGATACTAATACTAATATTGTTATTCAAAGGAAAGATAAATATATTGATACATCTAAAGAAACAGATTATGCTAAACATTTAAATTCAGATGATAAAATTGAAATACTTGAAAATATTAATAAATCTGGTGGTATTCGAAAAAGAAATGAGAAATTAGAAGATTGGGATGCTTACGATTTTGATAATTTTGAACAAGATGATGGTAAATTAGCTTTATCAAAAAATGAAATTCTTAAACAAGATATGGCAAGATCAGAAAAAATTAAAAATGCTATACTTGAAACTGAAAATATATCTTCTAATGATGAAGAATTATTAGAAATAGATGACTGGCAAAATAAAATTATAAAAAGTACAGTGAATAATATAGATGATGATCTTACTAATACTTCGTCTTCATCGCTACCCATTTTATTTAAATACGATAAAGAAAATGAAAATGAAGAAATATCATATGAAGATTTATTATCGACATTAATACGGAAGAACAAACTTGAGCATACAAAATCACACCTACAACTCTCTTCACTTGAGAATCAACTAAGTGAATTGAACCTTAAAAATTCAAAGATTATTAATAGTTTGGCAGATATATGAACATCATCACAATAGAAAAATCTCTTAATATTAATAATATTCCTTAATTACAAATATCAATCATAATGATATACATTTTACACTTTATCTCTCTATCTTTTTTGTATATATATATATTTTTTTTTTTTTTTTATTATTATAATGTAATTTATAATTAAATGAATATGCTAATGCAAATATATATATGCATTTATATATTATCTAATAGTCAACTATAAATTGATACAAACGCTTGCAGAGTATTCTTTATCATCTTCAAATTTTAACACTGAAAACGAATCAACTTCACCACTGTTACATACCTTCTGACATAGCTCATTAGAATAAAATGGTTTAGTTCCCTCTAATAAGATTCCAAAAGTAATATGAGGGAACTCATTTGAACATTCTAATCCAGGAATGATGACGCCCATTGAATCTGCAATACATTCATTTTCTAATTTAACCATTACAGTTAATATTTTTTTGTCCCAGCATAACTTATCTAACTTAAACTTTAATTTATCATCTGTTCCGATTATCTTAATATCTGTAAAAGCGTCGATTGATTTATCTTCATTTTGTAATTTATTAAATATTGATTTCAAAATTGGAATATATCTATTTTGATAACGTGCCCATAAATCAGCCGTATGGCTGGTTCCATTTTTTGAACCTGTAATATGTGCTAGTGTAATATGAAAGGATGATTGATATCTCTTTTCATTGATGTATTGAATAATAGATTCCGTATCAAAATCTGATTGTTTATTTTTTTCTAACAAACACCTTATATCATTAATCAGTTTTTCACTATCTTCCAAGTTAGCTGAATAATAAACAGCTTTTGGTTTACGATGAAATTTTTTGTTTTTGCCTTCATTTAGCTTGTGATTGGCTTTTGGTTTCTCATCATATCTTTTTGAGTCATGAACTTTTTTTACTATTATTGGCTTATACGCAAGAGCCTTTTCAAATGCAATATCTATATCCTCATTGGTTGAAACCTTTTGAATAAGAGCTGGATATTTCGAATGTAATAATTTCAAAATTTTATAACAATTTTCTCTTGATGAGTTCTTATGCTTAACCTTCATATATATGACAAAATCAAACATATTGTCAGGAGCTTTCGTTTCATCAGCTTGTTGAAATCTTTTCCAAAATCCACTCATAATACCAATAGTCTTTTTTTCACCATATTCACTTAATTTGATGCTTTGATGGTTATCCCCCCTTTCTTTAACTCTTTCTGTTGTTATTTTTTTTACCTCTTCTAGATTATTACGATCAGTAAATGACAATCCAATTACTTTGATATTAGTGTCATAAGGAAGGTAACTATCTCTATGCTCATCTAACATTTCAAAAAGTTGTTTTCTCTCCCTATATTGATGATTATTTCTATCTACAAAACAGCATTTTATTCCAGGCTTAGCTAATAATTCCAATGATTTTTTCATCAACATACTTTTATCTTTACCTGTTATATCATCATTTTGAACATGAGCCCAACTATCTGGGAACAAATTTTGTAACGTTAGAGCGACTGTGGTTTTACCACATCCGATAACTGATATTGGAAATATTAAAAACTTGGTATTCTCATCCACTTTATCATGGTCAATTGAATTTTTCAATTCTAATTCTTGAATCTTTTCGTAGTTAAGAATTTCAGAACCAGTCATTTTCATAGCCTTTAAAAACATATTTCTTAATTTGATAATACCAAAGCCTTGCATATACTCATTGCATAATTCAGGATCTACATCTAATATTGGTATCACATAATCCATATATTTATTTGTAATAAAACTATGTTTTCTAAATCTATATATTCTCTTTCTTGAGGAAATATAATCCTTTGTCGCTTCCCTCCATTGTCTGTACATTAGATATGGCTCTTCAAACTTAAATTTGAAGAAGAAATTTTCTTTCGTATGCTTTAAGTGACATCTTACTACAAATCCCTCAACTTCTTGTCCGTCATAAGTACCGTTTTTACCACTTTTTTCTAAAAATTTTCTTAAGCTTGTAAAATCAGACTGTGTTAAGTATTCAGTACTTTTGAATCCAAATCTTTTCCCAAGCGCTTCAACTTTAGCCATTGGCCAAGTTTGGAAAGCTATAGTATTTAAATTAACACCGTGAAGATACAAACCAGCATTTTCCTTTGAGTATTCAATAACATGTTCCTCAAAGGAATCATCACAATATTCAGCGATAGCAGTAACATTATTCTCATACAAATATTTCCCAAATTCTACAGAATTGATATTATGAGATGCCAATTGTTCTTCTAATTTCATTTCTCCAGCCAGAGCGTGATTCTTGTTAACATCATCACGAGGCCCTGTAGAATGCTTTGAACATACTACCAATGAACCATTTTCAAGACCAGACACAAAAATAATGCAACCGTTGGATTTTAACGTAACCTCATAAGGGCCTATTGTATTTTCTGCAAGCCATTGCCATTTGGTGTTGTATACCTCATCTATATTGAAGAATTTATCGTAACCTCTTGCAATAATGGAAGGAGATGATTCATTATCTGAGATAAAGAGACCACGAGCATTACATGGTAAATTAATATTGTTCTTACCATAATCCCACTCATTAAACTTCCAGCTATTTACGGGGTACTCTGGATCATCTGCTGGCGGGTGGAACAGTTTGCATTGAATCTTGTAAGCTCTTCCCTTCGAACTTAGCTTGGATGCATCTTCCAAAGCTGAAATTAGCTTCTTGATATCTTCCGAATCACTCATGATTCTTTTCTAGGTCACCAATATCTATTCAAGATTGTAAACAGTTGTCTAGATTTCCTAATTATTCCTGTATAACTTCAAGATTTTTAAAAATGAGGCATCTCGGTTATTTGCGCTTTATTTACAGTCTAGGCTGAAAAATAATATCGATTATAATTAGACACAGTTTGCAGAGAGTATAAAAAAGTGATACTAGAAAAACACTTCAAGAGTTAGTTTTATCATAATAACATCACAACGGGACACAATGGCAGCCACTATGGATATCGATGAAGCTGATATGCTTGTTCTTTCCCAGAATTTAGATAAAATGAACACACTTTCGTCAAAGATTAATGCCTCTTTACAACAAATTGGACAAACAACAGGCCAATCGGGGGAACTATTTACACCTATTTTTACAAGGAACAATAAACTAGCAGTTTTACAGAGAAATATTGAGAGTGCGTTAAATTCTGTTGCATCAGTTAAGGATTTAGCAAACGAAGCATCAAAACACGAAATCATCTTAAATAAAGGTATCGGTAGGGTAGGGTTGAAACAATATGTTCAAGCCATTCGCAAGTTGGAAGATATGCTTGCTGATATTAAAGTAGGTAATACTAAGATAAAAAATGATGCTGAAATGTCTAGTATTTTACAACATTTAACCAATTTAATTAAGAATAGTGAGAAAAGATTAACTTCTTATTTATTGGCAATTCTTCGTTTAATAAAACCATTTGATCCCGTAGTGTATATTAAAAAGAAAGTACCATTTCCATATTATGAAGATGACCATTTAGCTGAAATGACTTTTATTTTGGATTATTTCCAATCGACACCAAACTACGCAAATATCGAAGAGTTATTTGTTAAAGAGAGAAACCAAAATATCCTAAGTTGTCTTGCATACGTTGAACCACTAGCAAGAGACATATCAACTACTGACAGTAAACAATTTCAAAGAAACAGTAGCGGTATGATGAAGTATTCACAAGCTTTGTTAGGCTTTGTAGGAAATGAATCATCCTTAACTGACGATTTATTTACTCAGCAAGATGAAACCAAAGCCATAGTCTTTACCTCAATTATTCAACCTGTGTTGGACATTTATATAGATATTTTCAACTCCAACGCCACTGCTGTTAAAAATAACTTACAAAATGCAGATGTCTTCAGTTTTGAATTAATTGACTGTGTTGATAGTGTTGTTAAACAATTGAGAAGTACACCTTTGAAAAACTACAAGAAACTTTTACAATCAATATTAAATATTCAACAAGTTACACAATCAATTTTCAAAGATGTTATAGAACATATTATTAAGACAGTTAATCAAATGAATAGTCTCCCAAAGGATAATGGTGTAACACAAGCAAGTGTTTATACTATGTCACGTTTAAGAAACTTATCAGAATATAAAAATGGTGTTTTAGGTGCTATCAATGGTATGTCTCGAGAATATTGGTTGCCAAATAATTATAGAGAAAGGGACCTGACTTCCAAAGATTTATCAATTAATGCCAAGGACCCAAATTCTTTATTATCATGGTTTATTAGCGATTGTGTTGATATCTTAATTTTCAGTCTTGAAAGAAAAGCTCAAAGAATTTTAATGCCAAGACAAGAGCCCGATGTTGCTAACGTCGACAGTAAAACTAATACCATGAAACCTAATATTGGGTATTTTATTATTGCAAATTTATCTTTGGTAGAACAAATCCTTCAAAAATCTACATTATCAGATATCTTGGGAATAAATGGTAATACCAGAATAGAAAGAATTAAAAAGATATATATTGGGTATATTATTGCCGATTGGAAGGACTTAACTAAGAATATAAATGACACGATTGCAGTTGATAATAGAGGGAAAATAAGCGAATCTAAAGATAGAGAACAAGTCAAAGACCAATTCAAGGTATTTAATGATGGTTTTGAAGTCCTAGCTTCTAATTATAAACATTTCAATATTACTGATCCTAAACTAAAAGTAATAGTTAAGAATCAAATCACCTCTCTAGTTATGCCTAAATATGAAAGATTTTACGGTAGATATCAAAATTCTTTCACACATCCAAGAAAGCATATTAGATATACCCCTAGTGAATTGATGAATGTTTTGAATCAAATTGATAGATAATCATAGTAAGTCAACAGTTTTGTATATATAATGATATTGTTCGTAATATATATAGATGAACCAAGTGCATATTCAAAAGGAAAAAAAGATGAGTAGAATAGTTATGGTATAAAAATATACAACTAATTTTAAACTACTTTATTGATAATTGTAAAAAAATTATATCCTAATATTTTTCAATGTATAATATTTATTAATTTATGTAGGATACAAATAAAAGAACAATAAATAATTAGTGAAGTGAAAATAAAAAGAAATAATAAAATATGAATTAAATATGCATTAAGTGTATAAAACAACATCTAAATTACAACTAACCAACAAATGGATCAGTCTGTAAAATTGCCTCTAAATCAGAGAGAGCTATATTATTGTTGTCGTAAGAATAGTCTATGGAAAAAAATCCAGAATCTCTTGGGTTAGTAGAAGCTCTATCATCAAGATGATCTGTGGATGCTTCAGGTGAATAAAATGCTGTCAAATCAACGGCAGATTCATCAAAACTTGCAACGTACTGTTGTAATGCTGCTGGTGGTTGACGGAAAGGATTACTTGGACTTCTAGTCTGTCTATTTAACATTCCAATCTCACTCATAGTAGAAGACAAAGTATGATTAGGTGTAACTTCTGGATTAGGATACATAGTTTTTGGATAGGAGTTTGAGCGTGTTGGAGAAGATTGGTCCAAAATCAAACTATTTCTATATTGTCTAGAAGTTGACATGAACTTTCCAATTTGCTCTTTAGGTGTCGTTTGGTTAATTGGAGAAATACTTTGAAGCATGCTTCTATTAATAGCCATATCTTTTGATTTTGTAGTAGGAGAAATCATATTTTTTGTAGATCTTGGTGTCGAATTCAACGGAATTGGAGATTGAATATTTGGTGATAAAACAAGAGGGGATAAAACAGGGATATTAGACATAGTGTTTGGTAAGTTTGTGTTAATAGACATTGGTTTAACTGGTGTATTTATTATATTTGCAGTCTCAACCTGGTTTATCGTGGTATCATAATAAACGTCAGTAGACTGTGTTAAGAAGATGGAATCAATGTTGTTTGTTTCTGATTCAACAGGAGAATCTAGATTATTTGGTTCAGCTTCAAAAAGAGAAAAGTAATCAGACATTCCCTCAGGATCCATATCTGATAAATTATAGCAGCTTTCATCAGATGGATCATGATTACTGCCTGCAATATCTGGTAATATAGTTTTGCTTCTACTGCTATGTAGGCCAGGTGTTGGACTAGTTTCAGGACTTCCCATTTCAGATTCTAATATATTTGAACTAGAGATATGGGTGAATGCTGTTATTAATGAAGTCATAGATGAGTTACTAGATGACATGTTTTGCACAGTAGAGTTAGAAGAATAATTGTTAATGACAGGCCCCATTTCTGAAATAAGTTTACTATGTCTTTTTTCACGGTTAGGCATTTTAGATGTCTTAACTTGTTTGGATTCATTAAGATGTAAGTTATTTCTTAGGGATGCCGCATGCCAACTATTTCTTTTATTCATAATAGCACCATTAGAATTATATGTTTTCTTTGATGGTCTTGATGGGATTTGAGGTGTAGCTTGTTTTCTTTGACCAGGTTTTGCTAATGAAGGATCTGATTTATTTAACTTCATATTCATATTTAGCCTTCCTGCTAGGGAGTCAGAATAATTAAATGAATTTGTAATATCACCTTCATTTTCAATACGAATAATACTAGCAGAATCAGGCTCTGGCTCGTCACCAATATCACTACTTGGTGGAGTAATCATTGACAAACTGTGATTATTCTCTTCATTTAACATCGAGTTAGAATTAGAATTAGAACTAGAAGTAGTATGATCATTAATTGTTGAAGCTTCAGATTCTCCCTCAGTAGCAGTAGCAAAACTAGCAGTACTATTATTATTTGGCTTTTTGGTCTTTGATTTAGGATCCAAACTAATTCTCTTCGAAGCCAATTTCTTAGGAGATTTTTCCTTACGGATCGATTTTTCACAATTTGCTTGTTTGCTTTTTGGTTTTGAAGATTTTTTACTCGATGAGGAACTGGCAACCTTTTTCAAAGGACGTGCTGGTGTGATTGGATTGGTATCAACTCTTAATGACTTTACTTTCTTAGTAGGTGATTCAGAGAACTTAAGAGCATTATTTGACATACTTTTAACACCTAACATATTATTAGACATGGAATTCGATTTCAGCAGTTTTGGAAATTCACTTCTCTTAATAGCAGTTACCTTCTTAATTGTCTTGTCTTCTGGAATTGGGCTTGTTGATTTCTTTGTAGAAGTATTCAAATCCTTATTAGAAGTATTCAAATCCTTATTAGAAGATACTTTTGATTTTTTATCTTGTTGTTTAACTTCAAGTTTCTTCGGTAACGGTTGAACAGCTTTCTCAATAATAGATGGTTCGATAGGTTTCTTAGGAAGGTCATTAATTGGCTTAGTAGGTGAAGTTAATGACCTTGTAGATTTTGATCTGGATGGTCTCTTAATTGAGGATTTTGGAGTAACAAACTTTTGTTCATCGGTAGAACCAATATCTGATATTGGAGATGTTTTTGATTGATCACTATTTGATCTCATAGCCAATTTACTTTTACTCTTAGTTGAAGTAGTGTTACCACTAGCAACGTCTAAAGCACTCATAGAAGAAGATAATGGAATGCTCTTTTTTGGAGTCGTTATAGGTTTCTTCATAGAATTAGAAGCAGAACGTTTTAATTTGCAAGCTAAGAATGGATTTTCTAAAGGTTTTGTAAAAATATCACCATAATTTGGTGGTGTTTTTGGTAGTTCGAACTTGAAATCAAAAGGAGGAGGTGGAACTTCAGTTGTATTACCTAGGTCATTCAAAATTGGAATTTTATCAATTGTTTCATGTGGGGATAATGGCATAGCTTGTGGGGATAATAATTCTCTTTGTAAGGTTTCTGGCTGATAAACATTTGATTTGAATTTTGGAGAAGAAAAGATGACTTGATCACCTACAGTATTTTCAGAATGCGATCTTTTATTAGGAGTTGAAAAGTAATGATGTTCAAAATATTGAGATGTTCTTGCTCTAATAGGTTGAGATAAATCTACCGAACTTCTCTTATTTTCTGGAGAAGAAGATGAAAGAGTATTTGACATTAAAATTTCTTTAGGAAAGAAAAAGTTTGATTTATGAATATTATCGTGAGAGGTATAGGAAGAGTGTCTTTTATTTCTTGTTTTAAATTTATGAGAATTATTATTTGTTGTTGCATTGACATCAAAATTATAACTTGGTAACAAAATGTTAGCATGTGAACATAATTTATGTAAAACATGAATTGGGGAATCAATATTGATTTCATAATGTTTTCTTTTACCATCAACCTCTTTTGATAAACGTAAACAAATTTTAATCCAATGATTAGCTTTAATATTATTACAAAATGTATCTGGATGTAAGAATTGCTTCTTATTGATTGGTGCTAAATTAGAATTTGAATTGAAAGAAGAAGGGACAAAAATATCCAAATTATAAGATTTATTTATTAAATCACCCGAAAGATCATCAGTTAATAAATTACCTAAATCTTTTGCTTTAATATTTTTCTGATGTTTCATACTTTTATCTATTGGCCCATCTATTTCTGCTAAAAGGAATTTTTTAGTAGGCTCTAATCTTCTTACTTTATGATCATGACAATAATATTCCATAGTTTCTGTTAAATAAATTTTAACACGATGAAGTGTTACTTTATCTACTGGATAAAAATTAAAAGTTATCGGTAAAAATGCATCTAAAATAATATCCTTTGAAGCTATAACAATATCATAATGAAGTTGACTTTCCCAATCTCTAATAATTTCAATTGGTTCAGTATCTTCAACTGAATTTTCACTAGGTGTTCTAATAATCGTAATTGGATAATTGCCATTAATATTAGTTTTAAAAGTACCATATCGTTGAATTTCATAACGTAAATAATATTTAACATAACCATAGTCTGCTGTAATAGATTCAGGGAATGTAGGAGGTATAATTTTTTCAAAGGAAAATATATAATCACCAGGATTAAATGTCGTATAGTCATTAGAATTAGCATTAGCATTAGAAGAGGAGGCATTATTATTTGAATTACTGTTAATATTATTTAAAGAAGAGAAATCATTCATAGAAGAAGAAGTAGGTAATTGTTCTTTTGAACTACTTGCAAATACATTTTTAAAAATTGAACCATTACCACTTGGTTGAAATGATAATCTTTTTAAAGATTTTGATTCTGATAAATTAGCATTATTAAGTGATTTTGTAGGAGATAAAAGATTTTCAGATGAAAATGCTTTTGATCTTCTAAAAATATTTGAAGAAGGTGATTTTGTTGATAAATTCGCATTTGAAAAATTCGAAGTTAAAGAAGTAATTGAATTTTTTCTTGAATGATTTGGTGAAGTTGTATTATTAAAATTTGAAGAATCATTTAAAACGTAAGCAGGTAATGGTTTAAAAATATAATTTTTTTGTTTTTTACCAGTTTTTGGATTATGATGAAAAAAATTCCAAGTATGAGTAACAATATCATTTGCTTCATAAGTTTCAATTTTTTTTGGTGGTATACCTTCTGGCCATTCAGTTCTTTGTAAACCTCTAAATGTTAAATCAATTTTTTTTAATTTTGTTGGTTTAAGAATTCTAACAATCATTGAACCACGTAAAATTGATGGTGGATTCATTTTAGTAATTTCATCAGATTCAAAACCTTGTAAATAAATAGTTGGTTCAACTAATTGAAAAAAAATTTGTAAATTACCATTTTGTACAGTTGGAATTGAATCTTTTTCTAAAGTATAATCTTTTTCAGGTGGGAATAAAGGAGCAATATTTAATGCAGAAGTACTAACAATTGAAGAATGTCTTCTTTTATCATTTGATTTAATTTTTGGATATGGTGAATTTGTACTTGATGATGAACTTGGTATAATATTATTTGATTTTGAACGAGTGAATGAAGTTACAGAATGACTCCTACGTAAACTAGTTTTTTTTACAGTAGCTGATGAACTTGAACGTGAATTTGACATAATTGGTATAAATAAGTGATATTAATAATTAATGTGAAAAAAAAGTATGTAATCTATTAATAATAATAACTAATCATACGATAGTTATTAGTTTTAATATAACAATATTGAAATTTTTTGATAGAGAAACAAAAAATAAAGAATTAAAATGAATAATAAAAAAAAAGTGAGGATAGAATGAATAAAAAAAAAGTGAATGCTTTTATTGTCGTTAATTGATAAATTAGTTTCTAATTTTCTTGGTATTTTTAATCAATAAACACTATTGAATATGAAAATTTGACAATAATTAAATGGTATTAATTAATTAATAATATTGAAATTTTTTTATTGAAAAAAATATAAAATAATTATTATTTTTTAGTAAATTCAATATATCTCCTACACTGAAATGTAAATAAAAAAGTGTGATATTATTAATATTATTATTTCAAATTAAAATTAATGAATTATTTGTTGTTTTTACTCCTTTATAAAAAAAAAAAAAAATAAGAAGAAATTTTGAATTATTAAAACAAATCGACAGTTTTCTTCTTTTCTTTGTTTAAAACCGCCCATAATTAAAGATCCAAATAAAATCGAAAAAGAGCTCCGAATTAGAGAAAAAAGAAAAACAAAACATCTTCAAATAACTTTTTTGTGAAGGAAATTTTTTCAAATTTCAAATTTTTGATTCATAGTGGTCCCCCCCCCTTCGTTCTCGATTTTCAATATATCTCTATTAAGGAATCTATGAGATGATTTAAATCATCTCAATAACAAATATGCGTATTACTTCAATAGGCCTCAGATCGCCTGTAACGGTAACTGCATACACACGTACTAGCCGATCACGTGACAGACCCTAACCGGCGAGCAAAAGAAGAAAATAGTCATCCCTTCTTTCCAGAAACAGCAAATACAATACCCAAATGGGAAAAAATAGACGTGTTGCCTCCTTTTTTCTTTCATTTTTTCTTTTTTGAAGGCGATTTACCCCGGAAAGGGAAATTGGGATATTAGTCGTTAAAACCGTCTTTTTATTGACAATGAAAGCCGAGCCAATATAATTATTAATAGAGAAGAAAGTTTTCTATGAGTTTCTTCTAACCAATCGAATAATGCATTTAAGATCGAACGATTAAGGATAATTATTAACTGTTGCCAATAGTGATGAAAATTGAGATTGAAAAAGCAAATAACCTTAAAATACGTATCTTTTTGTTTCCTTTTGTTTATGAATAATGCTGTATTTTTTGATTTATTTTTGTTAGCTTTCATAACATAAAGAATAAAAAGTGTAAATATTTAAAGAAAAAAGAGTTATTTTATTTTAATTCAATTCAAATCAATCTGTATGTAGTTGATAACACAATCTATAACATATACAACTTATATGAACTCAATTATCTCTATATCTTGTTTCTTAGAAAATTTAAAAGATAAGAGAATTTAAAAGATCATTTTCTTAAAAATTCGTCCTTTTTATATTCGAAAATTGTTTGTAAATCATTTAATTATTAGCTTTTGCCTGTTTCAGTAAATATGATCTAAGCGCCCAGATTCGGGCCTGATTTGGCAATCGAAGTATGATTTTTGGCGAAACAGGGAATTAATTACAATTTTATAATAAGAATTTTCTTTTTCTAGTAATTCCTGGAATATTAATATGAAAATGATATATAAATTTTCGTGAATAACGACATCTTGTTTTCTTTTTCGAATATATAGAGTAATAAAGTAGTAGTAATATTAATAATATATATATAGTTAAAACTATACTGTGAAATATGATAAATATACAGTACTTAATAATGCTTTAACTACATTATTTAGAGTAGAAATATTCAATTTTCACTACTAGATAATAAACATACTAGAAGTGCATTTGTTGGAATCATTTCCCGCTAATAAATCTATCTAAAGTGGAAATGACGCGAAAGTAAATTCCATAAATAATTGGCGGAGTCTGTTTGTTTCACGTGGCGATGCCAATTGTGCTATTTTAAAGATGAAAAAAATTAATATTTGATCTATCACCAATTGTATTTATAATATTAGATCTTGTATTATTTTATAGATCAGATCAAATCTTATATTATCGATCTGAATAATATTTGAATAAACATTCATATACATATATTATTATTATCCTGGTTTTTATCATATCTTCTTTTTCATTCTCTCTTTAAAATCTTCGTTTAACTTTGTTTAATTAATCAGCCTCATCATTTATAAATAATATGAGTGAAACTTCATTAATTGCTGCTAAAACCATCTTTAATAAATATCCAGATGAGAAAGCTATTAAGAAGGATGAAACTTATAATTCACGTATTACACCACCAAAAATGGGTAGAAAATCATTAGTTAATAATATGAGGCAATTATCTATACATTCAAATAGATCTAATTATAATAATAAATCAAATGCACAATTACATTTTCATCAATCTTTAAGACCACAATTAATGGCTAATTCAAATAATTTAATTATTAATAATAATAATAGTAATTCAGCTACTTCAATTATAACTAAAAATGCAAATAATATTTTACAAAAAAGTTTACCAAATCAAATTAAAAATAAATTTTATATGAAAAAAAATACTGTACAACATACAATACCTAATCAAATTAAATATAATTTACATAATCAAATTAAACATAATATACCTACACAAATTAAAAATACAATCCCTAATCAATTGAAAAATAATCGTCAATCACCCTCACCACCCTTGATTTTTACTAATAATAATAGTACCACTAGTATTAATAATAGCTTATTAGATGATGATACAAATAGTGATAATAATTCAATGACTTCTGTTTCTTCTTCTGAATCAATAATTACTTTTGATATTCAAAAAAATTCAATTCATACTCATTCTAAATCATTACATACCCCCCCTTATAATAATAGAATACTTCGTAAATTAACTAAAAAAAGACATAAAAGGAGAATACAAGATCCAAATACATTAAATGATACTACAGTTCATTTACAAAAATCAATGCGTAATCCTGATACTCAAAGGAAAAGTTCAGAGAAACAACGGTCTCGGAATACACTTAACTTTCTATCGGAAAATGAAAAGAAAAGGTATGAAGCTTTATATGTAACTAATAGATTCACTAATTTAGATTTATTAGATTGGTGGCCAGATGCAATTGATTCAAAATCCGATCAAATTTTTCATATTCCTGATACTGGTTTAATATTAAATTTAATAGTTAAAAGTATTTGGCAAAGATCAAATTTATCTGATACAGTGCTTTCAAAAATATTCGAATTAGTTGATATGAGAAAAGACGGTACTTTGACAAGGGAATCTTTTCTAATTGGTATGTGGTTAATTGATCAATCTCTATTAGGTAAGAAAATACCTTTATTCATTGATGATTTAGTATGGAATTCGGTGTCAATGACTAAGAGTAAAACTGATGTATTAGCACTAAATATGAAATATAAGAAAGATTTTAGGGCTGAGATGAGCCATATTAAACGTGAATTGAAAAAAGAAAAAGAAGAGAAGCGTCAATTACAACAACAAGCTGCACATACAAACTATCAACATAAGAAATCACAATCTAATCTAATATAATCTGATGATACTATTCTTTAAATAATAATAACAAACAATTAATCAAACAATATAATCATATTAATAATAACTCTTTTTTAATTACATTCGTTTAATAATAATAATAATTTCATTTACTGACATTTTCTATTTAATATTCGACACCCTCGTCGTTCAGAGCGTCGGCTCTTAGTGGTGATGATTATTCACCGAGAATTTTTAAACATTGTCGAAATACTTGGCACAAGATCCCGAAATTTTTCTAAATATCACACGTCTGAGATCCAACTGAACAACACCTTCTCTAAGATCCAAACTAAAGGAGTATCTGTTACCATCAGACTCGCATCACACAATCAATAGAACCTCTTCTTCTCCATTTTTTGATATAGAAAAAGGAACATTAAAGGGAGAAGGACAATCTATAAATAAGTATCAGCTTTTTTTAGAGATATAATATATAATTGTCGTGGATTTTATTTTAGGGTACTGGTTGTCTAGGTTATTCAACTTCTGATATATTGTATATAGCCCCCCTTTCTAATTATACTACATATCATATTACATTCATACCCATTTATTTGGAACGAGTATTCATCAATTACTCAATTTTGCATTACTTATACATAAATCAACCATTTCTTTTTATTTTTTCAACTTTTGATTTGAAAAAAAAATAATATAGAAAAAAACACAAAAATATTAAATCATTATATTTATTGGAAAGAATTATTTGGATTTTACTTTTTAAATACTACCTAACTTCATTTTACCATGTTCAATAAATTATTAAGAAGATCAGCTCCTCGTGAAGAGGGAATGGCTCAAACTGATAAAATTAAATTTATCCTGAGACAAGCATATGATTTTGAAGTTGCTTTACAAGCAATGGATTACGTCTTAGATGATAGATCAGATGAAGGTTTACAATTATTATTAGATAATGAAAATAATGAAGGTGTCAATCATGGTGACGAAAAGACAATCAATTATTTAGCTAGAGGTGTTATTGAATTTCTAGAAGCTGTTTTAGGTTTTGAAGCTGCTGAAATGAAAAAAGCATCTGCAACTTTGGCTAAAGCTGAAGAACTATCCTTAAAATCTAGACAAAAAGCTCAAAAATTGAACATCAAAAGTTCTTCATTATATCCACCAGGCACTGTTTATGCCGTCACTTACACTGAAGCTTGTCTTCTACACGCTTTATTAATGTTGTTTAGTGAAAGTATGATGGAAGCCGCTAAAGCTTTACTAAAATTAAGAAAAGCATATCATATGTTGGTTGAAATTTTTCAAGCAACAAAGAAAGCTGAAGAAACAAAATCAGCAAATCCTTCAAGAAGTGCATCTCAAGCTTCATTTTTTTCTGGTAAAGGCAATTTCGAATCTGTTGACATCCCATATAAATTATCTCCTGAAGAACAAGATAATCCACAATTATTAGCTCATGCTGAAAGAGTACATTCGATGAGAATCAAGAGATTAACTGGTGCTCATATTGGTAATTCCCCTGCAATCAATAGATTAAGACATGATATGGGTTTAGATGCCATGAAACATTTACCAAAAGTACCAATTACAGAATTTTCTCCATTAACTGATGATCTAGATATGTCAGAAGCAACTATTGATGAATTCATTGGTTCTGGTGTTAACTTATGTTACGGTATCTTACAAGTCGTCTTATCTTTGATCCCCCCTGCTATTGGTGCAGTTTTATCTATTGTTGGGTTTAAAGGTAATAGAGAAGATGGTTTGAGATTAATTTGGAAATCAACAAAAACTAGAAATATTCACGGTTGTATTGGTTTATTAGGGCTGATGTTCTATTACGATGGTCCATTCCAATTCACTGATGCTGATTTTGATATTCCAGCTCATGGTGAAGTACCGGTATCATCAATGTCAGGTTTATCTCTTCATGAGGGTTCAACTGTCGGTCAAAGTAATCTATCTTTACCTTCTGAGATCAAAATTAGATCTCGTTCAAGTTCTAAAGTTAGATCTGGTTCCAACTCACAAGCAAACTCTAAACCTGTAAGTAGATCATCTTCTCATCATAGTTTGTCAACTGCATTTACCGCTTCTTCCCGTGCACATTCAAAATCTGTTCGTGTTGATGAAATGGATGGTCACACGTTATTGCATCCTGGTAGACTTTTAATTGATGCCTTGTTACAAGCAAGAGCTTTATTCCCTAATTCTGCATTATGGCTATTAAATGAAGCCACCATTTTGAGTGCCAATGGTCGTCTTCTAGAAGCTGTTGAATTACTAGATTCCATTGACGTTGATAAGATTCAAATGAGACAAGTCAAATCTCGTTTAATTTTTGATCGTGCCATTACATTAGTCCATCTTCACGAATATGATAGGGCAGCTGCTGATTTGATTGCATTAATTGATATCAGTAATTGGTCTCATGCATTATATAGATATTTTGCAGGTTGTTGTTATTTGGAAAACTATAGATTATACGAATTGGGTATTAGAGAATTAGAAAACCCAGAGAAATATAGAAAACAAGCCGAAGAATGGATTTTTACTGCTCCTGAATTATTGGGTAAAAGAAAATTTAAATCTAAATATTTACCATTGGATAGATTTATGCTAAGAAAAGTAGAATATTTCAAAGCTACCCAAAAGAGATTAAATCTAGAAAATCCTTTGGATGCTATTGCTACATCTCCAGCTCATGAATTAACCTACTTTTATAATGGTTATAACAGAATGGATAGCAATGATTTGAAGTTAGCCAGAACATTGTTAACAGAATACCACAATCCGGCTACTGATGAAAGAGATCCTGATCAAGAACTGATCAGAAAGTTTTTGGTTTCCCTAACTGATAGAAGATTAGGACATGTTCAAGAAGGTTGTGATTTAATGGATAATGAAATTTTACCAGCATTCTTCTACATGGAAAACGATGTACCAAAATTCATCAAGAAAAATGAGGACCCATGGCTGTACCCAGCTGCTTTATACGAACGTGCTCTTTTCAATTGGAAGTTGACTGGTATGGCTGGTCTACAAGAGTCAAGAGAATGGTTAACTAGAGCCCAAAACTACTCTGGTGATTATGAATTGAGTACCCGTATCGGTATGAAGATTAAGGCAGCCAGTGACAGAGTAGACAGTGCATTGTAGATGGATGTCTTTTTCCCAACTGAAAACTATCTATATACTTTTTTATATGACATTTATATATAACCAGTAGTATATTCCAGGATATACTTCATTAACGATATTATTATACGACTTTCTTTATCTCTCTATTTTTTCTGAGATCACAGGTTTCTGACTTAACTTTAGCACAGGCCAATTCGAGATTTCATAAGCTGCTAAAAAAAGGTACGAAGAAGAAAAAATCATATTTAAAAGATAGGTAAACTGATTTAATATTAATATTTCCTATTACCAGGAGATTTAGACATATACATAGCTTTATATTTTGTTGGAAAACAGCCATTTATTGCGTTGCACAGAAACAACCGCAATCACAACTTTCAATATGCAACAAGATTTGTTTGAAGATAGCGATGATGATTACTCAAAAGAGTTTATTGTTCCACAGCAAACAGCGGCTAAACCTAAGAAAGTAAACCCATTTAGATTATCTGAACAGGATTCAGATTTCGATGTTAATGATGATATATTTAGTGACGATGATGAACTTGTAGAACCCTTACAAAGTCTTCAAATATCAGAGAAGACGAATAGAATTATGAGTGAAGGGGGAGTGCCTAACTTAAAATTCCAATGCTTGACTACAGATGACGTCTATAAGCAGATGTTAGAGCGTGTTAGAAGAATTAAGCCAGTTATGTCACTTCCTACTGACGATATCATCTTACTAATGCAAAAGTATAATTGGAATGAAGAGAAATTACTAGAAGCTTGGACTGATGACAGAGAAAGTGTGATAAGTGATGTTGGTCTAAGAGCTAATGCTAATCCATTTAGAGATAAGAGATTACAAGAAAAGAAGGACTTTATGTGTCCAATTTGTTGTGAAGAGAAGAATACATCTACTTTCTCTCTTGAGTGTAAACATGAATTTTGTCTAGATTGTTATAAGAGATACCTAGAGGATAAATTACATTCTGGTAATATCATTAATTGTATGGGGTGTTCACTTGCCCTGAAAAACAAAGATATTGATATAATCATGGGCCATAAATCGAGTACAAAATTAATAGATTCTTCTATTAGAAGTTTTTTACAGAAGCACAGTCAAACTTATAAATGGTGTCCATTTACTGATTGTGAACATATTATATACTTTGACCATTTGACTGATCTATCAGAGTATAGGCGTCTTCATTGCTCCCCATATGTAACATGTCGAAATTCTCATAAATTTTGCTTTTCTTGTGGTTTTGAAGCACATTCACCTGCTGATTGTGACTTAACCAATGCTTGGGTAAAGAAAACCAGAAAGGAATCTGATTATTTAAATTGGGTTTTATCAAATACAAAAGAATGTCCTAAATGTAATGTCAATATCGAAAAAAATGGTGGTTGTAATCACATGAAATGTTCTAGTTGTGAGTATGAATTCTGTTGGATTTGTAATGGTCCTTGGGCCCCTCATGGTACTAGCTATTATGAATGTACTCGTTATAAAGAAGAAAAGGAGAAAGATCAAAAAGTAGAAAATGAAGAAGAGAGAAAGAAAAAGAAATTTACATTTTATTATAGAATTTTCAATGAACATGAAATATCTGCTAGATTAGATTGGAAGTTAGGTCAAACAGTTACTCAAAGTATTCATCATTTGCAAGAAAAGACTGGCCTTTCATGGATTGAAGGGCAATATCTTACAGATAGTTTAAAAGTATTAAATGAAGGTAGAACTGCATTAAAGTGGTCATTTGCTGTCATATATTATTCAGATCAGTCCCACAATTTAACTAAAATTTTTGTCGATAATCAAGCATTATTAGCTGCTGCGGTTGAATCACTGTCAGAGATGTTAAGTGAAAAAAATTCAAAAGTATTGATGAGCAAAAAGACTGAATTCTTTGATAAATCTGGTTATGTTGTCAATAGAAAACATGCATTATTAGAATGTGGTCGTGATCTTCTATGTAAGGGTATTTGTAAACCACATTAAACTTTTTAGTAATTTATGACGATTTTTGCATAACTTATAGATATATCTCCATATTACATACATTAGGAATACGATATCCTTGTTTAATTTCCATTTTTTAATTAAATTTTTTAACGAATATATAAATATATGTCAAATATGTGTTCTTTTTTTTCAATATTATTTTTAATTTTTAAATAGAATATTTAATATTATTTATGTAAATATTTACAGTGGGAAACAAATTTATCTCATAAAGAAGAAACTTCTTGATTTAAAATATCTACTAGAGTTTCTAATTCTAATCTGGATCTAGCTTCTTTTATCCAATCTTCACATAATATATGAGGCCAACCTTTTAATTCTACAACTGTTTCTAAAGCTTTATCAATTTTGGCAATTTTTAAATTTTCCTTGACATTTGAATAAATATCATCAGGGTTAAACTCATCTGTAGTTGTTCCATTTTTAGTAAATAACAAGTTAGAAAACACTTTAGCAGTTAAATGACCTAAAAATCCAGGATTTGGAGGAAGCAAAGAAGCTGTCTTGAAATCAGATTCTAATAATATCCATCTATTGTACAATTGTTCATTCGACAAAACTTCAGTTTTATTATTTTGAAAGTTCAATAAATCTGAACATGCTACATCAAGTAATGGGTATTGTGATTTATCTCTCCAAGATTTGCAGCCACATATCTTTTGGTTTTCGCGACAATGTTTACACCCAATTGAAAGATCCTTTGGTAACATACGTTTTAAAAAGATTAATTTGGATATAATGGAATTTACTTTCTTTGCATCAAGATCCCCATCACCATTGTGTAAATAAAGTTTAAAGCCTGCTAAAGAAGATGACAATTGTTTGATAATTTCATTTTTTAAAAGTAAATCGTCAATATTTTTCACCGAGTTGGATAAATTGTTGACAACATCATTCAGTTGTTCAATATGTGCAAGTCTTCCTTCTCTTTCTTCATCAAGAGTAGTTCTAATCAAATTGGTAAATTCTTTTAATTGTGTAATAGAAAGCATTGTAACTTCATTAGAATGAGCTTCACTCAAAAGTTGTTCACTTTGTTCCATATTTTGTTTCAGTTCATTTGCATATTTCTCTTCTAATGAATTTCTCAAAGTTGTAGAAGATTTGTCAAATTGGTCTAGAAGATCATTTAACTTGTTTTGAAATTGTTCCTCAAATTTATCATTTAACAGCTTTTTCTCCTTAGATATTTCTTCATTAATAACCTTTGAATTGTTAGAGATACCTAATGTATTGTACTCTTCGATGGTTTTAGTTAAATTATGATAATAAGATAGAACCTCATCCCATTGAGATTTGTTTAAACTAACTTGATGGAAATTTAGTTGATTTAAAAAATCATTAACACGAGTAAGAACCTCTTGAAATTTAGGATTAGTAACACCAGAAGGAGACTTTATCGATATTGGATTAAAAAATACGGTATGATTTGTCTCAAGTGTTCTAGGAATCTCAATTGGTTTTCCAGTAATTTTAGAAGATATATTACGATAAAATTCAGAACTTTTTTCGTGAAGATCATAAAGGGCACCAAAATTGTATGAATCTACTAAACTTCTACCACCTGGCACTTTCTTGGTAAAAAAATCCTCGAAATCATCGTTATTTACAGCTACAGCTAAACCTGCAACATATAAAAGAGTGATACCTGTACATGTTTTATAGAAGAATCTTCTAAAGGTAAAAGAGGAGCTACCTTGTGATGTCGAGGAAATCAATCGTCTTGTAGTTAGTCTATTTAAAGCTACTCTCTGCATATTCAAATAAGCCTTTTATATTTCAAATAATATTTCTTCAACCCTTATTCTTTTGGAATTGTGGTGATGTATAACTGCTCTCGGCCAAAATAATGTATTGCCAGGTTATAAAAGATATAAATTTCCACACACTAAAAGTTCAATATATTAGTTTAATGTTCAAGATATTTACTTACAGAACTTATTTAAATATATTGTTGTAATGTGCTTCGCTAATAATGTTTTCTCTTGAAATTCTTCTCTTGTTGACCTTACTTCTAACTAAAGTCCGAAAACTGAAGCAGCTTTAAAGAAGTGTCAGTAAATAAGTTTTATCTTGAAAATGGAAAACATAAAATTTAACAATTCAAGTTTTTAAAGTAAATATGTTTAATTGAAAATAAGTATTATAGTCAGTTAGAAACGTTATAGTAGATATTTATAATATCAGAAGAAAATAGTACACAAAAATATATATGAAAGAGAAAAAAAAAAGTTAAATATCTAAAATGTGGATTTTTTTTTATTTTTTATATCAAGCAGATAAAGTATTCATAATTAATTCGTGAGCCTTTTCAACACCCTCTTTAGTACCCCTGATGTAAATAACATCATTGACAGAATCTGTCTTCTTTGGAACATTAATGACAGTACCAGTTGATTCCCTAATCTTCTTAACGTCACGACCACCAACACCGACAACCTTTCTAAATTTAGAATTGTCAGCATACCATAAGTAACCAAGAGTGTTTGCATTCTTAGCGATTTCAATTCTTTGCTGTATTAAATCAGTAACTTTCTTTAAGACAGCTTCTTTCTTAACTGGAGTTTCTTTCTTAGCTGGTTTAGTTTCTTCTTCTCCAAGATCTAATAAACTCATATCAAGTGGTTCATAAAATAATCTCCATACAACTGGTTCTTCATCAGTAGAAGAAGTTTGAGTAATTTGTTGGGTGACAAAGTTACTAGCCTTTTTGTCTTGAGTATCAACGTTACGAATTCCATCAGGGACAACAATCTTAGCACGAGATAAGTTATTAGCTCTTTGAATTGATCTTGGATGTCTAACATTAATAGAGTAATCATATCTTAAAGTTTGAATGAAACTACCACGTTCAGAAACGTATTCTTGATAATTAGCTGGTACTAAAATTTCAGCATCAAATTGATTTTTAATTATATCAGTAAAAATTTTCTTTTCAGCTTTTTCAACATTAGCTGGTAAACCAGTAATCTTAACTTTACCATCAACATCATTCTTTGGTGGGAAATCAATTTTAACATTAAATTCTGTTTCTAATTGTAAACGAGTACTACCACTTGGACCAATAACGGCACCAATTCTATCATTTGGAATATCAATTTCTTTAGTAATACTATTATCTAAATCATCAACAATTTTTTGAATAGATTTAACCATACTTGAGACGAATTTTTTTGGACCTTGAATAGTGATTAAAGTTTCTTCAGATTTAGCATTTGGGATTTGAACATTTTTTCTTCTAATTTCATCACCACCAGCTTTTGTAATCATTTCTCTTAAAGTATTAGCATTAGAGCCGATAATAATTCTATGATAATCTGGGTTAACTTCCATAGTTTCAGTAACATAATCAGCAACTTCTTTAATATTATTTTCAATATATTGAGTAGCTTCTTTAATAGCTTGTCTTGAACCAGTAATTTCTAATTCAACAGAACCATTAGTTTTAGCTTGTTCATCATTAACATTTTGTAAAAAGTCTAATTGAACACCGAATTCATCTCTAATATCATTAATATGTTCACCACTTTTACCAATTAACATAGCAACTTGATCAACTGGTACATTAACGATACTCTTAAAACCATTTTCCATTTCATAATCTAATAAAGCTTTCATTTCATCATAAGCTTTATTAACATTACGAGTTGGACCTCTAATAGTAATATTATCACCAGTTTTTGGGAAGAAAATAGAGACATTAAATTTTTCTTGTAAACGATCACGATAACTTGCATTTTGACCCATTAAACGACGATGGAATTTTGGTTGAGCGATTAATTCTTTAGTGATAATATCAGCCCATTTTTTAGCTTCATTTGTAATATAAATTTTAGCTTGATTTAAATTATATTCAAGACCAATTAAAGTAACTTCAGAATTAGAATCTTTTGAATCTTCAACATCAATATGACAATTAAATTTTTCAGATAATTTTTGTAAATTAGAACCTTTATTACCAATTAATCTAGCAACAGAATTAGATGGAATATTGAAAGATAATTTTGATTTTAAAGATGGTGAAGAAATGATTAAATCTAAAGCAGCAGAGGCAATTTTAATACCTTTATGATCACCTCTTAAAGTAATTTGATCATTAATTGGAGTATGAATTTTAATTTGAACATTACCATCATCATTAGATACTTCATTTAGAATTAAATTATGAGTAGAAGTTGATTTAGTTAATAATAAAGAATCTTGAATATCAGATGCAATATCATAGATTTTAGTTTCTAAAGAATTTTGTTTTGATCTTAATGGATCTAAAGTAGAATTAATTTTAGACAAATCAGCTATAACTTCATCAGCAGAAGGTTTAAAATCATCACTAGAATTAATAGCGAATAAAACAACATGATTATCATTTGGATAATAATCACCTAATTGAATAAAATGAACTTTATCATTTAAACCAGTTAATTTATATTTAATATCTTTATTAAATAAATCATAATCTAAATCATCAATAATCATAGTATCGAATGGTGTAATTGTATTAACTAAAGAGATTAAATCTTTACGTGCTAATTTAATATCATTAATAAATTCTGATTTACCAGTAATATTAATAATAACTGAATCATTTGAATTTAATAAATTATTAAAAGTTGGTAAATGAATTTTAACATTTGGATGATCAATTTTAAATTGATCAAATAAATTAGTATATTTGGTAAAATATAAGATTAAATTTTTAGCATGATTTAAATTTTTACCATGTGATTTAGAAATATCTAATGAATCAACTGAATAAATTTTAGAAGAAGATCTAGCGAAATCGATAGCATCATTAACATTTGAAGAAGAACCAAAAAATTTAACTAAATCATTTTCATCATCTAAAGTGACAGAGACATTAAATTTTTGTTTAATTTCATCAGAATTAATTAAAATTTGAAATTTAGATGGAATTTTAACAATTTCTTCCTTTGATGTTTTAGACCAATTATCTAATTGATTTAAAATTTTTAATTTCATTTTTTTAACATCATCTCTTAAACCAACGATATTAATTTCTTTTTTATCAATATTAAAATAAACTTTAACATCATCATTTTCAGTAGTATTAAATTGATCAATTGTAATTAATGGTAATAATTGATCATCATTAATATCAATTTTCATATTAGCGAATTTAGTTTCATCATTAACAATTTTTAAAATTTTTAATTTTGCTAAATTAACTGATTCAATATCACCAAATATAGAGACATTTGAAGAAGAATCACCTAATTCATCATCATAAGAATTTGGTATAATATCTTTTGAGACATTAATTTTAACATCTAAGGTATCAATAATTTCACGAATATTTTTACCACCTGAACCAATAATAGCTGATCTACAATTAGATGGTACTTGAATAATTTGTTCAATTGGTTTAGTTAATTTTTTAAGTAAAAATCTTCTTGCTTCTCTAACATTATCTTTTTTACCAGAGATTAAAAAAGTACGTGAATTTTTAGATAAAGTAGATTCAATTGAAACATTATTAGTTTGTTTAACATTTTGTACAATACGTGAATATTCAGGTTTTGTAATTGATAATTGTGATTGTAAATCAATAGTGAAAACTTCTTGAATATTACTAGAACGAGCGGCTTTAGAAGAAGATACAGAAATGTTTTTCTTATTATCCTTAGATAATAAAGAAGACATATTAGAAGTATTGATACTCTTAATGGTATTAGTATTTTGAATAGTAGTATCTGTTTTTTTCATATTAGGACCCCATTCAACTTTATTTAATTTATAAGAAGTACCTAATTTAGGTAAATCATTTAAAGAAGGTAAAGGTTTAGTAATATTAATATTTTCATTATTAATAGTTTCAGTTTGAGTATTATCAATAGTATTAATATCAGTTTTTTTAATACCTAAAATTTCATCAGCATCAAAATCCAATGATATATCTAATTTATTATCAGACATTGTATGAATAGGGTGATTGATATGCTAAGAAGTATATAATAAAAATATAAAAATATAATTAATATTGTTTATCAATTGAACAGCAAATCTTTATATTCTAAATTTTTTTCATTAAATAAATTTTTCATATCAAATCAACGGGAAATATGGATATCATTAAATACGAATAAAAATCACGAAAAATATATAATATAATAATATATAAAATAGAGTGTTCGATTCTTGAAAGAAATATAAAGATAGTATATAATATAATATAATATAATATAATATAATATAAAAAAAAGAATGGACGGGATTATAATATATATATATATATATAATAATATAAAAAGACTATAATATAATATATATAATCAAATAAAGTAACAGCAGGATTATATAATATTAGTCATATAAAAAATATTATAATATAATAGTAAAATTATAATACAATATAATAAAATAAAATAAAAAAAAAGGGAATTGTTGGTCAACAATAATAATACGATAAGATAGAATACAATACTACAAGTATCAATAGATAAGATATCCACACATTAGATAAAATATCTTTAGTATTATGATAATAATAATAATCTGTTCAGAGAGTCATCAATTCATTAAGCAGACATTATCATATGATTATTGCTAATATAATAATAGACAATAATACATGACACACAGGGGAATTAATAGCAGCTATATCATCAGCAACAGCATACTAAAGTATGTCTCGATAACACCATTATACTTATTCTTGTAATCTATCTTACCGTATTAACTGATCAAATAATTGCAGACACCCTCTTCGAAACGAGAAAAGCGGGAAACAACAATAATTTGTTTCAAAAATTGCCTGTTTTTATACCACCAAGAAGAAGAAAAGAAGAAACGACAGAAGAGAAAAAAGATTAGTATGGAAGAGTGAATAGAAAATGGTTTTGCTACCAGGAATAAAATGAGAGAAGAGGATTGCTAATCACAGACAGAGAAGTATTACCCGAAAGGGCACTGCTATTCCCGTGCAGGGTGAAATACGCGCAGAAAACAGGAAGAAATATCGCTTCTCTCCAGATAACGCTGCTAATTACTACTAGTTCTGTCAGTTGTTTCCGCGGGATGGGCTCGGAGCTGTTACTGCTTCTGGAAAGACAGTGGAAATACAGTGGAAATACAGTGGAAATAAGACAGATCTCACGGAAACAAAGATTATTTACCTCTTTGGGACGGTTGTCACAGATACACACCATAAAACCCGATTATTTACTGTTTTAAGCCATATGATACTATATTATAGAGTATTGTAGAATAGTATAGAGTATTTGTATTATATTATAGAATAGTATAGAATGGCTTTCAAACCTCCTCCATTTGAGAACGCCCCTTAATAATCTTCAATGCACTCACACCGTCTATCTCATCAATATTACTACTACGATTCTCATAACGAACCCTGTATATCCTATCAGCTATATCAACCATTTCACTTCTAAATGTAGTGCATATAAATTGTGCACTTGTACTCATCTCCTGTATTAATTTAGATATACTAACTCTGTATTGTTTATCTAATGCCGCATCTATTTCATCAAATAGATAAAATGGTGCTGGTTCAACTTGTTGTATAGCTAATATTAAACTTATCGCACATACCGTCTTTTGTCCACCACTTAATTGTTCTACTAATAATCCTTCATCTTTATCGTTAAATGATACTCTTATTGATACTCCCTTATACCTTTCTTCTTCATTAGGATCTTCATTCTTATGGATTATTAATTTACCAATACCATTAGGTACAATCTTTTCAAATATTTTACTAAAATTATTACTTACTTTTTCAAATGTACTATCAACTGCATTTACTTTTTGTTCTCTTAATTTATCAATTAATTCTTTAATGCTATCCTTTGAATCCACCAATTCATTACTTCTTTCTTTTAATTCTTCTCTCTTATCATTAAATTTTTTATAATTCTCAAATGCTCTCTTATTAACATTCTTAAATTTATCTAATTTTTTATTACTAATCTCTAATAATTTAATAATATATTCACTATTCTTATCTTGATACTTAATCAACACTTCTTCATTGATTAATCCAACTTCACGGATCTTAGTTTGTAAATCTTCTCTTCTTTCTATCAAAGTTGTTCTTTTAATCATATATTGTTCAACTCTTTGTTGATACTCTTCTAATTTATTAACTAATACTTTTTGTATCTCATTATTATTATTTAAATTATCACGTAATTTTTTAATTTTATTCTTTATACTAGAAATATCTTCTTCCATTTTAATCATCTCTTCTTTATTAATTCCCATTTCATCTACTAATTTATCCCTTTCATTCTCTAATTTATTACATTTTTCTTTCATTTCAATTAAATAATAATCCTCCTCCTCATCCTTAGTATTAATTCTCATTTTAATTTCTCTCTCTTGTGGTATCAATTTATTATCTAATTCAGATCTTATCTCATCGATCTTATTACTCATACTTTCATATTCAATTAAATTCTCTCTTCTAACAATTTTCAATTCATTTAATTCTTTATTAATTTCATTTAATTCAATCTCTTCTTCATCACTTATCTCATTATGAAATTCTTTACTTATATCTTCTTCATATTTATCTATTTTATCTTTAATTTCTTTAATCTTAAACCTAACTCTTTTCAATTTAATCAATTGAATTCTATCAATCTCTTCTTCTATCTCATATTTATTCTTGATCCTCATCTTTAATACATTACTATTCTCTTCTATATTCTTCTTTATTATCTCTTTCTTTTTACCTATATCATTTAATTCACCATTAATCTTATCAATTAAATTATCCACTTTTTCAATCTCTAATTTAATTTCATTGATCTCATTTTGTGTTATACTACATTTAACTCGGCATTTCTTTAAACTCTTTAAATTATCGATTTTATTACCTTTATTCATATTATAATAACCACCACTTACTACACCACCATTATCTATACGATCACCATCTAATGTTACACAATTCAATTTATATTTTTTACTAATATGATTACCATCATTTAAATCTTTTACAACAATAGTTCTACCAAATACATGTCTTATAGCTTTAATATATTTATTATCAAATTTAATCTTTTTAATTAATGCCGTACAATTTACATTCTCTTCATTACTTGGATATTTAATATTATCATTCTCTTTTAATCGATTTAATGGCATAAATGTGACACGTCCATTATCCATTCTAATTAATTCTTTCATAATTTTACTTGCTGTCTCTTCATTATCAACTACTATATTAAATAATGAATTACCACCAATTACTTCAACACATTTTTTATATTTTTCACTAACTTTAATTAATTCACCTAATGTACCAAATATTTGATCATCACGAATATTTAATTTAATTGCTATCTCTTTAACATTATTTATACCTAATGATAAACTTCTATCTAATGTTTCATTTAAATTCCTTTCATGTTTTTTAATATTTTCAATTTGATTCTCTAACAAATTTTCTAATTTATTTTCATTACGCCATAATTTTTTACGTTCATCAATTTTAATTAAATATTCTTCTTCGATTTTTTTATATTCATTCTCTAAATCATTCAATTCAGCTATCGTACCTGGTCCTTCGACATTATCTTTTAATTCTTCAATTGTTTCATTGATTTCATTCAATTTTGTCTCATAATTGGTTCTTTCACCCTTTAATGTCGTCTCTTCTAATTCTAATTCATTTAAATTACCCTTATTCGTATCAATTTCCATTTGAATCCATAAATCTCTCTCTTCTTTATTTGAAAAATTTGAATATTTACCCTTTTTTAATAATATATCCCTCTTTCTTTGTGATAGTGTTTCAAATTTATTCTCAAATTTTATCTCTTTTGAATTTAATTCCATATATTGAGGATTTATATTTGATAATTCTTCTTTTTTCTCATTTATAAGTTCATTTATTAATTTTAAATTTTTTTGATCTATTTTGGATTGTTCTGAATATGATTTAATCTCATTTTTTAAATCATCAATTTTAACTTTTAATTTAGCTAAATTTTTTTCCATTTCTTTCTTCTTTAATTTATATTGTTGAAATTCTGAATTATTTTTAATTTTTAATTCATCTTCTAAATCATTAATCTCATTAGTCATCTCTTCAACTAATATCTCCCTTTTCTCTAATTGTTGAACATCATTCTCTGATGAATTAATTATTGAATTATAATCATTTGTTAATTTTTCAATTTGATTAATAATATCATTTAATTCACGATCATATAAACTATATTGGAATACTTTTCTATCACGTTCTAATAAATTATATTTCTCTAATTCTTCCTTCTCTTCTTTCATTTCACTCAATTTTGAATTTAATTCATTCATTTCTTTCTCGATTTGATTTCTCTTTATTTCAGTTTCTTCCATCTTTTTCATTGATTGTTTTAATTTTATTTCAAATGTCTTTGCACCAACTACTTCCTCTAATAATTCTAATCTTTCATGATTCTTAGCATTAGTTACAGAGACAATTTTACCTTGTGGTACAACATTATAAGAATGGGTCATACTTATACCACCACTTTCTAACATTCTACCAACTTCTGCTCGTGTAACATTACGATCATTCACTTGAAAATCATCCTTTTTTAAACCAACAGTTCTTCTAATAGATACTTCACCATTTGATCTCAATTTAACACCTGGTGGTAAAATAAAATTTTCTTCAATATCGCTGAAAACAATTTCAACAGAAGCACTCATTACTGAACCAGAACCTTGATAAATAAGACCTTGTCTTTCATCCCTTCTTAAAGTGGAATAATGATCAGTTAATACAAATCGTAAGGCAGTAAAGAAATTTGATTTACCATTACCATTAGCACCAATAACAAGATTTGTATGTGGTGAAAGCTCAGGTAAAGCCGTTTGATTATAGTAGGTTTTAAACCCCTTCAATGACACTGTTTTGATGTACATATTTTGCTATACAGTTCTTAATACGTTTGTTTGTAATTTGTAACTTGTAATTGAATTGACTTTATCAACTTATAAATAAACTCAAGATTTACATTAATTAGAAATCATAATGTATTTTTATTTTCCTCTATTTACAATTTCTAGAGCGACTTGATGAGCAAAAGAACGCGTAAACAAAAGTTGACGCGACTGATATTTTGAGCCTGAAAATTAGGCGAAAATAGACGCCTTATTGATACCTAATAAAGTAAAAACATAATTAAAAGATAATGATAAAACTACATATTTAATATTATTAAAAAATAAAATTGTTCGAATAAACATTTTGTTGTATTTTCTTGAGAAACAAATAGACGTTGAGGATTAAATCAAAGGTAGAAGAAGATATCAATGGATATGATTGCAAGTGTAATAATGCTATTCTACATAATCAGATATCCAAAAGTGAAAAGAAAAATCAGAGTTATAAAAAAAAAATTGGATCAACTAGGTGGATTTGCCCATTGTAATACATATATAGATACTGAGACAGTTAATATGCTCACAGGTAAACTTAGAACGACATAGCTCCAAAATAATATATCTGTCATTTCAACTTCAAAAAAATCATTTAATTGAGTTATTTGAGTAAGTTGTATTGCTGGAGGAGATACAGTTAAAATAAATCCCACAATTAAGAAAATCGGATCATCTAAAATACTTTTTTGAATATATTTTACTAATATAGCTATCATTGGTAACAATAAGAGTGGTGGAATAATCATTCTTCCAACTATAGATCCAAACACAATTTTATTATGATTTATAGTTGGAGGAGAGGTTTCTTCAGATGGGTATAGATTTGATCCTAATACAATCAAAATTAAAGGAATGGATACTGAACCTAGTTGGTCAATAGCTTCGGTAAATGTGTTGTTGATAAAACTCTCTTCTTGATTAATTTTCTTATGAATGGGAGGTATGCTGGCAACAAGTATTCCAAGTAACATTGAATATAAAGGAGGATTTAATTGGTTTTTAATAGCTGTTATTGTTTGTTTAACCCATTTGTTAATAGTAGCAGCATGGTTTGAAGGTTCCAAATTTATTAAATCATTCGATTCATCGACATCTGATGATGTAGGCCTTTCACCTGTGAACCTATCACCGTTAAATAAATGGTATATAACAAAATTATCTTCATCATCCTCATCATAAATAGAATCTAAAAAATCACCAGAATAATATTGAATATCTTCTTCTTCGATGGACAATATTGATGATCTTAAACTTCTTAGGGAAGATCTTATCGCATTACCACTAGTAGCATTGGCATATATCCTTGTAGGATACCTAGAAGGTGTATGTTGAGGTAAAGCAGTTTGTAAATTTTCTTGTGGCCATTTCAATAGAGTGTTATAACCCCAGCTCCATCTTAGCATTTGGCCAAATTGCTGAAATATTACTAAATATAACAACCCCCTTGAGGCGACATTCCCTCTCGTATCGTTTGGAATATCATCCCATGTAAGATTTGGTAAAGTATAAGCCAATGATATTGTCAAAGAAACTGGTAAAGAATTTGAATTACCAAATATCGAATTTGCTATTACAAAATTAGTCTCATCTTTATCCAGATTCAATAAAAAGGACATCAAACTACCAGAAAAATAACAAATAAATGTTGACAAAATAAAAAAGATAGGAATAATAGATATTTCTAATATTTTATCTATTGATAATGTCCTGGAAAGTTTACTGAAGATAAGGCAAGGCGTGAAAAGATTAACATTCAAATGGGAAACTACTTTCTGAGAAGATTTTGGCAATAATCCTTCATAAGCACAAATAAAACCTGCAAAACAGATTACCACTACTTGAAGTACAGCTTGTAACACCAAATAAGAGATATACTGGAAGGAGAACTGTGTCATTATTGTGTAAATTAGATATGCACCCTTTACCGCCCAGATATGATGAGACTATGTTATAAAAATAATAGAGGTTTTTATTCAGAGTTGAAGTTTTACACAAGTCAAATATGTGTTATTAATTTAAAGATGTATTGAGTATTTATTGTTAACAAGAATAGCTATATGATATGGTCTTTATCTGACATTATCTGCCCTTTTTTTCGCACTTTTGAGGTATCTTGAATATTTTCAAGATCAGAAGATATCTTAAAAAAGCTTTGATAGGTAATGCAGAAAAGAAGAAGAAAGAGGTAAATAGAGGTTTGAATAAGATACTATAAAGTTCTAGTGCATTGCATATAGTCTTTTGTACAGTTTTTTTCTTTTATTTGGAATTATTGACATCTTACAAAACTATATTTCTAATATTTTCATAACAATGGCTACTTCACAATAAATATGCTGGATTTTGAAAATGTATCAAGAAAGTAATTTACTTCACAACCTGTAACAGAATGTTTCTCTTTAATGCGATGTACATTCTTCTACCTGTTCATAGCCGGAGTTTCTTTTAGAACAACATCACTAAATATCCTGGAACCTTCAGAAAAAATAGAGAGAAAAAAATACAATTAATAAAAGGGTTTATAGTATTAGATCTAAAGCAACATAATACCAAAACAACTAATAAAATAAAACCATGATATTTCTGCGATTGCGGTTTTTCTGTTTTTTCATATCCTTCTTACTTTTAGGCAACTTCGTATTGGGTGAAGAATGTGATTGGAACAAATTTGAAGAGCTAGGCCAACAAATCATATCTTCTTCAGAAGCCCCAGGACCAATTGAAAATCTTATTGATCAAGTATCTAAGTGTGCTTCCCCTAGTGTTGTTCAAGATGATACTGATAATCATGAGGACTCTGAGAGTGATATGTTTATAAAGGAAAAGCTTCTTAACAAACTGTATTACAAATTGGGTCTGGCCTATATCTCATTGGGTGATGATGAAAGAGCAATAATTTCATTAAATTCTACAATAAATATTAAAGGTGGGGCTGATGATATATTCGGGCCTCTAGCTAAAACTAGAGTAAATAAATTGTACGTACAATTAGGTTTGTGGGACAATATAAAAGATAATGATGATGTTTTGATTCAATTTAAAAGCCTCAATCAAACTTTAAATGAACAACTAATGGATTCAAATTTCAATATTGACAGTATCATGCAAAATATTGATGATATTCTTTTATTATCCCCTTATGAAAAGGATATCCTAAACTTGAAGGTTGATTTACTTTTAGAAATCCTGTCAAATAAAATAAATGATCACAATACTGCATTCGATATTATTGACCTTATAAATTTAATTTTAAAAAAACATTCAACAAGAATAGATATCTCTATGCGATTAAATTTTTTATATAAGATAGCGGTGTTGGAACTAATTGTATTAACTAAAGATCCTAGAGCATACTTAAGAGAATGTATGGCAATTGACCCAACTTATGAACCTTGTAAACAATTATATGTGTTTAATAGTGAAATATCCCAATCTTGTCCTCCCCCATCATTTGTCCTAAATAAAAATGATTATTTATTTTCTTCGAAAGTGGCGCATTTTGATTGGAGTTCACTTTTAAAGTACTATTTGAATACAGAAACGGAAGAATTGATGCGAAAAGTAACTGGTACTAAATCCCAACATAATGTCCAAGAATTTTCAAATATTTATGAATATACAAAGTTTTTGTCAAATTATTTTTTCCATTCAATACTACCGCAGCCAATATTTACCTTAGATGGTTCTACAAATTTTGTGATATATTTGGATTCAATGTTATGCCATTCATCCACCCTTCTTGGATCAAAAGAATCTTCCAAGTTTTGTAATAATGCAATGAAATCAATTCTTGAGCCTAAGGAGTATGATATTGTTAAAACATCGTTTTACAATAAGAAGACAATTATTTCACATGATATTTTATTGAAGTTATTAATTAAAGATCCACCTGCACTTGTCTATTATTTCCAAAAGTATTTTTCAAAAAATAAATATTCTGCAATTGATGAAACTATAAAATCAAAGAAGGTTTTAACACAGTTTTCTCATTTTTTTAAGAAACATAATTTGAATAAATCAAAGAATGAGATTTTAAAGGAATCGACATCAATAATAAAATCTTGTTCAATAAAGTTGCAAAATTATATGAAAAAGAAAAAGGCACATATGCATCAAAAACAGCAACAACAATATAGACAACAGCAACAATATCAGCAACATCAACAACATCAGCAACAAAGATTTCATCAGCAACAAAGACAAAGACAAATGCACCAACCCCAACATGGAAATGACAAAGATTATTACAAGATTTTAGGCGTTACACCAAATTCAGATCCAAAGGAAATTAAAAAAGCATACCGTAGTTTAGTGAAAAAGTATCATCCAGATAAACAAGCACATCTACCTGAAAATAAGCAGAAACATAATTTAGAAAAAATGGCACAAATTAATGAAGCTTATGAAAAGTTAACAGATGAACAAAAACGTAAAGAGTATGATTTAGGTAGGCAACAGCAACATGGGCATATGCAAAGACCTCCTCCAGGTAATCCACATCATTTTCAAAACAATTTCAGACATGGTAGACAACAACAGCATGATAATTTTGGTAATTTTCGATTTCATTTCAATTTTGTATAATATTTAATTAATAGCCTGAATTATGTATAATATTTTCATTAATATAAAAAAGAAATTCTTAAAATATATTGAATTTAAAAAAAATATATATAAATATTTTTTCATAATTATAAAGATTTATTGTAAAATATATTAAATTGTTTATCGATTAAAAATATTGTTTTTTTTTTTTGACATATTTATTTTATTCAAGTATTTATTTATAAAGTAATGTAGGAAACTTATAAAAAGGGAAATAGAAAATAACTCAGATAATCAAATAGTCAGCTCTGTATTTAAATAATGGAGTTTTAGAAGTAGACATACCAACTACAGTTTCATTTAATGGTTCTCTTTCTGGGAATCCCTTAAAAGATTTAGCATAGGTTGCTACAGAATGAGCAATTAATTGAGTGTTGGTAATAAAGGCTTCCCAGTTTAGATTGCTAACATCATCGCACAATAAATGATAACATTTATCTAAAACTTCACCATTGAAAACATTGTTCTTTTCAGCACCAGCAGCAATACCACCGGCTGGAATGCCATGTTCAATAAAACCGACATAATCAGATCTACCGTCAAATGGAATTAAAGTATAGTTCAAACCTCTGCTCTTATAAAAATCAATATATAAATTCTTTAATTCTTCGGAACCCTTTGGATGATCAACATTGTTAGCGTCATAAATTTCATTTTCATAATTTGGAGAAGCCATCATATCATAATCCATGAAAAGTCTGATCTTTTGGTTTTCTTTATCATCAAGATGGTCAGCATAATAAGTTGAACCTAATAAACCTTCTTCTTCAGCAGACCAGAAGGCAAAACGAACTTTATTTTGAATTTTGTAGTGAGTTAATTGTTTAGCGACAGTTAATAAAGAGATAGTACCAGAACCATCGTCATTAATACCTGGACCTTCTTCAACGGAATCAGTGTGAGCACCTAAAGCGACAATGTTATCTTCATCACCATGTTTAGTTTCAGCAATAATATTTTTTGTTTTAATATTTGCGACTTTGGAATCCATGGCAAAATATAATTTATATTCTGGATCTTGTGATAATTGAGCAATAATACCTTGACCTAATTCATAAGTAATACCAATAGTTGAGACAGTTGTGTTTGTTGGAGTACCCAGTGTACCATGTAAACCGTCGGTGTTACCTGGTTCATTGTCATAGACAACAACAGCATGGTAACCATACTTACCAGCCAAAGAACTCTTAGTACCAAATGGACATAAACCTCTTTCAATTAAGGCAATCTTAAAGTCATCATCATCATCATCGTCATGTTTAGAATTAGGTAAATAGGCAACAGATTCGTAATCACGATCGTCACAACCTAAATTTGGAATTTCAACAACTTGACCAACAAATGGTTTTACAGGTGGGGAAAGAGAGAAAGCAGTGATATCTTCAAATGGTACACCTGTCTTAGCATCAGATAAATTGTAAGAATTGATGTTGCCAGAAAGAGCCTCGAAGGTTTGTAAGGATACGTCATAGTAATCCTTCATATCATCGAATAATTCTAGAATATATCTAATTGTATTCCAATGACCTGGAGAACCAATGACACGAGTTGGGTGGCCATATTCATCTCCAGAACTAGTAGCAATATGGTATAATTCTTGAGCAGTAGCGTTTAAATCTTCTAATTTAATTCTTTCTTGTAATTTTTCAGTATCAACCATAGGTTTCAAGAAATAAGGGATATGTGGCTTTGGGAAAGTATTACTGTCGAGGTTTTTATTAGAGGTAAACCAAAAATCACGATCTTCATTACTTGGAAGATTGAATGCTTCTTGGGCAGCTTGTGGCAGAATGACTGCAGAAACCACAGAAGCTAATAAAGGGGATAGAGCCAAAGCAGCTGTTTGAACAAAGGCTGGTGACATTGTGTAATTGACTCAGCTAATAATAGATATATATATATATTGATAGTAATGAGATGTTTGGTTTGCTATCCTTTCGAATTGATAAATAGTATGAGATGAGATGTTTCTAATAAATCCTCCCCTTTGAATGGCAGCCTCGAGAGGAACCCTCTCTAAGTGACTAATTCTCGTCTCATCGCTTCTACAGCGACACCCCTCGACTTTAGCGACGCGAGTTTGTGGGCCAGGTGCGACAGCATTGTTTTATATGCCAGTATTGAATAATTAGAAATATAAGCATTATTTGTAAATAAATCGATGATCTATGAAGAATAGTCGATGTGTGTTGTAGAAGAGTAAGGTATATATACCAACTATTATTGTAGTTATATTCTTGTATCCATTTTCTTAAAAAAAAATAAGTTTCATTTATTTCTCGCTTCTCAGCAATAATTCCCTCCCTGTTATATGAATGTAAATATCCTGGATGATCAGTAAGTAATGCTTTTACAGAAAAATGAATGTTCTTCTTAACAAAACCTTTAAATAAGATAATATATGTTTTTTTTTATTTTTTGAATTATTTGTTTTCCAAGCATGCTCCATCCAGGACTCGAATGGGTGACCAATACTGGACCATTATATGACTCATCTATACAAGAAGATACCATCTCAAATATTTAAAAAGAGCCATTTTCACATAAGACTAAAGAGTAGTTGTAGTATCTTGTCAATCACAATGGATTGTTTCTAAGACTCTGATCCATCCGTCTATGTAAGTTTTCGAATTGTTTTTTTGTTTTAAAAAATTTTGAAAAAAAAAAAAAATAAACAAAAAAGTTTCACTAGTGAACAAGCTCATCGCAGTGATTTATGAATGTGGAAAACACAATTACCAAAGGATATTATTGGTAAATTTGAATATTCCAATATCTATAATAAAAGACTGATTTTATCTATCTTAAATACCACTGTTACTAAGCGTGAAGCTAATAACTATCTCACGAAGTATAAAAATGATGGTACTTTGAAAACTAATCATTGTTTATTATTAATACGTTCACTTTCAGAACATAATTCTTCAATTAGCCTTTTATCAAGAACAATTAATAAATTGAATTTATTAGGATTGAATCCAATATGTATAGTATTACCTTCTTCAAAAGTTAATATCAATTGTGAAATATTAGATAATTTGATAACGTCAGCAAATTTACAACCGTTACATTTAAATGAAGCTATTAAATATAAATTAAATGGCTCAATTCAATCAATATTCGAATCCAATACCATTTTAAAATCTATTTCAGCACAAAATTCAAAAATTATACCCATTATTAAACCTTTCGCTTTTAATGAAGTGACCAGTTCTAGATATATGATCAAAAATTCATTAACATTATTTAAAGATTTATTTAAAAGTGATTTTAAAAATTTAAATTTTGACAAATTTTTCATTTTAAATAGATTAGGTGGTATACCGTCAAATGAAAGATCTTTAAATTCCCATGTTTTCATTAATCTTTCACAAGAATTTGATTCAATTGAAAATAATTTAATTGATCAGAATCGTCTTATTAAAGATAATAAATATTTATCAGGGCATCATAATTATAATATTGATGATATTAATAGCCGCGATGGAAAAGGTCAATTACCATTTGAGACTCTTCAGAAACATAAGGAACATCTCGAAAATTTACAATTAATGGATATTGTTTTATCAAATCTCCCCCATACATCAACTGGTTTAATTACCACAACTGAAGCAGCTTCAACTCCATATGATAAATTTAATCCTCTAATATATAACTTAATTACAGATCGTTCTTTGATTTCTTCTTCTTTACCCAGATTTAAAAAGAATAATAATGGAGTCGCAAATAATAATCTACTGGGTCTACCGAATAGTTCTTCAATTCCATCAACTAAGAATTCCATACATGTAACTACTGTTTTAAAGAAAGGTGTTGATATTAAAACATTTGATTATTCGAAACTAGATGGTTCAAATTCTACATATGATTGTGATGATGCTAATTTCAATAAAGTAAATCTAACGAAATTGAAAAATATTTTGGAGAGAAGTTTTAAAAGAGAAATCGATATGAATCATTATTTAAATAGAATTAATAACAATATTGCATCAATTATTGTAATAGGTGATTATGATGGTATTGCAATTTTAACATATGAAGGGGTAAGAGGTAATAAATTTGTTTATTTGGATAAATTTGCAGTATTACCAAATTTAAAAGGTTCATTAGGTATATCAGATATTATTTTTAACCTGATGTACAAAAATTTCCCAGATGAACTGGTATGGAGAAGTCGAAAGACTAACGTTGTAAATAAATGGTATTTTGAAAGAAGTACTGGTGTGTTAGACTTATCAATTAAGATTGATAAATTTAATCAAAAAGATAGTAATTTTAAGCTTTTCTATCATCTAAGTGATGAGCAACAAAGAAACAATAATTATTTGCCAAACATTGATAGACTCAAAGAATACTTGCATTATGTAAGAGATATAGAGCCTAGTTGGAGTAAATAAACATGACTTTGGTTCTATATATATGTATTATTATTATTTATTAACTAATTAAAACATTTGTTTTACAAATTCCCATTCTTTCTCAAAAGTATCATGTCTATACTTCCTCCTTATTTGAGGAACATTATGTCTAATAGATGTGTCTTCTTCAATATCATACCAATCATCATTTCCTAATCTTTGAAATGAAAAATCGGTTGGTTCATTAGTAACACCGATCCAATGTCTCTTATACCAACTTTCGTAACCACTTGATAACACACTTGTTCTACCAAATTCACAAAGATCGGCAGCATTTAATAGATATATACTGGCTGCAACACTGTATTCTTCCATAATTGGTTCCCCAGTATAAGAGCTATTATCTAAAATTGACCTGCAAGATAAAGTGACTGGCATCCCAATTTGAAACATTTTGAAAAATGGATTTTTTTCATAAGAAGTTTGTTCAACTGCAGTAATATCTCTAGATGCAGTAGCATTATATGTATCATTTTGGAGAAGTGTCAATTCATCTTTCGATGGGTCATATGTTAAACTACTAGCATCGGGATCTTTTCCTGTATCTATTCTATCTGTTTCGTTATAATACAGACTTTTCTCTAAATGTAAAGGTTGAGCATATTTCAAAGATACTGATGAAAGTGGGGAAGACACCAATGGTATTTGTAATAAATAGTACATATATTGTATTGATGGTTCTGCTTTCCAAACTGGATGTGCTTTTAACATGCCAGCATTACATAACAAAATATTTGAAACTAATGCTTCAATATGATCTGTAAAATAATGATCATCGTCATCACTAAATTGAGATGTTCTGTTGTTTAAGGAAGATGCTCCTGATCTCAATTCAATGGTATTATCAAAGTTATTAAATCTAAGTTTGTTCAAATTTGCTAATTTTTCATAAATATAATACATGTAATAGGCTACAGGTGGATTATCACCTTGAGCTTTCCAATCAACTGGTTTAGTATTAATATCAGTGAAACTTTTCCAAAGGAAATCATCAGAGTGTTCGACTAATAGATCAATTGTACAAATATTTCTTAATAGATACAATAAGCCAGGATCTTTTTTAATTTGTTCAGTTGCTTCATTATCAAATAAAGGTTTAAAAATTGCATTTAAAAATTGTTCAAAATTATCAATTCTACCAATTTTGTATAATTTACTGAAGGCTCTATGAATTTGAATATTCCAACGAATATTATAAGACACTAAATTCCATCTTTGAATCCAATCGGCAAATTTCTGCCACCAATTATTTCTAGGATCAGAGTATCTTTGTAAATAATTCGTAGTTTGTTCAGAATTTAAATCAATATCATTATCGTTATTATCATAAAACGCAAAATCGACGGAGACTTGTGCTAAGTGATACTTATTTTTTTCAAGAACATGGATAACATTTTTAATAAATAATTCAGCAAAATATTCACCCTTTAAATAGTTATCAAATTCTAAAAATATGTGTGCAATTAAGAAATATCTTATTTTAATTGGGATGTATTTTTTCTTTAAAACTGAAATATTAATTGCAGATAATGGAATTACATGTTCATTTAATAAATAATGATCTCTATACCATTCTAAAAAGTAAGAGTCAATAATCTTTAAATTCAAACTAATAGATTCATTATTATTATCATGTTCGGAAGATTTCATATTATCATCTGAGAAAAATGTAAAAATTTCCTTTAAAGTTAAAGAATCTCCATAATTATTTTTAAAAACTACTCTATCTGGTTCAGACTGTAATTTTTCCCAAATAAATTCATTTAATTGACGTTGAGATATACAACCTGATAATAATAAATTTTGATCAACTTTTCTCGTGTTATAAAAATCTCTATAAGGAACTTGTTTGTTTTGTTGAATCTCTGATTTAACATTTAAAGTTTGAAATAGTTCAAATTTATTCAATAAATAATTTAATCTCCTTTCAGATATAGAATTAATTTGATGTGATTTGATAATTTTAATAAAATAATTAAAATCATGTTTAAATTCATTAAATGTTGGAATTTGTAATACAGCATTTTTTATTTTAATATTTTTCTTAATTTTTGGATTTGTTGAATTTGTGATTCTTGTATAAGTATCTTTTTCAACAAAATGATCAATATCAAAATATTCACCAGTATAATTTACTGAACCGAATTTTTTATGCTTTTCGAAAACAGCACCAAATGAAGTTGGTTGAAAGAATTGATTTTCTTCATTATAATCCATTGGTAAAAAAAACCCTTTTGAAGTTAAATCAATTGAAGAATTGGCCAAATTTAATTGTGAATCATCATCAATCATTGAACTTGTATTTGAAATTGTTTTATTTAATGAATTATCATTTCTAACTAAACTTTTAATGAATCTTTTATCTTTAGAAAATTTCCAAAATTTTGGTAATGGTTTTGGATATAATAACCAATTATCTAAATCATATTTAATATTTGATTCACAATCTTGCAAAGAATTAACAATATATTTTCTTCTTAATAAAGATATTCTAAAAAATGGATTAATATCAATTAAACTTGAAGATTTATCATTATTTAGATAATCAATTGTAAGTGGATCATCTAAATCATCGATATTACTAATATTATTATTTAAAAAATCAAAATAAGTAACCATTGGGAAACCATCAAGCATTTGTTTATCAAATTCTGTCGGTAAACTGATCATATCAAGATCATCAATAGTCAATTTTTTTGTATCAATTGGAAGTAATTTAATATTTTTAATGTCTTCATATTCTTCATTTTTCTTCTTTAATTTTGGTTTTGTTGTTTCACCATTTTTTATATTATAATAACGTTCTCGATTTTCACCTTGTACAGTTATATTATCTTCATAAGAATCATATAACAAGGATGGTCTCCTTTGAATATGATGATGATATGGATGAACTGGCTGACTCATTTTGTTTTAGATAAATTTAAAAGATATGCTGGAATAAAGAAATATTTAAGAAAAAGAAAAAAGGGGGTGGAATTTATTATTTTAATTGATTCGTTTATGGATTATAAGAAAGTAATAATGATGCCACTAAGTCCATAAAATAGAGAACATTCAAAAAATGGCAAATAATTGATTTGAAAGTATATTGTTTTTTTTAATTTTACTCTTTTTAATCCATTGCATGTATAATTTTGTACATATAACATTCACTAATTTTCTTTAAGCATCTTTAGAATGTTACGCTTCAACGAACCTGTTTTCCAATTCGGACCGAAAAACTAAGCGGCCCTTAATTGAAAAAAATAGATAATCCGAAACTTGGTAGATAAGAAACTCCGGACTTCTTCTTAATTCGGCCGAGAAACTATCAAAAGATTAGCAGTAAACTAAATATTGAATATCGGAGAAAAGAGTGAAATTTATTCAATAAAGGGTCCAAATTCGATACAAAAGGAACTTCCTAGTATACTTCAATAACATACACTTTTTATACGTCATTAAGCCCACACTATTTCTTTTTTTAAAGTTCAAATGCTAACAAAATAATTTTATCTACATTTTTCTAACCCAAGCGTGCTTGTAGTTATATCATAAAAACGAAAAGAAAAAAACATCATTATAAAGGTAGATCTAAAACCAAGATTAATAAAAAGATCGGGGAAAGTCTTCGAGAGATAATGGCAAATTCCTGGCCTATTTATACCTCAACTTTCCAATGATTTACCTCCTGGTTTACCCCACTTTTCTCCAACAAAAATAAGAAAAAAAAATCCCTCAATTTTTTATTATTATTACTATATATAATTACCGAAAGAGTAGAAACACGCTTTCTTAGCCGCCTTTAAACAGCTTATCTCTACTGGATCCAGAATTTCTGCATTTGGTAAAAAATAAAAGATAGGCGCCTGTCTGTTTCCTATTATGATATTTCAAGATCTCCTTCCTAATTGGGAAGAACTTCCATAAGAACTTTTCTTTTTTTGCTCTTCAAATTTCAAAAATGACAAAAATTTAAAAATAAAATGTAATTGAACAGCTTTCCCCAGTTTAACCTTGTTTAGTCATACACGAATACCGTGGACAGTGGGTCGCCGCCATCTTGCTCTCTATATTGTGGTGCAAGAATACACCAATCTATACACGTTTAAGGTAGTTGTCAAGGACAATTTAGCCCTGGTTTTCTCCAATTCAGGCTTGGTCGCCACTTCAAATAAACCCTAATTGTACAGAAGTATACCAATTCACGAATACTACGCTTGTTAACTATCATCGCTACACGTTGCGCCAAAAACCAAAGGGCAAAAAACGCGTGAATGTATATAACGCGTTTCGTGTTAAACATAAGAAAAATTACAATAGGTATACTATAGTGTGAGTATTAACTTGTTCACCACAGCTATTTCATAGTAAAAAAAATTGTGCTAGAATACGTAGATCGGAAAAAAGATTGTTACTCCTAATAATATTTCGTAGTGTTCTTTTACCAAATTCTAATAACGATTTTTACTGGTTTGGTACTTGGCGTCTTGCTATTTACACGCTATATGCTCTATCGCAAGGCATATATATATGTAAAGTCAATGATATGTTAAGATTTGTAATTGTGTTTAATAGCAGCATATTTATTTTAATTAGTTTTCTTCTAGTATTCATATAAGATAGTTAAACAAACCAATCCACATCTCTTATTGTATTATATTTCCAGATATTGCTATCATGTCTAATATTATTATGAGTCCAAGCAATTCTTCCATTATGGATTTGGACATTCAGACAAAACATAAGTTTAATGATCATTCTATTGGCTCTAAAAGAAGAAATTCAACTTTATTAATTAATACACCAGATTCCATTTCTGATAATAATAACGTTTTCCATTCAAATAAGAAATCTAAGAAGCATTCTTCACACTTAAATGATATTACTTTAGTTATAGAATATTCAAATGATATCTTAAAATATTTATATTCTATTGAACCATCTTTTACCATTAAAAATAATTATTTGTTAGATTCCGAATCTGAATTTCATATTAAACCAGCCATGAGAGCTATCTTAATCGATTGGATTATTGAAGTTCATGAAAAATTTAATTTAAACATTGAAACTTTATTCTTAACCATTAATCTATTAGATAGATTTCTTTCTAATAATAAAGTAACTTTAAATAAATTACAATTGCTTACAGTTACTTGTCTTTTCATTTCAACAAAATTTGAAGAAGTTAAATTACCAAAATTAGCAGATTATGCTTATATCACAGATGGTGCAGCAACTAAAGATGAAATTAAAGTAGCAGAATTTTACATCTTTAAATCTTTAGATTTCAAGATCTCTTCTGTAAGTTCTTTAAATTTCTTTAATAATTATTTAAAATTCTTTGCTAATGATAAAGATCATTTAGAATTTGAAAAATTTAAAAAATCAGCTCTATTCATTCTAGAGTATATCACTTGTTCTCATTTATTCGTCACTTTAAAACCATCCATTTTAGCTGCATTATCTATTTACATTGCAAATCTAATTTTTTCAAATACTTCACCAAATTCAACTTCATGTAAAGATTTCTTAAGAAAAATTAATCAAAATAATGAAACTACTATTGATCAAACTAAATTCAAAGAATTAACACAAAAAATAATAGATGAAATTAGCTCTCCACATACTGATTTATCCTCTTTGGTTTTACAGTTTAAAGACGCTAAAAACGAAGCTGTATTCTTCGATGTCTTTTACTGGTGTAAAGATCACTCAGCATAATCATAACAAAAAACAAATAAAAAAAAGAAAGAGGGATTTACCTTACTTTCTTTATAGCATTATATATAAAATTTGTATTTATTCTAATCTGCATTGCATTTCTATAGCGCACTCTCAATAATAATTATTACATTCACTATTTTCTTTTTTGAAAAGCTTTTAGCATTTTATAAATCAAAAGTACCAAATTTAACTTTATAATAGAGTACCAAATTGAAAATAAGTATCTCCAAAGTTTAAAACTCACTTAACAAAAAAAATTTAATTGTCTGATTTATTGATTAATTAATTGTAAAAGAACACTAAATTATTTAATACATAATTTGTTTCTTACTTAAAATAAAAATTGAATATATAAAACATTAAAAACCCACATTGAAATGAAAAAATAATAATAACAAACCAAACATATTTTTTAAAAAAAATTAGACTTTCATAACTCATATAAGTCTATTATGTCACATCCAGCCATTGTAGCTTCCTTGATCCATTTAATTGTTGTTACAGAAGCTTTATCATATCTTTTTGCTTTATATTTTCTAATTAACTCTGGATGAATGACAGGCCCATTAATATAATTAATCAAATGTTCTACAAGTGGCTTCAAATCTTCTTTCTTGTAACCACCACTATAATGGATTAAGGTTTCATCCCAGGGTCCTCTTTTGTATAATTTTCTTGCTAAAAACATTGAAGCGGCGGCTAATGCGGATGGTAATTGGCCAACAAAATGAAAATCTACCATTGTTATTTCTAATAAAAATTTGGCAATAGATCTTGTTTCTATATGATAATCATCGGCTTTTGAAATTCTTCTTAAAAAGTTCATTGGATTTGGGTAATTTAAATTAAAATCAAGTATTTTTAGCATATACTTTTCACTACTTTTGATATCTTCCACAGTACAAGCACCGTCTGTCTCAATTGCAAATGCAGTTATACTAGGTGAGTATATTTCTTCATATTTAGATGCAAGAAACAAAGCTGAAGTACCAACTAATTGCAATTTGTCTAAACTGACCACTTTCTTTGTTAGAAACCTGTCCATTAAATTAATTGCTAAATATAATGTTTCAGGTAGCAATGCGAATTTGAAATGAACTTTAATAAGCCAATTGACTAAAATATCTCTATTTTGTCTAATATTTAAATTTTGATGCATTGCATGTTTTAATGGTAATGTCTTATATTGTAAACCATACAAGTAATCAAAAATATCATTTGCATATTCACTGACCATTATTGGTTCATCAGAATCTTCCTCATCTAGATCTTTCCATAATTCTTCCTTAGCACATTTGTTTTCTAGATTTTCTTTCATATAATATTCATCCTTTGGAAGTGTTGTTAATAAATCGGAGGTTGTGCTAGCAGCAGAACTTATTGTGTTAGTAGAGTCCAAATTGATTTCTTTCAAGCGTTTATCTCCATAACCTTCAGAGGAGAAAGTCGATTGTGAAGAATAATAATCAAACTTTGGAGTATAATTAGCATTTAATAAATTTGATATGTTAAAAAAAGGTTTTGATTTCTGTATATCTGGGTTTATTTCGGATTCGTTGAAGTTTGTCAAGGTTTTATTGTATACAGTTCTTACAAAATTTGATTGTATATTCTCCTTATTTTCTCCTATGTTTTGATTGTCAAAATTCTGTGAGCAGGTATATTCAAAATAAGGATGTTTCTTCTTGTTATTAGAACTCAATTCTTCATATTGGCTACTATTCCCAAAATTCACAGGTTGATAGTTAATTTTTTTATTTATATTAGTAATGTCTGCTTCATCGATGCTAATCCTGTTTGAATTTTTAAAAGGTTGATAGGCCAAAGTACTACTTAAAATGACCCTACTATTATGCAAAGTTCTAATGCTCTTTTTCCTTCTTGTATCTGTAATAGTTTCAACTTCGGTAAGCGCCATTATATAAAACTCTCGAAATATACTTTTTATTTTATTATAGAAACTGGGTATCTTCTTTAACAATCTATTGTAAAATTATTGGTAAATTAATTGCCTATAGTTTAGGAGATAAGAAATTGATCTTGATCAAAAGAAAGGATTTAAGTGAGTCTGGAGATCTGAGACAAACGAAAAAAGAGAGAATTATTAAAAGTTTCAAATTTTTTGAAGAGAGTTGTTATAAATATTGTGTAAAAAATTTAGAGATGACCAAGTCCAATCAATAATCTGCAAACATTTTGTGTAATGCTCTATTGCTATAATTCAAATCTGGTCAATGCGTTGTTTTCAATTTTCCTAAACGGGTATTGAAGATTCGGCATCAACACTCCCCTTCATAAAATTTCAGAATGCAATTTACCTAAAACAGTAAATATATACAATCACGTGATCATGTACAACAACAACAATCATCAATAGAAACAGGTTAGGAAATCACTGATTCAACAATGTAATTACATCCAATGAGTAGAAAAAAGGACACGTTAAGGGATTTTAAAAAAGGACTTTTATTATCTATAGATTTCTGTAGGAAAATATCTAACGGTAATAGCATTTTTGACAATATTTAGTTGTGGCTACAGCAAAATTCAAATATTTTAATACGTCAAATTATCATATAGTCTTCATTATTCTTTTATTTGGCAATTGAACATTAATAGTAAAGTTCAAGAATTTAAAGAAAAATATGTTTAATTGTTTGAAGATCATTTTATAAAATTATTTAATTTTCACAAGTCTTTTTCTTTTAGCCGAGTATTTCGGACAAGTAATAGGTTGGCGGCTAAAGAAGTTGAATAGTGTTACATACAGAAAAACAAGGTAAAAACACTTCTCATCGAAAGATTCTGTAAAAAGGGTTCAATATTATAACAATATTAGGTTTTAAAATAAAGAATAGTGAAATCATAAATGTTTAGAATTATTATTCAGAACTTTAAAAAATAAAATTTACTTATTATTTTCAACAAAAAGTAAAATTTCATTATGAAAATCAAATTTTTTAAAATAATTAAATAAAATAAAAAAAAACTTTGGTTAAAGTATTTTACATTTTTGTTACATAAGCATTCTAAAAATATTCTAAATATTGCTCTATCTCCTTTAGATAATAAATCAAACCATTTATTCTTACTGGAAAAAACATTTATAATACCTGATTTATAACAACGATAAGTTTGAATCGAAGAGATATTTTTGCCAAATTGGAAGATGATAGATCTCTTCAACAATATATTGCCACCTAATAAGGTATTTGCAAGTTGTTTTTTTTGAATATAAATTGCAAGAAAGTATTTAAATTATTTCCTGAAAAAACTAGATAAATTTAAACAAATACAAATTTTTTCTCTATTTGTTAGGTAGCCAATCAAACATAAAATAGGTTATAAAATTATTATTTTTATAAAAATTGGAATATAATCTTAATAATGAATTATTTAGAATCAATCTGATGCCATTTAAGGTTTCTAGTAAAGATACAGTTTTAATATCTTACATTGTGATTGCAGCATCTTTGAAATAATTATTTGCTATTGAAGTCAACCATATAAAAGAAAATTGTATTGTGAAATTATATAAAATAAAGAAAATTATTTTTTTTCCAGTATATATTATACAATAAGATAGGGGAAAATGTTGAACTATATTCTGAGTCTATATACAGTTATAATAACATAGTTCCTAATTAGGAAGTATGTTATGATAACTAGTACTGTATAATAAAAAAGTGAAACGTATATAAGCAGAACATATTATTCACAAGAATAAAATGTTCTCGCCCTCTTTCTATATAGTGTTATATAAAAGAGGATAACGCTTTTATTAATTAAATCCCTAATGTCAACAAATTATCTATTTGTCCAGACATTAGACAATTCGACTTATACCACTGTATTGCAACAGAAAAAGTATTAACCGAAGAAACAATTAAAATGATACTAAGAAGATGTAGCATTACATTATGGGGATCAAGAACATGTAACTGTTCTTTAACTGGAATGATTACATAATACATAACACTTTCAAAATGTGATAATTATAATTGGTTCAACAATTTAAGCTACGAACAATATCTTATTTTAAATATAATAGATTATGGTTACATTCGGATGTCCTACCAAAGAGAAGAGTACTACTCCAATTGCATATACATGACGAGTTATAGAAAAGCAAGCTTGAGTCCAATAACTACTTCGTATAAAATTCAACTCAAAGAATATTCTAGAGGAGTAGGCCATTAATATTCAATAAATTTGAGTTACAAAGCAAGGAAATATGAAAATTTAAAAAATTGTTTATTATTAGGGGGTGGCAATTACCAAGACGAAATTTGGTACTCTGGCCGAGTGGTCTAAGGCGCCAGAATGAGGTTCTGGTCTCTACGGAGGCGCGGGTTCGAACCCCGCGAGTATCAAATTTTTGCTTCCGCGTCACATATAAGTGTCCCAAATTCTGAATTTACGTCGTATTAATTTTTTTTTGGCGTTATTGTGTCGCGTTGGCAGACAAAAGTTGGTATAATATCCAATCTTTTGTCTACTCAGCGCGTCGATATCATTTTCTACGAATTGAGCTCATCGACTGAAGATGAGATGAAAAACTAAAGTATATAAATAAAGAATAGTAATATTCTTCTAAACCTTATTATTCTCAAGATTGAATATCAAGACAAGAAACCAGAGAAGTCTATAGTTCAATCCTGAGGATAATAATAATTTGTTTTTATTTTAATCTACAATTTATATTTTTATTCTTTTAATACAACTTTATAGAATTATTATTATTTTATATCTCTGATATACATTTCATACTTCTTTACAGTTCAGTTAGAAATAATATAGAGAATCTATATCGCGAAAACGTGACATTTCAATATAATGTGACGTTTAAACCATTCGTACACCACATACCAAAAAAATTTCCAAAAAAATTTGAACTCCTCATAGGGGGCTCGAACCCCTGACATTTCGGTATCCTTGCTTAAGAAGTTAATTTCTTAAAAGCCGAACGCTCTACCAACTGAGCTAACAAGGATGAGTTCGAAAAATTGAAAAATGGTGTTTAACTAATCGTGGAAAAAAGAAAAAGAGAAAATTTAATTTTAATTGGAGAAATCAAGTTTACTCAGCATAATATTTAAATATTATCATCTATTGGTTCAAGAGTGATGGGAACCGTTATATAACCTAGTAACGTGGGTACGATCATGCTTGTATTATATATAGCTGGTTACCTACAATAGTTTGAGGATAGTATTGGCTTCAATTCTATATAAGTGAATATTATATAGATTCTATTTGTTGAACTATATTCTGAGTCCATTTTGTTGTAATACAGTGGTATAAGTAGAATTGCCTAATGTCTGGACAAATATATAATTTGTTGACATGAGTGATTTAGATAATAAAAGCGTTATCCTCTTTTATATAACACTATATAGAAAGAGGGAGAGAACATTTTATTCTTGTGAATAATATGTTCTGCTTATATACGTTTTATTTTAGGTTATACAGGAATAGTTATCATAACATGCCTCCTAATTAGGAACTATGTTATTATAACTGTAAATGGGCTCAGAATATTATTCAACAGTTTGAAACATATCTGTTATTTATTGAGAGGCACTGTATCATGTAAAGTTAGTGGAAAAAATAAATCAATAAGGTCTTTTCATAATAATTTATAGCAATAATAAACGTTTATTTTAAAAAGGAGCAACAGCTTGTAAACAATATAATCTTGCATTGTATTATCACAATTTATGTCTAAGTTTTGTTTACAAGTTTGTAGTAATATACATGTCTAATATTTAGATAAATACATTATTTATTGAAATACTATAATTCAGGAAAAAAAACATTGGTCAATTTTATTTAATACTATATATAAATAGGTACAATTGGTTTTATTATATTCATTTTATAATATAAGTTATTTGAATTGTAAATTAATTGATATATACAAAATATATTTGAAGTGCTGATTTATTTCATCCTTTTTTTAGTAAGCCAACATTTTTAAAAGGAAAACATTACACCTTATTTCTAATTCATGAAGTTATCTTTTTATTAAATAAAAAGGAATATATATTGAGTTTGGTGATTAATAAGTTGATTGGAATAACAGTTTCTTGTGTAGTTTTCATTATGTATCTTTCTTACTATTTCAAACGACAGTAAATTGAATCAATGAAGGCATAAATAAATGCTATAAAGTTTAAAATAAGAACATGGAATACATATTAAAAATATTCAAACTATTATAACAATAAGAAAACGAATAATATTAATTGCAACAAGAGTTTAAGAGAATTATTAAAATCATAAGGAAGAAAAGGTCCAATAATACCCATATCACTTTAAAAAAATGCTAATTTGTGATTCTCTTCTCTAAGTAGTTTATGTTTTTTCAAAAAATATTGTTATTCTAAACTATGAAACAATTTTCTACTAAACACGAATATGAAACACTAAATATTAAGTTATTAATCCTTTGAATAAACATCAGAATTGATTGAAATGAGCTTTTCGCGCCCGAAGCTATAAAGTAACATGCGATAAAATGACATTATTGACCATTTCTTGGAATATGAGTTATCTTCAGATCTGATCTTCACACAATCATCATTAATAAAATAAACAATTACCTTGATATCTAATACAAAGATACACCTATATCTCAGTAATTTCAAAATAATGCACAATTAAAACAAAATATCTTAACCAATGCGATATTCTATTTCAAGAGTATAGCAATAGTTTACAGAAATAAAAAAGGGGATTGTTTATTATCATGATATTTTAATTACTCAATAATGAGTGACCAAGACAAAATAAATGAATAAAAAACGTTGTGGTCAATATTGGTAATTGTCTTTACCAATCTCGCTTCGTAATAATTAATAATATTAGAGAGCAACAAGCGTAATCTATTGCACACGCTAGCAAAAAAATATATCCTCGAGGCCCTAATCAGAATATGCCGAATCTCAACAGATTTGTCTCTATCCAACTTTAGACAATCTCAGGCAAATAATATGAAAAAAAAAAAAAAGAGAAATATAGGCCCATAGAAGCCTATCATATGAAATGAAACACTGAAGTTGAATGTTAAAGCAACACTACAGAAGGAGATACTACGGATATGACAAATTTGGAATACCTTTAATTTAGTCGCATGCTTCAACTGAATGATTACCTTAGGACGGGGCACACTCTGATAGGAAGAATTTAAATGCCAAGCACACTCCGGGTGCCTTAACTAGGGTCTTTTCGACGGAATTATGCTGTTTTAGTCGGTTCATACTCCTTGTTGCCTGGCATGAGTTATAGCGTAATCTCTTGACTGGTCAGTGAGCGTGGGGGGCTGTCTATGGGCTAGATCTAAGGGTTTTCTCCGGGCCTCGCTGGTGTTCGCTACGGTGATATCACAGTATTTTGTGAGCCTTTTTCTGTGGGCTACCGGCTTTCCTACTCTCAACCGCAACGTCTTAGCTTCGGCTACTCTAAAATTACACGTGTTTTCAGTCCAGAATGCAAAATTTTCTCTGCTGGAATGATGATTCATTGGCTATAAAGGGCTTCTTAGCTTTGACCTATCATTTTCCTGTGGAAACTATAGAACTCTCTACATTCTGTGTAAACAGGATCTATCGTTCTTTAAATTGTTGGTGCATTTAGCGTATGTGGTTGCTATTTATATTCCATAAGAGATCTCACATTTGAAATATATATAAACGGTATCGAGAATTTTGCTGACTAGTCATCCTATTTGATTCAGATTTTTTTGTTTCCCACTTTTTTATTCGATTCAAAATGATTAATCAATTTCAGTTTGGTATTCGAAATATGAGAAAACTTCCTAAAGTTAAGGCATTACTATTTATTGTAGTATCATCTTTTATCTATTTGACATTCAATAGAACTTCAAAAGAAGAAGATAAACTTGCCCAAATTAATGCATTCAGCAATTATGTCATCTCAACTGAAAAAATTGCTCCAGAAGTACCACCTTTGGTTTTTGAAGATAAAGATGTAAAATTATTAAATGATGTAGGCTTATCCCCAAACAAACAAAAATCCTCTTCATCTAAAGCTACTTCTAATACTGAAGAAAAAACTACTAATAATAACAATAATAAATTGCAATTTAAGCTAGATGGTCTATTAGCATCAGAAGGTCCAGTTTCTCCATTAGAATTTATCCCAGCATTCGATTTCAACCTTGATCAAAATAAACTTAAATTTGTAAAAAAATTCGAAAAATTACCAGACTCCATTAAATGTAAATTTTACTTTAGAACCGCTTATGCAATGGAAGAAAATTGGAATAACAATTTTGATTCCCATACTATTAATTCTTCTTCTAAAGACGTTCATTTTAAATCAATGGTTAAAAATGAATATAATATAACCATCGAAAATGCTGAAGAAGAATCATATTATAGAAGAAGATTTAATTCTTCTCATGTCTTACAAAGATTAAGAGTCTACGAAAATTGTTATATGCATCAAAATGATAAGGGTACTAAAAAAAATACAATAAGTAATTTATTCTCCGCAGATTCAATTGAAGATTCTAAGATTTTAAATTCATTAGAAGAAACTTACAAAAATCTATATTCAAAGCATACTGAAGAATTCAAAGGTTCTTATAATCCTGATAATTATAAAAAATATAATCAATGGGATTTTGAACATAGAATGTTCCCATTTATTAAACAGTATGATTCAATGAATTTTAAATCCATTTTCCCTAAATTTCAATTAAATGATAAGATTTTACCTCTTGGTCATTACCCAAATTTAAATAGCTTATCTGAAACAGCCGATATTAATTCACCATCATCTTATGAATTTAAATATGATAAGGATGCCTCATTTTGGGATAATTGGGATAAGATGTCTTCAGATGTTTCAAAACGTGGTATTATAACAACTTTCTCCGAAAAACATTTGAAATGGGCAATGAGGTTAATTGTTACTTTAAGATATCAAAATAATACAGACCCAATCGCTATTATTGTTAAAGAAGGTGAATTACCTGACGAAGAAAGAAGTAGATTGGTTAATATTGCAAGATCTGATAATATCTTAAAATCGATCGATAAATCAAATACTACTTTCGCAAAACAAGATTTAATTTTTATTAACTATTCACCAATAATGGATCCAAATTATGCTGGTACGTTTAAAAGATTTGCTAGTAAATGGCCTGCTACTTTATTTAATCCTTTTTCGGAATTCGTTTTCTTAGATATAGATACTATCCCATACGTTCCAATTCATTCATTTTATACTTCAAAAGAATATTTGAAAACAGGTTCTATATTCTTTAGAGACCGTAACCAAAATATCACATTTGATGATGCCAGATGCCATGAAATGTCAAGGAGATTCGATCCAGATGTATATGAACATCATTATTTCAATGCTAATGCCATGTTCAATAATGATACTATCCTTGCAACTGATGAATCCGCTTTAACTACTGAAGAATTCCTTTTCAAACGTTTCTATACAGATATGAAATCTTTCCAAGCTGAAGCAGGTTTAGTTGCAATTGATAAGAAGCAACACAATCTAGCTTTGGTTTTAGGTGCCATGTTACACGTTCATCTTGGTGATAAAGGTTGTGGTTATGGTGATAAGGAATATTTCTGGTTAGGGTTTTACGCTGCTAATCATAAGTATAGTTTCAATAAAGTACCAGCAGGTGCAGTAGGTACTTATAATAAGTACTCTGAATACGAAGGTTCTGTTTGTAGTATTCAATTAGCACATTTTTCTGAAGATCATCATTTGTTATGGCTAAATGGTGGTAGTACCCCATGTAAATTACCAGCTGAAGCTGACAAAGATTATGAAAACGATGTAGGTGATGTTCGTAAATGGGCCAGCAGTCCAGCAGAATTAAAACATATTTATGAGAGTAAACCAATAAACAGTGATTTTGGTTTAATCTCTGAGGATGGATTTAATTCCTGGTTCCAAAATCCACCACGTTGTAGAGGTTACGAATGGTGTGCGAGATACAGTAACGACCCTCTAAGATCAAAACCAGCTGGTGAATTGATTAAATTCTCAGAAACCGAAAAACAGCATATTTGGAATGTCAATGAGGTTTGGGCCAGGGTCGATTCCGAAAGAGTACCTCCATTGAATCAATAATCACTTCATTAGTGACTTACCGCTAATTTTTTAACTACACTACGAAACAAATTTTCATACACTCTTCCTTATGGAATAAATGAGTATATTCACACATCAGTCCTTTTTTAGTTGTTTTATGGATGAAGATACATGAACATGTCGAATACTACTCGATACTATTTTTTTTAGTTGCTTCAAGCATACTCTTTCAATGAATAATGACGGTAGTCAAAGAACAATAATTAATTTAATAGATATTCATTATTTTTAAAACAGCTTCATAATTCTACTACGTAGACTTCCTTTCACTTCTAACATATTTTAATGTATTCAATTAGTATTATATTTTTAATTATAATTAATTTTCAAGAAATTACAATTATTAATTTGTGATATTTTATTGTCTTACCTCAATTGTGCTTTAGAGAGCTATCCTGCTCGTAAATTTCTTAAATACGGAACAATAAATATCGCTATGGAAACTGCACTTCGTAGATTGCTAGTTCGATTAAGGATTCCAACGGTTAAATACTTTACATAATTACATATTTTTATTTAATATTTATAATATATCGTATATTAGACAAACAAGTAATAAGAATAGAAACTTATCTACCAATATCACAACCTTATTTTAATGGAATAATGGGACTTTGCCAAGAAAACGATATAAACTCAAAAGAAGTAGAAGAGTTCAACGAACAGATATTAGATGATACCTTGTCTTTAAACAAAGGCAGTAATCTCTTCTTGCCTCAGACTTTTTTTGATTCACCAACAGGAAGTATTTTCGAAAATCTCTTTTCAACTGGATCAAATATAGAACCCCTTACAAGACTTCCTACAGATATACAATATGAGAAATGCAAAAATAATAACGGGCTCTCAGTTTGGGATACCTCTGGGTTATGGAACTGTCTTTTCCCAAAAAGTAACTTTACTGGAATACGGTCTAATAAATTGGATCCTCTTGCTCCAATTGAAGCTGGCTTTGGTTTTAATGAGAAGGATTTGAATTATCCAAGTAAAGAAGATGTCATTGAAGATAAGAATCATAAACTTGGGCTTTTCTTTCCAGAGTTCAATGGATATCTATCTTGGAGATTACATATGAAAGAGTTACAGAAAAAGAAATTACAAGAGAAACGAACGTTATTTGAGAATGTACAAAGAGAGAGGAGTATCCAGAATAACCCTCTTAGTATAAATACTCCAGAAGAAATTCATGTCTATGAATCTTTAAATGACATCGCTGACAAAAACGTAATTGGTACATCTCGGTCTGTCAGTATGAAGTCATCCCCACAAGGCAAACAAAAGGTATCTTTACATAAAACCTATTATGATGATGGGACTGTAAAGATCAGAACAGAAACTGAAACGACACCTCATGATAGAAAAATACCAACCAAAGACGTTAAGGAAGAAACTGTTCTAGTTGAAGATGACAATAGTCATGATATATAATTGAAAAGCGTACCGCCCACTTTTTTTATCACTAAATGACATATAATCACATGTATATAGATTTAACCACAATTGACAACTTAAAAACAAATATATTTCAATTCTTCACATATTTGAAGATCTTAAAATTGATAATTTAAATCACTTTTTAACATTTACATATTCATAGTTAATGCTTAATTCTTAAAGATAGTGATATTACCCGGGGATCACCGTTTTTTGAAATGCTACCAAAATTACATAGTGTTTAATTAAAGCTTTCAAGATGCTGAAAAATATGAAAAACTGAAAAAAATAAAAAATAATAAATAATAGGCATTGAAGCTTGGGAACAACAGGTATTATCATCGACGAGAGATTATTTATAAACAATGGCTAGAAAACAAGAGTATATTGCAAAATTAAAATACCGCAATACGCTTCCTGCACCATTATTCGCACCAAAATTAATCAAATACCAAGAAAATCCAAATGAACAAGTAGATGCTCCTGAATTAATATCATCTCTTTACAGTAAAACTACTGTTTCATCACTTGTAAATGTGGATAATAACTTAGGTATGCCAATTGATTTATTAAATTTTCCTGGGCTACTAGATAAAATGGACAACCGTCTGTTATACGGTTATGATGGTATTAAATTAGATCCAGAAGATAGAGTCCTATTAAGAGATCCACGTATGGATAGATTAACCAAGACTGATATGTCCAAAGTTACATTTTTAAGAAGAACTGAATATATATCCACATCCGTTACCTCTCATAATCGTGATAATAGTAACAATAAAAAGCGTGCAAGATCTAGTAATCAAAACCTATTAGAGGAAGATATTGAAACATATTTAAATCCACAACAAATTACAGAGAGAATTGAAAATACCTTCCGTTCAATGTCTAAAGATTTGTCACAATTCAAACATCCAGTTAAGAAGAATTTGAAAGCTGTTAAAACTTGGGATTTATTACCTGATACAGCTTCAATGGATCAAAGTTACTTCACTTTAAGATTAACAGGTAGTGCTCTACTAGATAAAAAAGAGAAAAAAATATTATCTTTGTCTACTGCTTTGTTTAGACCTGTAGAATTAGAAGAAGATGAATGGATCTCAATGTATACCACAGATAAGAACGATTCCTCATTATTGGAAAATGATGTTGAAAAGGAGATTAACGAAACATTAGCTACTGATGATTCAACTGATGATAAGATTTACAAATTTAAGAGATTAAGAGACTTTAATATGAAACAAGTACCTTCTATGGAGCATCAAAATGCTTTCAGCGATTTAGCGCTTATATTGAATGATAAGAGCAATATAGCATATTATAGACCTTTAAGATCAAGAATTGAATTGAAACGTAGACGTGTTAATGATGTGTTGAAACCAATCGTTAGAGAAAATAATATCGATCAAATAAATATTTCATTGAGAAATCCAACTCCACAAGAAGCAAAAGCTAAAGATAATTTAAGAACTAGATTTGATCCAATAGATTTTCCAACAGTTGATGATGAAGATGAAGAAGAAGAGAAAAATGACAATGAACCAGATAATGAAGAAGAGGGAAATAATGAGGATGATTCTAGTTCTGTACCTAACACTGCCGAAAGCTCTTAAGATTTAATATTGGCATTTAACATTGAAAGTTATTGAATATTTATTTCTTCTTGCTTTCTTTCTTTTAATATAACCATTTTTAATGATAATATACATTTATATCTATGACCCATTAACATTTTCTGATGGATGCAAATATTATATGTATTGTTTGTATAGTATATATAAACTTTTAACTTTAAATTCATTTTTTATAAATCACTTTTTTTAATAATTAAAGCAGCAGATTGCCAGCCACCGGCACCAATACCAACACACACATACTCGTCATCATTTTCTAAAGAAATTTTAGTTGGCTTTAAAACTCTTATATTATCTCTTCCCTCTCTTTCCCCAACCTGTGATCTTGTAATAATTTCCTCTGCATTTCCCAAACCAAGACATCCACAGCCTTGACTTTCAGTTCCCCATGAATATAATGTTCCCATTTGACTTAACCCAATCATGTGATAATCTCCAGCAGACAGGGAAATAATATGTTCATCATCGATGTCCAAGTTAATTATTGTCAAACTTTCACGATCTATGGAACCGTTATTAACCTTCAAAGTATAACAATTATGTTCTGTAAATATCGTTATAAAACTGAAGCAAGATGTAATTTTCAAAAGCTTACCAGTTATTGGTAGAGATAATATTGAAGCAACTCCATTTTCATTCATATATATTTTATCTCCTGCATTAGTAATATACAAAACAGTATTATTTTGAAGACAGGCAAAATCTAGAATTTTATTGTCACCAGAAATATCCGATGTGTTAGGGATAATATTATATTCTGCAAACGAAAATTTATCTCCCTCACGTAGAGGCTTCCTTGATTTCCAAACAATTAGACCAATATTATAAACAAAAATACAACTGAAATCCCATCCACAACCTATCTTAAGTATTGGATTTGTTTCAATAGGTGGTAGATTTAAAAATTTAATTTCACAGCCAAAATCAGAATGAAGAGTATCCCAAGAAAATAATCTACTATCTTGGGTTAATCCTATAAAATGACTCCTTCCTGATGAAACTGCAACAAATTGTGGCGAATTCCTTTTGTCAAAGAATTTTGCCACATCATCTGTTTTAAAGGCATCTAAACAATCTCTTGTAAATAATCTTTTTATATGATCGTTATCAGGAATTGTTTGGTTGCAATATTTCTGTATTTCTTCCAATTTGCTATATATATTTTCATGTGGCCCTCCAACTGAATTCCCAGTAATATTTATACTCTGAGTTACCAAGTTTCCTCTAGAAAAACTGGTCCTAGGATGACGGCCAAAGGCAGTCTCCATAGTTGTGGTAAACTGGTGGAAAGGATCATAGTCAGGCGTATTTCCAAGAGGCCCAGGTCCCCTATGCCCACCAGAATACGTAGAACCAGTAGTATATAATTCACCGGAAGATGTTAGAATTTGAAAAGAAAATCCCCCACTAGATATCTGTATTATAGAATTATCCTTTTTTGTATCTTGATTATTGTTAAAGAATGGAACCAGTGTAGGCTTATTAACTCCCAGTTTTATTGACCAAGCGTTGTAATTCAAATGTTCATTTGTCAAATTTGGGTTTGATGTTCCATTGTATCCCAAACGAGAGTGTCTTAAACAGCCCCATGCATACAAATGTGTTTTATTCAAACGTATGTCAAACCGTTGACGCCAATGTTCTTTGGAGAAATTGTTCAACATTATTGTTTGAGCTACACTCTTATACTCCTCGGAGTTTTTCATCTGAAATGGTTCGTCATTTGTTTGCTTTTCACCAAATAATCTGTGAAACAGTTCATACCAGATTGGAGATCCATCATTTTCATTCAACAATTCGTGAAAGTAATGATTTGTTTGTGATAGATTTACAATGTCACTCTGGGTCAAAAATGGTAGAGTGCTTTCTAAGATATCTGGAGGTAGACCCTCTAAACCTTTATTAAACTGACTCATTGTACACAACTGTATTCTGAAATAAAAGCTAATATTGCTTCTAATGGTGTGCAAAACTCCAAAATGGATTATAAAATTACATGCTGAATCTATATCTAATAAATATATATATATAAATAGAGTGTCTTTTCTTCCGGATAGACTTAATTTCAGGACTCCCTTGTTTAAACAAACCCCGACCGATTGGTTCATCACTACCATTGTTGGTGACAGTAAACAAGCTTTAAAGTTTGTCAAAAATAGAGGCTTTTCTAAAGCTTGTTGATAACGTTGGAGAGGATACGTGCCATCTGTGTGAAGTTCTTGATTCGTAGATTCTCGTTGTCTAAATGGCACTTATCTGTAGATTGACCACAGGGTATCTGAACAGCAGCTGTGTCAAAAATCTTTTCTAGATACCTTACACATGGAATAGAACCACCTTCACGTACAAACAGTGGTTCTGTTCCCCAAGTGTTTTTGATCTCTTCACTTAGAACTTGATATGCATGATTCTCTGGGTCACCCAGCCATGCATCTGCCTCATTCACGACATCTACCTTCAATTTATTAGGGGAATCAAGTTTTGTAAACAGTTCTTCCAAATATTGAATGAAGTTTTCTTTTATTTCCTCAAGATTTTGTCCCGGTACAAGTCTAATGGAGATACCTATAGAAGCAGAGTTTGGAATAACAGTGATATTACCAGGCCCGCTCATGTTCATGGTAGTAATTGATAATGAAGGTTTAGCCCATCTAAGAACAAGTCCTTCAAAGGTAGCCTTTTTCTGAAAATCGGCAACTGTTAATACTCGTTTAATTCTTTCCTCTTCTATAGTACTAATCTTTTCGCAAGACTGATAAAAGTTGGGTATATTTACTCGGTTTTTGTTATCACTCAATTGAGATATAATTCGGATTAAATCTGAGGTAGGTTCATTAGCCATACCACCATCTAACCCAGAATGTTTGTTAGAACTATTACTTGCCACCGTAATTGTAGCATTTATGACACCTCTCAAACCATAATTTAAGCAAGGATGATTTTTATCAATCCAAGTAGAATTACTTAATAAAATCCAATCAATCTTTTCACCTATCATATCCTTATTTTCTTTACAAACTTCTAAAAGACCGTTTGATCCGATTTCTTCATTACCTTCTACTAAAAAAACAACATCATTTTCTAATATCCCTTGTTGATATAATGATGCGACACTATAAATTGCTGCAATCAATGGACCTTTATTATCACTAACACCACGTCCTTTCATATACCCATCTTCGCAAGTTAGATCAAATGGGGGTGTTTTCCATAATTTGGATTCACCTGCAGGTATAACATCATAATGGCCATACCATAGAATTTTCTTCTTATCACCAGATGTTTTCTTATTACCTCTAAAATGAGCAAATACAACAGGATTCGTACCATCTGCTGTTGGTATTAGTTTTGATTGATCTGCACCCATATTAATAAACAATTGTTGTAAATACATTGCACAACGCCTAGATGCCATTAATTGCGTGGTATCATTATTTTGGGAAATAGTTTGAAATGAAATAAATTCTTTTAAGATATCTAACATATCTTCTGTATTTAATGATGCAGGCTGGTAGTGCGTCCATGAATTAGAACGGCCAATGTGCTCACGTGGATTTGAAGTTTTAATATTATATGCATTACTATTAGTAGAACCATTCAAAAAATGATCAACATTCCAAAGAACTAAAGAGCCATCATTACCACCTGCTAACAGATGCCAAATAGTTTGAGATTTGCTACCCTTTTTGTGTTGCATGATTTGAGAAGCCAATATTTTCCCTTGAGAAGGGTTCCAATAGAAAGCATTATTATCATGGAATACAGTTACTTCTGATTCATTTATAGCAAAAATATGATCTTTATGGACTGAAATAGATATAATATCAGATTTTTCTCTTGTATGCAAAGTCGATACTAATTGATGAGTACTTAAATCCCAAATTTTTATCATACCATCAGTCAAACCACAGTAAAGAAATGGGTATTCGATAGCTTGACAAAGTACACTTTCTTCATTATCAAATTCAATAGTTTCAAGTCTTAATCGAATATTTCTATTTTCATCTCTATAAAATGTCCACACTTTATTAGAGCCTTCACCACCTCCTGTAATAATACTTTCAAAATTATTTATACTAGTACCATGATTTTTATTTGGAATATATAAATTTTCTAAAAGAGTTTCAAATCTTTTTGGAAGCTTTGAAATTGAATAAATGAACCCATTGTGTGCATATTTAACAATATTCTCCGAGGGGACTTCAAGAATTGAAATAGAGGATTTGTCTATTAGAGTATCTACCGATGATGACAGGTTTGACCCAGAAGGGCCAGTTGAATCAAAAAACTTATTATATCTTCTATGAGGCAACTTATTCCATTCTTTCTCCTCCGAAGGTTTAGTCTTATTTTTAATTCGTTTTATAATATTATCTACAAAGAGTAAACTAGCATCTTGACAACCAAATACCAGGGTATCTAGATTATCTAAATAACTTATTGAAAAAATATCCCCGATGTCTGTGAAGGAATATACGGTAGCTAAATCCCAGATCTTTATTGAACTGTCATTCTTAAGGAATTCATCTTTATCATCAATATCAACCTTCCATACTCTTATCAAAGAATCAGCACCAGCTGAAAATAGATAATTTTCATCTTCAGAACCTGTTAAACATAATACGCTTGACCTAGTATTGGCCTCGGATAAATCCCCCAATTGAATAACTTTGACCAGATTATAAGTCGAGAGATTAAAAATTAAAATTTTAGAATCTTGTGTACCTGCAAATATTAATTTTTTTTCAGAGAAAGTTACCACAGACAGTATTGAATATTTGTGATTCCATCTGTGCAGAAAATCTGGGCAATTCACCTCCATTTTTCTTTGCAATTGTTATGTATTGTCTAATCTGTAGTTTCTTGGAATTCCCAAGTATATTTTTATCCAACCTTATCTTCTAGTTTTTTCTTCCTATGTTGAAAAGTGTTCCTGTTCCTCGCAGGCTTCTATATATTATTATTATTATTATATTGGTTTTATTATCTAGAAAATTAAAGGCGCGGTGCTTCTAGTAATATCAATACTAGAGAACTTAACAGAAGAGAGAGAGCTCTTAATGCTTGGTAAGAAGTGAGCTACTTGGATCCATACCCAAGCAGTCACTAAGATACGTCAGTTTGATATCAGCAATAAGACATTTTATCAAGAAGCTATATATTTTTTTTGGGTGCTCTGAGTTAAATAACATCATAATGAAATTTACAAAACCTTTACTGTTCCATGAGTCTCTTGTATCACAATTGACAAGGCCATGGAAGAAATACCGCGATGGTACTTTATTCTATGGTTTGACAAAGACAGGTAATAAAAGGTTACCTTTGACAACTAAGCAAGGTAATAAGACTATGTACAAAGGTACCAGATCAAGTGGTATTGGTAAACATACAAAATTTGGGGGGTATGCCATCAATTGGGATAAAGTGAGAACATTTGTCACCCCAGCTAAGCAAAATGATGCTTTAAAACCATTGGTAAATTGGGAATTAAGTGAATTGAAACATAATTTCAAAAATTATCCAAAGGGTCCCTTGGATGTGAATTTATATTTTGATAAAGTTAAGAAATATATTAAAGATGGAGAAGAACCTAGTATTGCAAATGATATAAGTAATAGAGTTGAAAGAGGGTAATGCAACTTATATTTTTTTGTGCTTTTTTTTGAATAATATTTCAGTACAAAAAAAAAAAGTTTCAAAATGCAAACTTACAAACAATAATACCAATATATATATATATACATACAATTTTCATATAGTTGTGTGCATTCCTGTAATTAAACCTATATTCATTTTCATTATGAAATAAAAAAAAAAACAGCTCTACTAAAATAAAATAAAATAAAAATATAAAAGATCGAATACAGCAGATTAATGTAAGTAAAACCCAATAATATATGTATATATAGTTCAAGTTAAATAAAATGAAGTTCATATAATAATAATAATAGTGATATAGGAAGATAAGAATGGTAAAAATAAAAATAAAAAGAAAGTTGTACTAATACAAGATAGGATTTCTTGTTTATATTATTATTGTCTTAAAAGATGCTAGAAGAACCACCTAAATATTGAGCTAGCATACTTTGGCCACCAGATTGTTGGAATTCAACAGTTACAACTTCTAATAAAGCAAAAGCACCGGAGACACCAATAATGATACCTGCACCTTTACCTTTCAAACCTAATAATTCAGCAGCAACGGTGATTAAACCTAAGATGACAGCACCAGTAACAGAAGCTACTGGGATAACTTTTTCTAATTCTTTACCAACATTTTGTTCTCTACGACCGACTAAAGTAATACCTTGTTCTTTGAAATCGTTAGCAATATCACGAGAAGAATTACCAGAGATAGCTTGCCATTTCAAAGCGAACCAAGCACCAGTTAATACGATGAATAATGGTAAAACGATTAAAGTTAATGGTTGACTTAGTAAAGCAGCTTTAATTGATCTTGGTGGGGTTAACATAGATAATGGGAAGGATGGAACGTATAAAATATTGTTAACGATTTGGTAGTGACCAAGGATCTTACAAATAATATGTTCTGGATCATTCTTTGCTACTAATTGGATCAAAGCGAAAGAAGAGATGTGAATGAAAAATAATAAAGTGTAAGAGTATAAGATTGATAAACAACCAATGTTTAATAAACGGACTGGGTACATGTTGTTAACACCACGAGCTTGAGTAGATCTAACTGGTACTTCAAAACGGACATTAAATAAGTAAGCAGCAATAGCACCAATGACGAAACAAGATAAAGCAGTGGTTAAATTTGGTAAATAATCTCTAGAGAAAGCACTTGTGACACTGTTTAAATAAGATCTGTGACCAGACCATAAAGATTGAACAAAATTGATGAAGGCACCTTGAGCTTCATAGATAGATTCATCTTCATTAGAGATTGGAATTTGGTTAAAGGCAAAAGTATCAGTGACTAAATTGGCAGCAGATACGATGGTGTTAATAGTCATAATACCAGATACGAAACCGTAACCCTTATCAACAGTTTCAGCTAATAAGATAGTGAACATACCGCCTGAAGCTAATTGAAAATTCAAGTTAACCATTTGACCAACAGTTAAATCTTCACCATAATAACCAGAGAAGATAAAGATGTTAGCTAAAATGATATATAATAGCATAGATAAAACTTTAGTAAAAGTTTGAAATAATTTTCTATCAGAAGCTGATTTGAAATTAACATTAACGATTTTAATACCAGCTAAAAGTTGTAAAATAATAGAAGAAGCAATGATAGGGAATAAACCAAATTCCATTAAAGATTTTGGTTCAGATGCAAAGACACCACGTAAGAAGAAGATAGGATCTTTAACATTAGAAGGTTCCTTGGACATACTAGCTAATGGGAATTGACATAATAAGTATAAGATAGCAGTGAAAAATGTGTAAATTAATTTATCATCGAATGATACTTTTTCGTATGGGATTTCAATTTCTGGAACAATTGCTTGAATTGGTCTTGCCAAATCAATTAAACGGAAACCTGCCATTATTGCTATGGTGGAGAGGGGAGATGTGATAAGTTCAGGAAACTTGCAAAGGTATACACTATACTATATATATATATATGAATAATTCTAAAATAAACAAAGTCGAGAAAAAACCCTAAAGGATAATAACTATTAAAGAACATACTGATGTTATTTCCTCTTAACGATTATGACAGAAACACCAACTCTAGAGTCAGCGTTGGTGGTGTAGACGGTGAGTGAAGCTTGTCTCTCTTGGTGTTTGTTGACATCGATTGTTTGGCGATGGAGACGTGAAAAACTCGTCGCCAGCAAGAACCACCGCGCTACACGGCGGCAGAAGAACAGGCAGAAGAAGTGACAGACAGCAGTAGTTAGAATTCTACAAACATATCATTATATCATTATATAAATATGTATATATCATTAATTGCGTAAAAAATATATCGATAAACGTAGGTATATATGTATATCATTAATCATGGTTTGCGGGAAATCAGTCGTGCTTCTTGGACTTCTCAGATAGTACACCGCCTTCCATACCTTCGGTGTCTTCAGTGAAAGCAGCAACAACGTAGCCGATCAGCACAATGTTAGCTGCTACAGCAGCAATACCACCACTGACCAGGGTATTCGAGGTCATTTGTTGCACACCGAAGAACGCTAGCAGAGGGAAGGCCACCATGGCCACAGTGAAGAACATCAATTTGCGCACTACGCTTGCTGGGATATCGGCTGCCATATTGATTGATTTATTGATTGGAGTATTGTTGTCGTGGTATTTTGTGTTATTATACAACTTTTCTACTGATATGTGTATTATCTATATATATAAATATTCGATTAACAAGATGATAATAGAATTCTGGTAAGCTGGACGCGGCCCTGAAAAATGCCTGAAAAATTGGCATCCTGGTAAAATATCACAAGCTAATAGCAGTTTGATATTTGCTAGAAAAATACAATTTTAGTTTGTATTTTACATAATTATTGTATTCACTTTTATTATCGAACAGTTCCTCTCTTTCATTTTTATAATTGTATACATTCTCTTAAACTTGTCCCTCATTATCCCTCTCCCTCAAAATAAACCACTTCAACAAATGGTACAACAATTGAGTCTATTTGCTACATTATCAGATGAATCATATGATCTCTTTATATCCACAATAAGCACAATGGTAGGGAACCCTCCTGTATTGTTTTCTAATGTAACAAATGTATGGCAACCAAACCCAGAATATCATATCGAAAAGACAAATTCTAGAAATCAACTCGTGGAACCAACTAGAATAAATCTATCCAAGGAAGTACCATTACATCTTTTTGTTGCTGAATCACAATCTGAAAATGATCTAGATTACAAATTACTTAAGAGAATACAAGCGCTGGATCAACTGCCTATCGATATTGATAAAATACAACAATCAAACAAAGAGATATCAGAAGATAAAGATTTCGCATTAATTGATAAACAAGATAATGCATGGTCGATGAGCGTCTCTGATATACCAACAGCAGGTAATGCTCGTAAAGTTTGTATGCAAACTATCACAGAATCTGTTATCTTGGGAACCTCAAAAAATAATACTTGTCTACCAATTTTCATAAGAGAATTAGGTTATTCACCTGAGTATAGTTATATCACAGTAGGTGTACATTTCTTCATGAAATTTGAAATTATTATCGATGTCCAGAAAATATGGAAACTTGATAATTCATCAAATAATACTTCTCAACTTACTAAAAAATATTATTTGATAAAAGCATATGCAAATGTAGCAAGCAGTACAGATATAGAACGTATAAATCATACAGAGAAAGCTTTATTAGCATTGCAAAGAGAACTTCATGGTTATTTGGAACTTAAAGTCCCTGATAGAAAAGTAATGGACTCTAGAGTTAAAGAACCTATCAATAGCGATCCTATAGTACTAAGTCCGTAAGTCCGTAAGTATAAAGTTATTTAACTTAACACTCTAGCATATTGTGTATAAATATTTATTATTCTTTTTTTAATATTTTATATAATCAACAGATAATTGAATATTTTATATAAGAAAAGGTAAGAACTACAACTACATTTTCTTATTTTTCTAATATTGTGTTTTTTTATTGCCTTATGCATTTAATACGTAGCAGAACCTTAAAATTAACTTCATTTTAACTAAGGAAAGCACTTATGGAAATATACAAAGAAATAGAAGCATACCAAACAAATACAACGAGTTGATCACCGGAATTTAAGAAATATATACAAATACGATGTTTAGTTTACGAATAACTTCAAGATCATATCTCTACTCTATCAAACCAATTTTAAGTAGGGGTTACACATCTAAAACATCCATTGGTAATAAATTGGAATCTGTTGATGAAATTAAAAAATTTATCAATGATAATACGTGGTCTTTGAATGATTATTTTGAAATTACTGAATCAAATCTAAAGAGCTCTTCATTACCTTCAATAGAAGTTGTTGACAAGTTGTTAAAATTATCTGGTTTACCCAATGATGACAAAGTAGATAAACTTAAAATACAGAAGAAGTTACAAGAACAATTAAATTTTATTAGGAAAGTACAGGAATATAAAATAGATGAAGAAGGAATTGATCCATCACATTCAAGGATACTACCTCGAAAACATAAAGAATTGACATATGATGGACTAATAAAATCAATTGAAAGTCAAGCTCCAGATCCCGCTCTAGGTGAGATACAGGATTCTTGGAGACCTTTAAGTTTAGCCCAAGAAACAAAAGACGATTACTTTGTCGCAGATGATAAATATGAGCATATCAATTGAACTATCTTTAAACTATATATATTATAGTTTTATTGATATCGTCGCTCATTATGATAGATATAGATGTTATTTTATTATAAAAAAATCTTCCAATTCATATTCATCAAAAACTAAAATCGAATATTAAATATTAGCGAGTGTAAATATTATAAAGTATATAATAAGTACATTATCTTGAACATAAGAAAATTAGCATTAGAAACATTATATATTAAGCAAAATTACGTGTGTGTGTTTATAAATTACTAGAATGAAAATAAGACAAAGAAATATCAATTATTAATCATTCTTTTCACCATTCTTATATTCTATATATTTCATTTTCTTTTCCTTCTTATGTGGAATTAATTTATTACCAATAATATTACCAGTATGATGTAATACCACTTTTATCAAATCTTTTTTAACAGCAGCAATCAAATCATCTCTTGACCATATTTTATTTTGATACCCTAAAGTTGGAACTTTTACGAGTAAGTTATTCACATTGGTCAAAATACTACGTGTACCCTTATATGAAATCGAAATAATTAAATTATGAACCACTAAGGAATGTAAATTGAAATATCTTCCAGATCTTAAAACCATTTCATTAATATTAGGTTCATCTGATTTTCTCAGGAATGTACCATATCTACCTCTGTCAGGTTCTAAGGAACCTCTAGATGTTACACTTACAAGTTCAGAAGATGGAACATGAGACATCATTACTGATCCAATTGAGCCTACTTTAGTAGATTGAGAGTCAACTCGTGAAATAGGTTGGAAACCTTGGAGAGCCATGAATGAACTGCTGCTAGAACTCAATAAAGAGACATCGGTAGAAGATGGCTTTGGTGAACTAGGAGGAGAAGCCCTAGATATAGGAGAAATTGTTCTAGATGGAGATTGAGGAGTAGGCGAATTAGATTTTTTGTTTGTATCTTGAGATTTCTCTTCTCCGGTATTAGGAAATAGGTAATTTAGCAAAGAGTTACCAGTAATATAATCCATTCTAAAAACAACAGGTTGACAATTTATCACCATCTTTTCAATAGCAGAAATTCCCCCCACAGGGGCGCCAAACAACCAAAATATTTGAATCATTGGTATATCCTTATCATAATTAGGATGGTTTTCAAAAGGTGCCAATAAATCAACAAATGTTGGTTTCTCTTGCTGATTGATACATTTTAGTGAGTCAATTTTTAATAAGTTACTATTTGCACCATCTGGAATTTGAGAACGTATGTAAGTAGAAGAACCTAGATGGATATTTACAAATGGTTTATTGTTTTCATCGAATAATTCCCATCTAATTTTATTAGCGCCTACTTGCCAATTTGTTTTTGTTTGACGATCTCGTTTACTTTTGCCCATCCTATTATATGTTTGTCTAATAGCGCTCATCAAGACGGATAGTTCTAAAAGTGTAGCTTGAAGACTGTTTAGAAGGTCTAAAGAATGTCTTGCAAACACTGTAGGTTTATGATACTTTAAGAACGCTCTGGTATATAGTAGATCTTGAACCTTTTTTTGTAAACCTGTTACCACAGAAACATCAAGTTTCTCTAGATTATTTCTAACCTCTTCTGCAAGTAGTAGTTTGGATAGTTTATCTACTTTTTCATCAAATGTGTTATTAAAAGATAATAAACTACTGATAATATTATAAACAGCAGTATATTGTTGTGAAGTTGATGTTATTGCCAAACTTGGGAAACCAACTCTAAACTTAGAATCTGTCGAAAAGTTAGTATGTTCATTCGCACTGAAATACAACGAATTTGGTGCTGTGTATGTCAGATACATCGATCTCTTTTTTAAAAATTCTTGGCCGATTATTAGAGAACCATTAAAGCAAACTTCAAGTGGAACCCAAGGTGGCCAGTATTTAGAATGGCGTTTCATACCGTAACCATTTGTTTTGAATTTAATAATATTGGATTTTTTTAAATCGTCTTTCCTAATAGTAAATAATTGGATATCTTTTAAGGTTGAGCAATATCTTGTTTCAACAATTGTTGTGACATCTGTTACTAACTTTTTACCCGATTTATCCATCACCTCTTGAAGATCTATCATTTCAACATCAATATCTCTCGAAACTAAAATCAATGCAATATCACGTTCTTGTGGCGACGTTATTTGTATTTGAGGAGAAATAAATTGGAATAAATAACTTTCCACAGTTTTAAATTTGTTATTTGGTACCTCTCTCACAAGATTTTCATAATTATGGATGAATTCTGAGTTGCTAGATTTTTCTTCATCAGTCATTAAGCCAAATTCACTCATGGTCGATTTTACATTATATAAGGAAGACTCTAATAATGTTTTCAATATATCGATTGACTTATACTGCATAAAAAAGTGAGTTGATTTTTTTTCAAAAATAGCATTGGTGTATTCCATTAAATGATCACATATTACCTTATTGATACATAATTGAACATTATGAGCCATGAACCTATTATCGTAACTCGATTTTGAGGTAGAGTGGGAAACTCTTCTCATTACAGCAAATGACTCTACTGTCTTCGATCTATGGCCTTGAAGATTTTCAAAATCGGAAGCAAGATCCAATACGTCATATGCATCATCTTCCTTAACGAAGTTATGTTTTTTGCGTCCTTTGTTTTGAATTGCATACTCCTCAGATACTTCAAGATCGCTTAATACTCCTTGCAACACTCTCCATCTCTTTTTAGCATCAAATAACCTTTGGTTTAAAATATCCAAACGTTGTTGTTTATTTGGATTCTTAGATGTCTTTTTCATGTCTAGCTTTTCAATCTCATCAGAATTTTTAGAAATGTAATCTTCAAGTTCTTTTATTCTAATTTTGACTAATTTCTCCTGTGTCAACTCCGGATGGTTTTCACCAATGATACAAATATGCGATGGTTCGTCACCAAAAGGATATTCAACCTTGTAACCTTCATCGTTAATTTTTCTGAAGTATGAAATACGTGGGGAAAATAAAAATGGAATAGTTTGGAAAGAATGAGGAATATATGACTCTGGAATCACTTGATTCAAATCAATATAATCTTCAAAATCGTACCACTCACTATCAACTCTTTCTGAAAAAGAAGATCTTTTGTCAAAGCCAGATGTAGGAGAAGGTAAATCTAACCTTTGGGAAATTGAAAAATCATACATTGATTTTGTAAATTTTGTATGTATCAAACGAATATCTGCATCTTGACAATCAACCTCGCCAGTTGACATACGAAACTTCCAGACTGGTTTAAACCTATTCAACTTTTCAACTGCATGAATCAGTTTTACTTTCTTCTGGTGTAAATCAATCTTAACAGAACGAATCTTACCCTTTAGCCCACTATAAACCATGTAATTTTCATCAGAAAACGATTCATCTTTAGAAGACACATTTACCAAACGATATAAGTTAGTCACTGATAAATTTTCAACATGTAGTTGATACTTGATAGAAAATAAAGATCTGCCAAATTTAGCATTGTTTTGAATCAAATCTGGAAATAAGGAACCTTGTCTAATTGGCCCTGAAGTATATGAATCAAATAACCCCCACCAATTTAAGAAGTGACTCAACGAATAAGGAGATAAATCAATACTGTTAATGGAATCAGCCTTGTATGAATATACACCGATGGACATATGAATAAAGGAACTTCTGAACCCTGCAAAAGAATCGTGTTTTGGATTGTTTAAAACTTTATCTGGGTGAATCAATTCAATGCCATGGTGTGGCCTTCTTGGAATACTTCTAGGTTCATCGCCCGCTTTTTTAACATCACCTTGTTCAAAGATAAAACCCATTTTCCAAACTACATTACCAGCTAATTTCATAAGTATTTTATCAAATTTATTGGGGACAGTAAAATCTGGTATTGCTAAATTGAAAGATGTTGATTCGATTTTTAAAAATTCTGCCGGATCTTTGCTGTCATGGATATGAAACTGTATACCACTTGACCAACGAAATGAGAGACCGGCACCATCATCTGCAACTTTGTAGGGGTCTCTTGAACCCTTGATATGAATATGAAATTCACTAATTTCGGAGAACTCCATTATCCAGCGACCATGTATTAAATTCCTGCATTTATCCCAAAAGCCTAATTTTGGAGATGGATCTAGCTGAGGCTTTGTTAAAAAGTCAAACCATAGCATTAGCGACTCTAAACCAGGTTGCATTGCTTTACTCCATGTTATGTGAGCTGCAGTTGAAGAATCTACAAACGATTTAACGTTTGCAATTGTTTTTAAAGAATTTAAAGTGGATATAATATGAGAGCCATATATAGAATTTGTATTAGTATATTGATTTCCCTTAGTAGATGGTACGAAAGGTACATAAATTGTCTGTGTTGATAATTCACTTGGCATTCTTTCTGCAATAACAACATCACCTTCAGTTTGAATTCTTGGGAAATATAAAATTGAAACAGGATAATCTCTTAACCTTAATTCAGTAGAATATGCTGAAACATAAAGTTTGAATACAAATATTAGAGTGTATAGCCTATCTTTAGGAACTTTTCCACCATATTGGTGAATAAATTCAGGATAATCTTCCATTGGAAAAGAGGGTGGCGAAATACTAATATTCCAATTCTTCACTTTCAAGCTGGCAATTGTATTCTTATACTTCATTGATGTAATATTATAATAGTATTTTCTACCAAAAAACTCTGTCAATTTAATATTAAAAGGCATTCCAATAAATTCTAATCTAGCTTTACGATATCTAGATATCCACGAAACCGAAAAGTGTTCATGTAACTTCATCTTTGCTTTCTTCTCCCATAAACGTTCAGATCTATCAGAATCATTATTATAGCTAGTGTAGGTGGCGGAATGACGCATACTACTAGGTGTTGATGCTTTACCAGCAGATATTGAAGAATGATGATCCGTATAAATTGGGTCTAGTTTTTGTTCATCTTTCACATTTCTTGATTGTTGTTCAAATTCTTCCAACATCTTCAAACGAGCTCTTTGTTCTAAAATACCAATTTTATAAATAAGACCTAATTCTTGTTCAAATGGGTCTTCTTCAACATCAATAACCACTTCATCTGAATAAAGATTCATAAAAGGTAGAATTTTTGGAACTTCTGGAAGAGGATACAATCTACGAAAATCAGTTAAATCACTAAATGCATATTTTAATTGTTTAAAAGCCTTAACGCATGTTTTGATCCCATCTAATAGTAAATAAAACCTAAAATGATATTCTGTATGAAGTCTAATTAACGCTGTTGTCATTAGGATTTTTTTATTAGTAATGAATTGCTCAATATCTAGACTGAAATTTAAAATATTGACTAAAGTGATATTCAAAGGAATATTTTTAACGTAAACGGATTTGACGAAACATGAAATAGTTGAAGCTGTCAAAGTCTGTTTCTTAGTCGAATAACAAATATCGGCAAACGATACTAATAAGTTTTGATCCAAAGGTAAACTAATATCTACCATTACTTTTTCAATATCAATTTTCATATTTTTGGCTGAAATTTTCTTCTTTAAATCATCAGTATTTTGGTTAAGGTCTGATGTTTTCTCCTTATGAATTCTTTTACTAAAATAAAAGTCATTTAGTACACTAGTTATTAGAAAACCTAACCATATTAGGCTAATATCGATATCGATATGAAGCAAAGATAATGAAATAGAACATTCATTTGTGAGTTTATTATCAATCCAAGTAAGGAAGTCGAATTGAAATGCTGGTTTCTCATCATTATCTAAATTTTCAATATGCGAGGAATCAAATTCATCCAAAATAGGGAAGATTGCAACATTTGTCAAATCTAATTTTGATTTTCTTTCAAATTTTTTATTTATCATATTAGAAATGGAAATTAAAGAACATTCGTCAATTAATATGATTAAACCTCTATGAATTGAAGTTAAATTTTTGTCATTTAATTTTAATGGGTCCATTGATTTTGATAAGAAATTAGAAATAATTAATGACATTTTTGTATTCTTAAACCTGACATTAATATCTGAATTCAAAAAGAAACCTTCTTCATTTGATGAGCTCATTTCTGATAAATGGTGATTTTCATTGAGGTTTTTCTTCTTTTTATTCAAAGAATCTAACATTTTTTCAATTTTCAAATATAATATGGCTAATTTTTCCAAAACAACAATATCATTCAAACTGAAAGTAAAATTTCTAAAAGTTGTTTTAACATCTAGGAATCTATTTGATATATCACCTATGAAAGTGTCGACTCTATCTAAATCACAAATTGGAATATTCATTGGAGTTATTAAACCTGTATCAGGATGGTTTATTTTATTTTGGAAAGTAGATGTTACACCTACAACTTTAATATGGTTATTGATTTTTCTTTTAATAATTGTAAATTGATGATCGTTAATTAAAGGCTTTGCAATTTCATCCTTAATCTTTTCATGATGGAATAATGCATGTGTCTCAAAAATATTTAAAGATAAATTTTGATTTGGTGTTACTTCTAAAGTAGAATTAAAATTAGACATTGAAAATTCAACGAGTAAATCTGGGTATTTATCCAAGCAAATATTGTTTTTATTAGTATTTGATGAAATATTGGAATTTTTACTTTGTAAATTTTTATTTGAATTAATCATAGTGGCAATTTTAGTGATATCATTTATATTGAAAAATAATGCAGGGTTTATGATATTGGTATTAACAATAAAATTGGTGTATTTTAAAGATAATCTCTTATCACAAAAGAATGAAAAAATATTAGTTGAAATAACAGTCATTATAAGTGGGAATCTAAAAGTAGAATAGTTGCCTATTGAAATAAGAGAATTATTAATTGATAATGACAATTGATGGCTAGAGGGCAAAATATTTGTATTAGATGCCGATGATTTTCTTGCATCAATTGAAGTAAGATAACATTGTAAACTTGATATTTTGATTATAGCTATTTTTTTATAATAAATTTTAATATTGCTTAATTTAATATCTAATACATTTAGAAAGGATATTATATCAGTATATCGATCTAATGATTCTCTTAATTTGTCAAAATTATCAAAAATCGAAAGTTGGTTAGTTACATCATCATTAGTAGTAGTAGTATCATTGGGAGATAAGGTAAAAGAAGATTCATTATTATTATTTTCAATTAATAAATTCTTATTTGTATTCTGTTTTTCAATAATTGAATAGTGAACGCCTGATAGTTTTAAAGAATGAGACCAATTGATAAGAGTATAAGAAATATATTTATCGTCATTGATATATTTTGTAGAATAAATGAAATTAACTTGGAATAAAATATCATCGATGGAAGATGTACTATATTCTGGTACTAATTTTTGAATTTTAATATCAAAAGTAAAAATTTTTTTATCATTTTCTATATTTTTAAAATCTAATGATATTGTAATTAAATCTATTGTTACAATTTCCTTTGATGGAAGTATTATTTTAGTATTTTTAAAGTAAATTGTCCTTGGTAAAAAAAATCTTTTTAATGTTCTTAATAACTTATTTAAATATTTCTTTAATTTAAAATTCGTGGGTATATTAATATTATTTTTGTTATTGGTATTTTGTTTTAAATTTTTTTCTTTAGGTATTAACTCTGATAAATCAAATACTGTTTCGAGGAATATAATTGAATTAAAGGAAAATCTTATTTTCTGAATGGTAATGAGCCAATTAGACAAATTGTCTTTGATAGAAATATGATAAAAAGTATTAATAAAAAAATAAAAAACCTTCAAAGAAAACTTTGACTTAATGAATAATAACCCTAAGGAGAAACTTAAAAACAATTTAAAGAATATTAAAGAACATAAAGGAATTAGTATCAATGTTGTGGTAGATATCCAATTAGTGAATACCGTATGATCATTCCATGCATAATATGATGGTATATTGGAAAACATGAAACCTGGTATGTAAACCCCGCAGGTTTAGTTGTTATTAATGAGAATATAATGATACAAAAGAATTGAATTCACACGGGGTGATGAGGAAACAATTGCAATTCTTCTGTTCTTTTGTTGATATTAAAAAAAATAAATAGAACAAAAGAGAATATACGAAAACGAAGGCTGTTTCGATGTAAATAATATAGCAGATGTGATGATGTAGCTGTTAGTAGCCCTTTATTATAGCGAGGCCTATTGGTATTGCCAATTGATGGATGTAAATGAGTGGCTTATATGTAAATCTTGGCAACCGGAAAATAACACCTACCATCAAAGAAAAAAAGAGCGCAACTCCATCACAAATATCTTAACTTCGATACGTTGGCAACCACTTTGCCTAATCCTTTTTTGCCTCTTGACAGATTACGGAATGCTGTCAGAAATCAGTGACCGCGGGGAAGACAGCCGATCTGCTACCAGCCGAAGCTTCAAAAATAAGCCAATATACTATGAGAAAGAGCTCTTTATTAATCAGCAAAAGTAACATATCTTCTAAAATTGTATTGTACAATGTAGTAACTCAGATATATATATCAACCATGAGGTGTGTTTGTAAGAAGATATCATTTTAAATCAAAAGCCTAAGAGATTTTAGCGTAACAAACTTATGGAAAGTGCCAAACATTCAGAAGGATTTACATGTAGCATACTTGACACACATATTGCTAATCAACTTCCCGAAGTCCTTTCCAAACTGTTATTGTTCGAAAAACAGTTCATAAACCCTAAATTGTTCTATTGATCATGCTTTTAACCCCACAATGATGAATAATAGACTATTATTTGCTGGTTATCGTCATTCAAGAAGTTTATTTGGATTTGCAATTTAAAAGAATAGACGCCTTGAATAATCAAAATCTGCTTTTTTTCCGGTATCTGGCAGAGGTCATGTGACCCGAAATTGAAGAAGTAAAATTCTAGAAAATTTGAGAAGATAACTGACTAATTGAAAAACCATCGCATATTAATAATACATTCATAATGATTTGTAAGTTCATCTGTTGTTGTTATTTTATTTTGTATTTGAAGAACCCCGTCGATTAAAGCTACAAAAGATTGGACTCTGTTGGTTTCAAGTACTTTGCATCTCTCTAGCTTTTCCCCTTTGATAGTACCAAGAAATATTATATATATTCACATATATATTAAAGTCATATTTCAGTGTTTTACAAGCAACTGTATTATTGTTTACCTTTTTCATCGTTTCTACCATATCAGAAAAGATGTCTATTCAAGTGCCAACTTCTACCATTGCTCACGAAAGAAGACAAAAGAGAGGTCCAAATCTTAATGTAGTTTTAACATGTCCAGAGTGTAAAGTCTTCCCTCCTAAAATCGTTGAAAGATTTAGTGAAGGTGATGTAGTTTGCGCTCTATGTGGTTTAGTTCTTTCAGATAGATTAGTCGATACTAGATCTGAATGGAGAACTTTCTCCAATGATGACCAAAATGATGATGATCCAAGTCGTGTTGGTGAAGCTTCTAATCCTTTATTAGATGGTAATAATTTATCAACTAGAATCGGTCAAGGTGAAACTACAGACGCAAGATTCACCAGAGAATTGAATAGAGCTCAAGGTAAAAATGTTGTTGATAAAAAAGATAATGAAGTACAAGCAGCTTTTGCTAAAATTACTATGCTTTGTGATGCTGCAGAATTACCTAAAATTGTTAAAGATTGTGCTAAAGAAGCTTACAAATTATGTCATGATGAAAAATCCTTAAAGGGTAAATCTACAGAAAGTGTAATGGCTGCATCTATTTTAATTGGTTGTAGACGTGCTGAAGTTGCAAGAACTTTTAAAGAAATTCAATCTATTATTAATGTTAAAACAAAAGAATTTGGTAAGACTTTGGGTATTATGAAAGGTATATTAAGAGAAAAAAGTGCTGACGGTTTCATCAAAATTGATACTGATAATATGAGTGGTGCTCAAAATTTAACATATATTCCAAGATTTTGTTCTCATTTGGGTTTACCTATGCAAGTCACAACATCATCAGAATATACAGCTAAGAAATGTAAAGAAATTGAAGAAATTGCTGGTAAATCACCTATTACTATTGCAGTTGTCTCAATTTATTTAAATATTTTACTTTTTAAGATACCCGTTTCTGCCGCAAGAGTAGCACAAATTTTACAAGTTACTGAAGGTACTATTAAATCAGGTTACAAAATATTGTATGAACATAAAGCAAAAGTTGTTGATCCTCATTTAATTGCCAATGGTACCGTCTCTTTACAAGATTTACCAAAGGCTGAAAAAGATAGAGTTTTTAAAACTGACAAAAAGTAATAATAATTCAACATACAATATATTCAAAAATGAATTTTAATTATTTTTTTTTTACAAATTTATTCTTTTGTGGAACTCATATTTTGTGAAATATGAAGAAAAATATTGAAATAAACTATATTAATATAGTTATTCAAAATAAAATGAAAAAAAAAAGAAAAAAAAAATATGCTTGAGAAAGAATGTTTCATTAAAAAATTATTCATTTCAGCATACTAAAAATTCAAATAAAAAAAAATATATTTTTATCATATTGTTGAAATGCATCCCTATTCACGACAAAACTACAGTAATATAATGAACTGAAAAAACATAGACATAGCATTATTATTAGTATATTCTATAATGCAAAAAAATGAATATACATTTCAAAATATTCTCTATTTTTTTAAAGAAGAGAAGAGTAAATATAAAAATGACATTATTAAGTTTATGTTGAATGACGTTGAAGTAATAACCTCTACTGAGAGTGCCTCGGAGTTCGTATAAAGCTTCTTTGGCTTTAAAAAGATATATGTTATTTATATAATATACATGTATAACTTTGAAAGACATTCATTCCAAAGATGGAAAACAAAAATAAAGAAAGAAAAAAACAATTATCTAGCTTAAATAAGAATTAATTTTGTTAGAAGAAAAAATCTAATTGAGATAGTTAGTTAATTAATTAATTAACTATCTATTTATTTATTTAAATTTATACACATTAAAGGCTTATTATAATAAAATTTAGAAATAGAGATGGAGTCACGTGCAAAATTTTGTATTATCCTTTTTAAAGGTTGCATTAATTAAGTTAAAGAGATATACATATTTAAATAAAATAGTATAAACAGTTGTTAAACAATTATTTTTTTGATTCAATAAAACCGATAATTTGCATTTCATTTTTCTTGAAATGCTTCAATTTATTACGGTATTTGATCCAACCAAGAGTACAGATGAGACGGATACATACAAGCAATTACTCATATTTCACAATTTTGAAGATGTTGATTTATCGTTAAATGATAAATTGGGGAAGATTAGTATGATGCATGGTCTTTTTCTTCTAACAAATTCTAGTCCAGATTCAAAATCTAATAATGAAAGAGTAATTGAATCTGATAATGAAACAATTTTGGTTATCAGAGTAGAAGATCAATTTTTTATTGGTCTTTCCTTTGTTAATAATAGTACCAATTCTAGGGAACCATATGGTACAATATCATATCATTATTATTTAGCACATTTATGGTATTCATATGAATTTTTCACATTATTTTATGGTACATTTTCAAAATTTAATGATCCATCTAAACTTACAGATTGTTTAAATGAACAATTAATATCATTTTGGAATGAAATTTATAAAAATCCTGAATGTATGAAAAGGAAAGGATTAAGTTGTATGTGGCCTTTTTCACATCGTATTTCAAATTTAGAAGCTAATAATATTGAAAATTCATGGGAATCTATAATGAATAAAGAAATTTTACTTGATCCTGAAAGTTATTTAGGTATTAAGGATATTTTAGTATATCATTTACCTAATTTAGGTCTTCGAAATATAGAATCTACTAAAAAGAAAAACATACGAACTTCAAGTAAAACTTATGGACTTGTAAGAAACTTTTCTGCAAATTTTAAATCTCTAGGTACTATATCTAATTGGATTTACCATTTACATAGTGTATATGATTGTATATCATCAGAGGCACTTACATCAAATAATAATTATAGAGGTGAATGTATGAAATCCCATAGTACATTTGTTAGAAAGAATAATGTAGAGAATGAACCAATAGTAACAAATAATGAAAACGATAATGAACAAGAAATAAACTCAGAACAAACTGAAAATCAATTACCTCCTGATACATTAAATTTTAGTATGCAAGCTAAACAATTGCTTCATAATATGGCATTACCTATAACATTTTCATATGATGTTGTTCAAGAAGTTGGAGCGACTACGGGTGTTTCAAATAGTATGTCATTAGTTACAAATTATTTACCATTTTTCAATAATTCTAATAATAACTACAATGGTGAATTAAACTCTATAAATGATGGAAATGTAGAATTAAAAGAGAAGAATTATGGATATTTGATATCACCAACGTATCCAGAATCACATCCTAATGAATTTAAAGTTAAAGAGATGATATTAGATTTTTCACAAGATGATAATGATGATATAAATAATGAAGTTGAAAAATATAATGTTATATTTTGGTATTATCAAAGTACATTAGTAGTAATTATTTGTAAATCAACATTTAATAAAATATGGGAAATACCATATTTGAATAAACTTGAAGAAAAATTAATAATATGTTTAGATAGATTTTATGATACAATGTTTAATGAAGAATTAAAGAACGGTGTTATTGGTAAAAATGAAGATTTTGGATATTTACATTATAAAAAGGATAAATTAGGTGGTACAATAAATATATCTATACCATCATGGGTTAATATGAATGATATGTTAAAATATAATAATGAGACTGAGATACAATCAGTGGTTGTGGATGATGATACGAATGAGAATGAGAATGTTGAAGGTGTATCTAATTGGAAATTTGGTAATATGATAGGAACATATTGGAATAATAATAATAATAAAAAGGTAACTATAGATAAAGATATAATAAATGAAGAAGAAGAAGAAGAAAAAAGTGATAGAATATTATTATATGGATGTAATTTTTTAGATTACTTAGAAGATGCTAGAATCAATGAACTTAATATACAACTAGAGATATTATTAATGAATCAAAAAAATATGTCAAGAAAGATAAATGGTATAATTGAAGAAAGGTTAACTAAAATAAATAATGGTATAATATGTTTTTTAAGGGAGAATGAAAATGAATTTTTATTAATAATACAAAATTGGTTTGATGATAAAATAAGACCTAAAATTCGTAAAGGTAATTATTATTATTCAGATATGACATCATCATTAATATTAATAGATAGTTTAAGTAAAGAAGTACGTGAAAAGTTTAGTTAATATTAAACTTTATTTGTAGTGGTATAAAATTGAAAATTATCAAAATTATTATCTAATTCATGTTTTTCAATATTTAATAATTCAAATTTAAAATTAATTTCATTTTTTTTTCTAAAATCATTTTTAAAATTAATATTATATTTAAAACAATAATAAAATTTATGAATTAAATATAATGCAATATCAATGAATACCATAAGATAACAAAATAAAAAATTTTGAATAGACCATTTAGAAGGAAAGAAAACTGTATAACCTTGTATTAAAATCATAATAATAGCAGAGAATAAACCGAAATATGCAGTATATGGTTGAAACCAAGATTTAAACGGTAATTTTGGTAAATTATCTTTTTGAAAAAGATAAGCTTTTCTAAAGAAAAGATAAGTTATAATAATGATAACGAAATTAATTAATTGTGATGCTGTGATTAAATTAATTAACCAATTAAGGACAACAGCACTATTTGAATTCAATTGTAATAGAGATAACAAAGCCCATAATAAAGAGATACAAACAGAATAAATAGGAACACCATATTTATTACAATGAGAGAAAATATTTGGTGCATAACCATCAAGTGCCATACCATATAAAGTCCTTGAAGAACAATAAGTGTAAGCATTACCAGCTGAGAAAGCAGCTGTTATCAAAGCTACATTAACAATATGAGGTAAAATTTTAATATTAAGATTATTCATAGCGATAACATAAGGAGAAGAACCAGCTCCTGGTTTTGAAGTTGATATAGCGTTAGTCAAATCTTTATTATTAGGAGAACATATAATTCCAACACATAAACATGAACCTAAAAAGATGAAAGTCAATCTAAAGAAAACTTGTTTAAATGCTTTTGGTAATACTTTTCTTGGTACTTTAACTTCTCCAGCTAACATTGATATATATTCACCACCTGCAATAGTAAAAGATGCTTGAATTAAACAAGCTAAAAAACCTTGAAAATAACCAATTGATGGAGTAGAAGGAGTATCATTTGGATAATATTTTTTAAAAGGAGCATCAATAAAATATCTAAAACCAAATCTATCATGATTAGGGTTACCACCTAACATAGTAATAAAAGTGAATAAGAATAAACCTAAAGCTAAAATAATTTTAAAAGAAGATAACCAAAATTCTAATTCACCATAAATTTTTACAGTAAAGATAGAAATAGATAAATATAATACAATTTGTATAACTAATGGTATAGCAGGAGAATAATCTTGTGTCCAATAATGTATCATAGTATTAACAGATACTAATTCGAATGGTATTTGTACACATTCTAAGAACCAAAAATTCCAACTAGCCATAAATGATAAAGAATTATCTACACATAAATTAGATAATCTAAGAAAGGGGGAAGAAATAGGGTAAAAACATACCATTTCTGCGGTAGATACAGTAATAGCGAAAATGGGTAAAGACCATAAAGCGAAAGCTAATAAAAGAGATACAGACCCACCTATATATAAAGGTTTACCTATAGTGACGAATAAAGCAGTACCTATAACACCTGATATAGCGATGAATTGAACATGTCTATTTTGTAAATTACGTAAAGTATGGTTTGTATCTTTAGTAGTAGAAGTAGAGTATAGTGTTGAATCATTAGATTCAGTAATAATTAGTACATTATCTTTAATATTATTATCTTTATTAATATCAATATTAGTATTATCTGTGAATATATTATATTGTAGAGTAGAGTCATTAGATAATTTATCTATAATTTTATTATCTTCGAAAGTATCGATTATATTATTATCTTCGAGAGTATCAACGATACTAGTAGTAGTAGTATTATCCTGCAGTACCATAATATATTATAATGAATTGTGTGGTCTGTGTGTGTTGGTGTATATACAGTAGATTTCTGAGTATCTAATAGAGGAGAGTATTCTAGGATGCGTTAAAACACCCTCTATTTATATATATATATATGTATATACCAGAGTACTTCTCGAATGCATTGTCTAGCAGGTTGACTCAACACGTCATAAGTCAAGATACACGGACAAATTGGGGGTTATGGATGTGTTATAAGAGGGTTGGTCTGTCTCTGTTGCCATGTCAGGGTGCGGGGATGACTGCGTGACTCGTGGCGAATGCGGATCTGTCTCTTGGCCTTGCAAGAGAGCCTTGTTGTGGTTCTTTTTTCAAAAGAAGAGAGTGTTTTTGGTTCTTTTTACAAAAAGAACAGAGAAAAAGAGAGTAGTATACGTTATATATAGTGTTGAATTGAATAGCTATGTGGACTCTCAATTCTTACTTTATATATAATATACTAAGTATCCCTTATAATATTGGATTTGTTTGTTTTTCAATCTCGCGCCGTCTATTTTGAAATTTACTTAAAAGTGTATCTATTAGATAGACATTGTTGAAATATATATATATATATACTAATAGATGATATAGTATACTATTACATGATGTATGATACTTAGATTCAATAGTAAATATTTATTTAAAATTGTATTAAGTTATTACTTTTATATATATATATATATATATTCTCTTTTCTATGTAAGTGTTTTTTTTTGTTTTTGGCTCTCTTTTCTATGTGGTGTGTGTGTGTTATTATTCCGTAAACGGTATTTTCTCCAAACGAGAGAGAATGAAAGATACATTAATTATAAAAAATTTGAAATTTATATATATATAATGATTTGAATAAAAATATATATATAGTATTATAATATATATACATCAATACATCAATACATTAATCATGTCTGATCTATTCTCTTCAGAATTTGATTCTGGTATTAATGATCCATGGAATAATAATAATAATACCAACTCTTTTCATGATATTAATTTTAATTTAAATAATACAAATGATGATGATGCAATTGATAAGATTAATTTTCAAATTGCTGGTTTAACTACTAATGAAGATACTACTATTGATAATAATAATAATAATAATAATAATATAAAAGATAATTCACCTGATAGTAATGAATTTCATAATATTGATTTAATTGAACAATTTAATTTTGATAAATTATTAAAAGATCAATATTTAATTATATCAGATTTTGATATTAATCATATTTTAAGAATTTTAATTTCATTACCTGATACTTATCCACATATTACTACTTATCCAGCTGCTTTATTATATCAATGTATTAGATACGCTCATCATAAAAAAAATTCAAAAATTTTAGTTGAACAATTATTAAATTTATCTTTTACAAAAATTCTATCATTTATTACTAATAAAAATATTAATTTAACATCACAATCACAATCTAATAATGGTGATATAGTATCTTTATCTTATTGGTTAGGTTCATTATCATTTTTATTCTATTATTTATGTAAAGATGAAGGTTTCTTTAAAAAATATCCATCTATTTTACAACAATTGATTAGAACTATTCAATCTATCATTATTCAATTAACTTCTTCAATTCACTCAAGATTATTACCACTTATAGATTCAACTGTATTATCTTATACTACTATTGAAGATGTTAAAGATACTTTATATAAAAAAGATTGGAATTTTTTTAAAAAGAATAAGAAACAACAGCTACAACAACAAGAAGAAGAAGAAGAAGATAATACAGATGAAACTAAACCAGATAAACCTTCCCATAGTACAAACTTTAAGTCAAAAGTTTTAGATAAAAATATTTTAGATCATTTAATACCACCTTCCTTTGAAGAACAGATGAAACCATCACCTATTAAAATTGTTCAAATTTTTGGTGCTTTATCATATGTATTAAATTTACATGAAGTTCATCCTATCTTTAAACAACAATGTTTATCGATGTCAATTGAATGGTTCTCTTCTACTTTATTTAATATTATTTTAAAGGATAAAAATAAACATAAAAGTAAATTATTATCAAGAGCAAGAGCTATTCAAATTAGATTAAATTTATCTGCTTTAGAAACTTGGATTATTAATAATGATATTGAAATTGAAAAACCAGTTTTAATGGATGATTTCTTATGGCAACATTATCCATATACATTAATTAATGAAATTACTAATATTAATTTAGATTATCCAAATCCAGAATTAAAAAATATTACTTTATATAAACCATTATTTGAAAATCAAACAATGGATTCAATTGATACTGATAATTCCTTATTTTATTATCAACATTTTTATAAAATTGCACAATTTCATTTAAAACCATTATTTCAATTATTACAATGGTTACAAGTAGCTACTTCATTAGAAAATGATGATGAATTAAATTCTACATTAACATTATTAACTTCATTAACTTCTGGTCAATTATTAAAATCAATTGATAAATATAATTATGAATTAGGTGAACATAAATTTAAATCATCATTAAGAAAAATTATATCAAATAATTTAAAATTATCTAAAAAACAAGATAAAAATTCAAAAGATTTAATTACTTATTTAGATGAAAGATCAATACCAAATTTAGTTTTACCTACAATTCAAGATTTAATTGATGAATACTCACCAACAAATTCATCACATAAAAATTTTAAAGATATTAATAAATATCAACCATTTTTACCAATTGAATTACAAGATGAAATTTTTGAAATTCATGATAAAAATGTTAAATATCGTAAAGAGATGAAATTAAATCAAAAGAAAAAGAAAGCTGAACTAGAAGAAGAAGAAAGAGAAAGAGAAAGAGAAAGAGAAATTGAAAAACAAAATAATAGTATTGAAGATGGTGAAAATGAATTAGATGTTAAAAAGAGTAATAGCCACAATAGTAATAACGAAAATGATGATGAAAATATAAGTTCAAATGATAATGATAGTTTCGATATAGGTGATGATAGTGATAATAATGATTCTCATGATATTAACCATCCTGATATTAATGATAATGATAATGCATTTAATAATAATAATAATATTTCAAATAATCAAGCAGTATGGACTAATAATGATGAAATGGATGTAAACCCATGGTAATATGTAAACTAAATACAAAAAATTTAATATAATTTAAAAAAAGAAATCGTTTTTTGTTTTTTTTTATTTTAAAGAAAATAAAAATATATAAATAAATATAAATGTTATTATTATTAAACAATTTAGGTATTAAATACATATATATATATATGAATGAATGGGTATGCGTTTTTTTTTTTGTTGCTGTTCTGGTTTTTTTATCTTTTAATCTAAAATGGTATGTGAAAATGTGTACCATTAACATTATGTAAAGGAGTTATACCAGTTCTAATTCTCATATGAACTTCTCTGGTCTCTTCTAAATCAGTATCTATGTCATTATGATGATTATTATTATTTTTTAATGATAAATTTTTCATATTATTAACATGATTTTCAAGATTAAATGCAGGAAGTTTCATATTTGATGGTCCATTAGAAGTAGCTAAATTATGAATATCATTAACACTTTGCCAAATAGTTTCATCTTTAATAAAATGATCATCGACAATTTCATTATCTGTTGAAGTATTAGTGTTATGTGAAATATTATTGTTATTATTATGATGATTGGTGTTTCTATTATCTTTCTCTTTATTAATTTTTTTGGATTTAATTTGTTGTTGAACAATGATATAAACAAAAGTTTCAGCAGACCATTCATACCAAATTTGATTATTATCAAATGAATGAATTCTTGATAAAAAGATTGATAATTCAGAATCATCAGATAAATAAATTGGTGATTTAATTGGGAATACAAATGGTGACCAAGAATGTAAATTTGGAGTATGATTAATCTTCTTAATTCTATTATTATTATCATCTAAAGATGTTATGGAAGAAGATATTAAATGATTATTATTATCTATGGAAGTTGATTTCAATTTAACAAGAGAATCATCAGGTATAGTTGATAAGACGATATCATTAAATAAAATTGCAGTGAAGAAACCAATAAAACCATGAATATCTGATCTATGTTTAATTTTAAAATCTGAATAAGTATCTTTGGAGAAAGAATTATTAATATTTGGATGTGAGAATGACCAAAATTCATTAATCTTTGAAGATATTATAGTGTATGGTATATTATGTAAAATCCATGGAGTTTGAAAATAATCAGTAGTATTAGGATTTGGTGATGATGATGTCAATTGAGATAATTTTTGATATAAGATTGGAGAAGAGATTGGAGCGATATAAGAAGTATAAGATTTTGGTATGAATATAGTTGAATGTTTTGAATAATTATTTTCTACAATTGATAAACATTCTGGTGATAATTCATTACAACCGAAGGAACCTAATAATTCACTAATACAAAGATCAAATTTAATATTATTATGAGACCAATTTTTAATATCAGTATTAAAGATATTAATTTTTTTTTGCCAAATATTATAATTTTTATTTTGTAAATATAAGAATGCATTTGAATTTTTTTCAATTGCAGTAATATTAGTAAAATTTAAAAAATTTAAATTTTGAAGTAAATTAAAAGTTTTTTCAATTAATGGACCTCTACCAGCGCCTAAGATTAAAATATTAATAAATTTATTATTATTATAATCGAATGATTTAATAATATCTAATAAAGCTAAATGAATAGCATTTTCATAAAGTTTATATTTAATTGAATCATTTTCAAACGTAGAATAAGTTGAATTTAAAAGCATTTCAGAATGTGGTTTCAATGGTTTGATCAAAGCAGGTGTATTACTTAAAGTGTTGTTGTTGTTGTTCGATTCAAATAAAGTGGTACTATTATTAGTCGTAGTAGAAGTAGTACTAGTTTTTTCAATATTATTTGAATCATTATTCAATAATAATAGACGATCACCTTTTCTTAATAAAAAATTAATATAATCTAAATAAGAAGATTGACCACCTTTAAAATTATTTGAATATTTTTCAGTACCATGTAAAATAATAATAAAATTATTATTATCTGATAACAAATTATTAGCATTAATTTTTTGAAATTGTAGAATAATATTTTGATTAAATTTATGTAAAACAGGATAATTATGATTATTCTTCGAGAAGATAGAAGAAGATAATAATAAAGATGATACTGGTTCACTTAACCATCTTTTAATAACAAAATTAGGTGTTTTAAATCTTGGTAATGCTAATGAAATAGTTAAAGATTTATTATAATTTGAGAATTTTCTAATTGAGTTCCATAATTCCCAAGTAGCTAATGGATCAGTATCTTCGCATAAAGGTAATGAAATAGATAAGATAATATCAGAATCTATAATAATTGATGAATTTAATAATTTAATAATAATTTGTGTATAATAATGTAAATTAGATAAATCTTTTGGTGGTGCTAATATAACATTTTTAATACCAATAAATTTAGCATATTTCAATTCATTTAATAATACTTTAAAACCTATCTGTCTAATAATTGGATTTTCATTTTCAAGATCTAACCAAGAGGATAATAAACCGATATAAGCTCTATTATTAGAGAATGGAGTTATAGAAATATCTTGTAATTGAGGTTCAGGGATAGTAATATGAGTATTATTAGTATTAGTATTATTATTGAAATTTTTCAGAAGAGATTTAATCTTAAATTTGTATCTTGAATTAGTGATTGGCGACAGTAAGAAATCGTATTCGTCTGGAATATCCAAATTCAAGTTCAGATCATCATCGAGAGAAGTTGGGGGCTTGATGGCCACATAGACATTACTCTGCATGGTGGTATCACTCTGAATCTTGCTGCTTGTGGAGTGGGTGCAACCATATATAAATAGACCAGCTTACAGAGATCCTCTGGAGGGGGGCCTCACGATGCCTATATAACAGGCATAGGATGTGGGTGTTTACGATGGGGGAGAAAAACGGCGAGAGAGCTCGCTCCGTCTGGTGGCCGGGCAACCGTTCTGCCTACGAAAAACACCACACAATGCAGTCCAGGCAGAGTAACACTAATATAATACAATACACTAAAGACAATAATACTAATATACACTAACAATACAATAGTATAGTATACCCGCAACCACTCTTATTGAAACACTGCTCTCTTGCAACAATACTCCCTGTTCAAAACTGCTCTCCAGAATCCACTGTGTTACAAAGAGACTCGAGAATTCTCTTGGCAGGAGTCCCGCCGCGCACCCTTTCAGGAATAAATTTGCGGGTGGGATCTTCCGCATTCTGGAGATTGTGATTCTGTGGGGAGAACGAACTCTTTGAACAAGAGCCTCTGGAGTTGTATATATATATATATGGAGGTTGTTGTTGTGGAAGGTGTTATTATTTGTGTTGTGTTGTTGTTATAGAAGTAGTGTGCAAATAGTAGTAGTAATAGCAACTCCAGTCACGGATGTCCTCCAATATTGTTCTCTCCCCTACGGCCACTTCTGCCTCCCATTCTCTAGACTATCTCAGGAAACCCAAACGTTTGCCCTTCTTCTCTGAAGCATGTAATGATAAACATCTTCTCCAGATTAATACAGACTGTAATGCCCGTCTTTATGAAGACTCCCCTTTTCGTGCTAATTTTCTAGATTCCCACAATAACAACTATACTTATGATCCTCCTTTTAAACAAAAGAAAAGATCCCTATCTTTGCCCGCATTAGATGATAAAGCTTCTGTACTTAAGAATGATTCACGTTTATCAAAACCTGCCTTCCTTAAGAAAAGAAGTAAATCTGTTCATTTTGATGAAAATTTACCTATTAAAAATTTTCATTCTGATGAGTCACCATCAGAGATTATTAATAAAATGGAATTTATATCTTATTTAAATTTTCAAAATTATAATAAACCTTTAAAAATTTTGAAAAATCCAAAGAGAACTTTATTATCACAACAGATTACTGATAATAATGATAATACCACTATTAATAATAAGAATAAAACTATAAATAATAATAATAAAGTTATGGGTTTCTATAAACCAAATTTCCCTATTTTATCAAATAAAAATCCCAGATTATTAAAGATTAATATCTTTCCAAATTTATCAAGTTCCTACTGTTTCCTTCAAGAGCTTTCTTTAGATACGAGGAATAATATTGTACATGGTAAAATTTTAGTTCGTAACATTTCTTACCATAAACGTGTAGTCGTCAAATATACACTAGATGGTTGGAATACCATGTACGAGATGGACGCCGTGTTCCTATCTGATGCAGGTCATCTCATCCCCACTTCTTATTTGCAATTTGACATTTTCCATTTTATATTAGCTGACGCTCAATTAGCTGGTGATTCACGTTTACAATTTTGTGTGCGTTATGAAACTATGGACACTGAGTGGTGGGACAACAACAATGGTCGCAACTATGCTGTGACTGTTCATTCTTCTTCTTTTATATAATATTCTCCCGCTATAGACGCATGTAGTGCATATTCTTATCTATGTTTTGTTTTATTTTATTTATATATATATCAATTTCTATTTTTATATTTAGTTCAGCAGACTAGAAAAATAGCGAGCAGAGGTTTTTGGTTCTTTTTTTTAAAAAGAACATATAATGGACATGAGTATACACAGTGTAAATACAGTAAAATAACACTATCTAAATTATAATTGCTATTGAAAATGATGTCTTGAATACATTATACACAGTAAATGTATATATACACTTTCATTTTTGCAGTGGGTGATGACTCTTAATTACTGACGCAACCGCTTTCTTGGTGGTGCGTGTCAGGCACTCTCCGGAAGATAGAGAGAGACTCAGAATAACAGATATAATAATTAATATATGCATAAATACATTTGAACATACTGTGACATGGTATAGAATATTATAGTGTGCTAGTGTATCACAGGATTGTTCAACGTTTTTATATCCAGAGAGAAGCATAAAAATATATTTTCTTCCTCTCTCTTTTTACTCCTCCCTCATTTGTAACAATATATCCAATTTTACTTCTACTATACAAAAAATGATACCAAAAAATCGTAATATACTCCTCTCGTTGAGATTGCAACAACATAAAGTCCTTATCAGTAATAATGTATTTTTAACAAGAAGATCATTTCATATTAACAGTGTCATACTGAATAATAGATCTCCAATACAAATCTTTCGTGATACTTTTAAAAAAGAATGGGAAAAATCTACTCAACTTCAAGATCAAATTAAAACTTTATCTGCTGCATCTGATAAATTAGCTAATTCAAGTACTTTTAAAAATGCTAAAAATGCTTATATTAGTGCCTCTAAATCTAGTAATACTATCCTTTCAAAAACTTTAAAGAAAACTGGTGAAAATTTAGAAGATATTACATTTAAAGCATGGGATTCTGATATTGTTCAAAATACAAGAAAAAATATTCAAAAAATTGATGAATCTTTAGATCCATTAAGACAAACTAAAGTTTATAAAGATATTAATGAAACTTTATCTGATGAAGATGCTGCTTTAAGATATGGTGGTTTTATCTCAAAAGATCAAAGAAGACAAAAAAGATTAGATGATATTCAATCAGGTAAACATGTTAAACCAACTTCAATTAATGAAAATGCAGGTACTAATATTGTTCTAAGTGAATCAAATTCAAATAATAAAAATGATAATATTAATATTGGTGAAAAATTAAATGATTTTCAAAAATCTTCTGTTGGTAAAAACTTAAATTTTGTTAAAGTAAAAGTTTGGGATGAAAATGAAAATCCATTGATCGTTGGTATGAGAAAAGTTACTTCAACAGTTTCTAAATTCTTTGGTGAAACTGAATCTTCAAGAGTTTTAACTCAATTTAAATTAATTGATTCAAATTTTTCAACTAATTCTTTCTTAAAACATTTACGTAATTATATCGTACCAGAAATTTTAGAAGCTTATATTAAAGGTGATGAAAAAGTATTAAGACAATGGTTTAGCGATGCTCCTTTTAATGTATACAACGCTCAACAAAAGGAATTAAGAAAACAAAAAATTTTCTCTGATGGTAGAATCTTAGATATTAGAGGTATTGATATAGTAAGTGCTAAATTATTAGCTCCACAAGATATTCCAGTATTAGTCGTTGGTTGTAGAGCACAAGAGATTAATTTATTTAAAAAAGTTACTACTAATGAAATTGTTGCAGGTTCAGAATCAGACATTAGAATGAGTTCCTATGCAATGGTTTTTACAAGAGATCCAGAAAAGTTAGATAATGAAGAAACTGAAGGTTGGAGAATCTTAGAATTTGTTCGTGGTGGTTCAAGACAATTTACTTGATCCAATAATATTATAAAATAATTATACATATATAAAATAATGTCACGATAATAATAATAACAAAAAAAAACACATAAAAAGACCAGTAATTTTGCATACAAATAATTTTCCAATCATACTATTATTATTATTGCATTCATCACCAACAATGACTATTTCCTTTCTTTTCTTTCTTATTTCTCCCTCTTGTTTTTTTTTAGTTTACCTCCATTGTACGATTATTTAAAATAATGAAATTATGTAAATATCATGTGTAAATAGTAAAGAGAGTAAGTAAATACCAATACTTCACATCTTTTAAAAAAGAGTCTCCCCTTTTACTCTATCCTATTTTTTCTATTGAATAAGAAATTGCTAAATGTCCTACCAGATTGTATCATCTTTCTTAAATATGGCCTTAGAAGTATCAAAACACCATTCATAAAAAAACCTTGAATAAAAGGCATCATAATAATATCTCGCCATATCACTTTGGCAACTACTCTTGCTGTTATTGGACCATCTACTGATTTATCATTTAAATTGGCTTGTTTTTTCAATTTTCTGTAAAATGATGGAGCAAAACGTGTATCAGGTATAGGTAAACTACTCATTATTATAATCAAATGCTTTATATATCCCAAATGTATATGGTTAAAATTCACCAGAGTATACTTGTAACCTGTGAAAAGTTTGTTATGTAGAAAACCAGTTTATTTTTCACTGTTCATTTTATTCATCATCATTGAATTATTGTTACGTTCCAGTTATTATTAGCGCGATCTCGTTTTTCTTTAAAACCTTAAAATAGGTTAAAAAGCCCTTAACAGTAGAATTTTATTTCTCTATTAATTAAGAGAAATACTAAATTCAATTTACCAAGTACTGAAATACAACATTACTAACATGCTTGATTAACTTCTGTCATTTAAGGTACTAAGCAAGGTAAATCAATAAAAAAATTCAAATGTATTTAACATTCGCCCTCCATGCATATAGAATGTACTAAGATCTATCATTTCTTAATAAACAAAGAAACTTAATACATACACAGTTAAAATCAATAAATGTTGATTGTTCAATACGATTTATGAATAACTTCTAGAAAATATTAAAAAAGTTGGCCCCTACACAGTATATCTGGTTTGCACGTGACTCACGCTATTAGTGATTTTTTCATCAAGAAAACAAATTTGATAAAATTTTAGTTGACATTATTAATTAATTATTAAAAGTTAGAGCATCATAGAGTAGTGTGTGTGTGAATTATCTTGATTGTAATATATTGTTTTGCATTTATTCAAGGACTAAACCAACCAAAGAAGATTTCCCGTGCTAATTAATTATGAGTGAAGAAGGTCCACAAATTAAAATTCGTGAAGCTACAAAAGACAATGTAGACTTTATACTGTCAAATACACCAATGGCTCTAGCAAATGCTTTCCGTCGTACCATGATTGCAGAAATACCAACACTAGCTATTGATTCCGTACAAATTGAGACAAATACCACTGTTTTAGCAGATGAATTTATTGCTCATAGATTAGGTTTAATTCCTTTGCAAAGTATGGATATTGAACAATTAGAATACTGTAGAGATTGTTTCTGTGAAGATCATTGTGATAAATGCTCCGTAGTTTTGACTTTACAAGCTCTTGGTGAAAGTGAATCCACCACTAACGTTTATGCAAAAGATTTGACTATAGTATCAAATTTAATGGGTAGAAATATTGGTTACCCAATTATTCAAGATAAAGAAGGTAACGGTGTCCTAATTTGTAAATTAAGAAAAGGCCAAGAATTAAGATTAACATGTATTGCCAAGAAAGGTATATCGAAAGAACATGCTAAATGGGGACCAACTGCAGCAATTGAATTTGAATATGATCCATGGAATAAGTTAAAGCACACCGATTACTGGTATGAACAAGATCCAGCAAAAGAATGGCCACACTCTAAGAATTGTGAATATGAAGATCCACCAAATGAAAATGACAGCTTCGATTATAATGCTGTTGCCAATACGTTCTATATGAATGTTGAAACTGTAGGCTCAATCTCATCTGACCAAGTAATCATCAGAGGTATCGATACTTTACAGAAAAAAGTTGCAGGTATCTTATTAGCACTTTCACAAATGGATCAAGAAAAAATCAATTTTGCCAGTGGTTTTCAAGGGCAATAGATAAGGGATATAATGTAATATTACGAGACTAAGAAAAGGAAGAGACCAGAGTTGTCATACCCTAAAGTGATTCAACCCGGATCATTTAAAAAAAGACATATATTAGTATACTTTAGATTTATAGCTATATTTTTTCTTTGTAGTGAAATAGGATATGTAATATTGTTGGAAATAAAGCAAATAGGTCTTATGAATTGTTTATTTTAACGTAATACACTTTTATTTTTCATGTTAAACGCTTTATTTTTTCTTAATGTTTGTATTATTTCCCTATTGCATCGAGATGCGATGAGCTTTAAAAAAAATTTCAACCTATAGCAAGAAATAATTCCTTTAAATGATAAAAACCTTAGTATATTCATACTAAAAGGTTATCCCTGTTAGAGAGAATTAGTAGATAAGTAGGTTGAATATCGTGCTCCATAATAGTAATATAATATTCATAATATAAGCAGAAATGACCCAAGATAACGATGAATACATGAAACAACTAGAACAACAAAGGCTTGCCTTTGAGGCCCAATTTGGATCTTTAGAAGATATGGGATTTGAAGATAAAACTAAAAATATCGTAACTGAAAGTCAAGATGTTGATAGTGAGAGTAATAATAATTCTCAGGATGAATCAGAAAATGAGTCTGATGAAAGTTTTACTGGCTTTGATGAAGATGATAATACAATAGATGCAAAGATCGATGAGAAGAATGTTAGAGAAGAATTGAGACCTACATCTTCTGAAAAAGAAGTTCGCAAACCTAAGGTTATCAAATTTGAAGGTTTTACTGATACCTATTCTAAACCTACAAAAAGGGAACAGAAAATTTTAAATACTGGTAAAAGTTTAATTAGTAGTAAATCATATGAATCTGAGCCTGAGGAAGAAGAAAATGACGAATCAAACGTTCCTGAAGCTGAGAATCTGAAACATGATATTGAATTGCAAAGATTTCTACATGAATCTCACCTATTAAGCGCTTTAGGTAATAACGATTCATACAGTGGCGCCGATTTAACATTAAAGACAATCAGTAACAATGATGTTGTTGCATACCAAGATGACAAGATGTTTGGTAAAGTGAGATCTCGTACACTTGAGATGAGATTGAAAAATTTGTCTGATATCAATGGCCATGAAAAGAAAATCAACAGGTTGGAGAAAGTACCAATGAATATCCGTAAAGGTATGGTAAATAAACATCAAAAGAGAATCAATAGATACGAACAAGATGCCAAGGATGGTGGTATTATCTTATCCAAGGTCAAGAAGGGTCAGTTCAGAAAGATTGACTCCACATATAAAAAGGATATTGAAAGAAGAATCGGTTCTAGTATCAAGAGCCAGGACAAGACTAGAAATGCTAGAAGAGAGCGTGGTCTTCCTATTAACAGTGTTGGTAGGTCAACTAGAAACGGTCTGATCATCAGTAAAGAAGAGATCATGAAGGTCAATGGTCCTGTTGATAAACGTTCAAAGAACAAGAAGCGTGGTGGTCGTCGTCATTAAACTAACCCCATCTTGATATAGATAGTACTTCAACTGTCCCCAGCCCACCAACTTCAAAGCCTTCGCCGGAACATTATTGTTGATCACAATTAGTCAACTTCGCGATGCCGTTCGTAATGTCTTCCGGCTTTTTGTAAGCACATTCCTGGAGGGAAGATGCAATTTTTAAGATAGCCAAATGATAAATATTGAAAAAAATATACGAAAACAGAAGCATTTTTGGCAATGCAAGTCAGAAGTACCCTAATAATATTTTGATACACTTTGACTTATCACTGTACAAGAAAAACCGAAGAAGTTAGATTAATTAATTTTTAAAAGTAAGATTGTGAAAGCTTTAAGCATATACACATTGACACAGCAATGGAAATTCGAAATTCAGACTCTGCTAACGGAGCGACATTGGGCAATCATACGTCCAAGAGTATCCTTGACCAAGTTGATGCATACCTGCATGACAGTAGGATACCTAATGAACAAGTTTCTAATAATGATAACAATATCGAAAGTAATGATAGAGGTAGTGGATCTTCGATGAAAGGAACATGGGATTTAAGTATTCCTGCTAATGTACATATTGATTTAGATGATATTGACATCCCATTACTTGATTATGAAAGAACAAATGTTCACATTAATAAAGTTAGTGAAGCGTCACATATAGATGATGATACTCATATAAATTATGAAGGTGCCAGAGATATTCCAAATAGCATAGAGGTGAATAATTCGCCGATTATCGATGATGCTCAAGTCATTCAATTTTCACCTTTAATTGAAAGTCAAAACTATAATAAGAGCAAAATGTATTCGAATAATAATAATAGCACCAGTTATACAAACGCAGATTTATCGAAAAATCTAAATACACCATTTTTATCAGGTAAACAAAATAGAAAAGGATCATTTACTACACGAAGAAGAAATTCGAGTCTGAATGTGAATGGTCATTTTTCACCTTTGACTTCTCCTGCAATTATCCCATCTAATGGAAAGAAAAATATTAAAGTAACAAAGAGTTCAGCACATACATATTATAATAGTAATAATAATGGAACTAATTCTATTTCTGCATCTGCACCATCCTCCGTCTCAAAACAATTTAGTGTTAATACGACAATCGACAATTCTATGATATCTTGGGATTTTCTACCTGAAAGTAGTATGGTTGCATTATCTAAAAGTATTAGTAATTCATCTGCAACTACTAAACACTATCGTAAATTCTCCTCAGGAGATGAAAATCAAGGGGAAGGTAAATCTACTTCCTACCCAAAAGTCATATTACCTTCCCATTCAAATACAAGTTCTTCTTTATTGGTTTCTTCAAATGTTGACAGCAATGCTGGTAATACTGTAAACAATTCTATTAGTAGAAAGTCTAGTATTGGTCCACCACAAAATCCTGAAAAAATTATAAGGGCAACTGAGTCACCAGTTATTAAGCCAAATTTAAATATTCAAGATTTTAGTAAGAGAAAGTTGAATAAATATTATAATCAAGATGAATTTGCAGATAACGATCAAGATATGGCTAAATTTGAGAAATTACCATCAGCTTCAATAAATCCTACAGGAAATACTCAACAAGAAAATGATTTAGAACCTAAATCTAAGAAAGAGATGCATAAAGCAGCAGAAAGAGGTCGTAGGGATAGAATGAATACTGCATTGAAAGAATTAAGTGAATTATTACCTGAAGAATTAAAAGAAAATGTACAAGTTCCTTCAAAGGCGACCACTGTGGAACTTGCATGCATTTATATACGGCAATTATTAAGGGAAAGATCAACATAATCTTAACTTCAATTATTTATAAATCTTCCATTTAATAATAGCTATTGGACTTGTACTTTGTATACTATATTATATTAATAATAATATTCATAATCATAATTATCTATACACGTTATGTATATCGTCGTATTTAACACATTTACCTGATTATAATTTCTTTATAAAATCAGTGTATAATTTATCTAAACAAATAAACCTATAACTGCTTTTTAATCATGATAATATCTTATTTCTTATATCTTATATATATTCAAGAATATATAGAAATCTGTATATACCTGGCATTAATTAGTGACATATTAATGTTACCCGCACGCACATTTCAAAATGGAAACAACGGTTTTCTGTCGCTCGATATTAGTCGGATATAATAACTACAGACTCCCTTAAGCAAGAGTGAGATGCACTTACGATCGGTTGTTTGGAACTCTATATAATTTGCATTTAATAAATACCAAGATAATCTAATTGATATTGGATAATAATATTAAAATTATTACAATACCTTGAACTTTTTTGCTATAAAGATATCGGTATATTGAAACGAAGAGATCCCGTTTTATTCTCTAGTAACATAACCCTGAAAAGTAGATATTTTCTGGTATTACATTAAATTGACCCTATTTATTACCTCTAAGTATAAATCAAAGAAAACATAAAGAAAACCAAACATAAACAATATATTCTCGAAGATAAATCATATTTAAAGAATGCTCAGTACTATAGTTGAATATATGAACGAGTTGAAAGAAGTAGTATACCCAGTGATAGAAAATGATTCTGGGGACAGTGAGGATAAAGAAGTCGCAGATGGTGACGATGATGAGGAAGATGAAGATGACGATGACGATGACGAAGATGAGGAGGAAGAAGCTACAGATCCATATGATCAATTACGTAAAGAGTGTGAGCAAACTGAAGAAGGTCAAAGGCTAAAACATCATTATCTAGAATGTGCAGAAAGAGTTGAAAAACAAAAGGAAGATCCGAATTATGAAGAACTTGATCATAAGGAAGATTGTGTAGAAGAATTCTTCCACTTACAACACTATTTGGATAGCTGTGCATCACCAAAACTGTTCAGTAAGTTGAAATAAACCATTCTGACAGTATTGTGAATAATATATCTTCCTATGTAAATACATTCAGTCAATCAAACTTGATATTCTATTTATTGAAAACCCCCTTTTCTAACAAATTTCTATATATAAATATATATATTCCTATATTTTAACTTTATTCATTCCCAATAGTCTTTTCTAATAGCCATTCTGAAGTAATACTTGGATATGTGAGGTACTGTTTCTCCGTGTATATCTGCTAGATTTGTTTTTCAGCATAATGTTAGAGAAGCTTAGCTAAACTCCGAGACGCTTTGATTAGCCGCTGCTTTGTGGTCACCGAAAAACCGAGCGAAGACAATATATGCAAAATGACACAATCTATCTTACTTTAAATAATCATATTCTTCTTTTTAATATCCAATATTTCATAATCAGTTTCTAAGACAAATATATTTATTTATTGGAAACATCTAATAAGGGTAATTTCAACAGTCAAGACTATATAATAGAAGTATGAATAAGAACGTTGAAACGGTTGCTAACTTGGAAAAAGCAGTAATCCATGTACCACAAGAGTCACAAAATGGACAACTAGAAACATTAACCCAAGAGATGCCTCAAGTAAATATAAAAGTAAGTAGGGTTTATATCTCAAATTTGAATTATCAAACTACTGAAGAAGAATTGTTATTATATCTCAAAGAGTATAATCCTATTAGTGTCTTAATCCCTTCTCAAACTGTTAGAGGATTCAGGAACAAATATTTGAGGCCATTAGGTATCGCTTATGCAGAATTTTTATCAAGTGAAACTGCACAAAAAGTAATTGATGAAAAAAATTTAAAACCATTTAAAGATCGGGACTTAAGGTTTAAAAATTATATTCCCTACTCACCAAATTATGTGGTTCAAAGTACCAGGGAATCAGAACCAAAAAAAAGAAACCATCACTTCTTCAGAAGAAATTATGACCCTCCAGTCAAACAAGAAACTTTAGAAATATCTCTTTCTAAAAATTTATACTGTGATGATACTATATATTGTGCTTATCTTCCTGGCGATACTACTGACACGCAATTAAGACATTTTTTTAAGGAATATAATCCACAAGAAATATGGATTTTTAGAACCAAAGCCACTAGAGGTTATAGATTTAGATTGCATAGATATTTCACTGCTGCTTTAGTCACATTGAATACGGAAGTCAAAATGAATGACATTTGTAAAAAATTAAGTGATGTAAAATTAATGAAAAAATATATTACTCTACGTGTTGCCTTTAAATCAAAATTAGAAGAAGTAAAGCAGATCGCAGAACAAAGCAAATTGATAACACAACAAGATTATCCATTGGAAGATGAGCAAGCTCTAGTAACAAATGATGCCGTTCAACGCGTCTCTGTGGATCCTAATTGTCCACAACTTGTAAACACTACACCTAAGGAAAATGTGGGAAGAGATGATCAAAACAAGATGACTAATTACTCAAAAACAGATACAATGCAGGATGGAAAACTGGGTAATCCAATTAGTGTTCCTAAAAATAAGGAAATAAGTGGAGCAACGGTTAATCCAAACCCAGGAGGTGCCATTACTGTTGGGAACCTAAATCAACTACAATAGATCATAAAGAAGGATCTTACTTTGCTTTTAATAATAATATATGTAAGTATTTATTTTTTATTTAAATACTGTAATAATATATATATTGCTAATTAAATTATTCAATAATTAAGCTGCTAGCTCGAGTATCAATATTCATTCCAAAGCCTTAACTTAATTACTGGCGGCATTCTTTAATTTGTAAACATGTTTAAATTCCTGTTCTACATCGGTGCACCATCATACAGTATATTATTTTTCGGGATGAAAAAAGAAAATATTTGCGTCGATCCAAACAGAAAGCTGGGATCTCGCGCACGGTGCTGCAGACGAGAAACAAAGCTGGTAAGAAATTCTCTTGTAGAGAGATGTTACGTTTCTTTCTGGCTCACAAAACCCAAGAAGCCTTCCCATTAAACTTCTCTGTCAACAGAGCAGTAAGGCCCTGAAACTTTCACTCTCTGCCTAGAGAGAGAAACACTTACCACTAGGAAGGTCCTGTTTCCCACCAGCATTCCTGCAGTATCCGCGATGCCAATCTAATGCCTGTCTCAGTAAATGGTTAGTCGCTGCCTACAGTGAATCAATGCAGCTGGCATCGCAGGAGGGGCTCTTCGATGTCGGTACCCAATGGAAAATTATTGTGTATGATAGGTAATATGCGTTGAAAAAAAAGTGGTATAAGACTGGGTGTGGTATTTTTTGGTAGTTGCGTTAATGAACTGAACGTAACCAAAACATCAAGAAACAATGGGTATGTGGTCACTATTACTTAAAACCTAAATTCAACAAAAAATGTCATCTATGAATATATCAAATTGTGGAATCATTATGAATATTTATTAAAATGAGATATTTCAAACTAAATTTAGTCCTTTGAATATACAACACGAGTGATAAAATATGTGGAATAATATGAAAACATATATTTGAGATATATAGAGAAGACATTTTAATATGACTTTAAAGGTATAAAATTTTTAAAATAAAAATGAATAAATTAATACTAACAATGAAATTATTGTAAATTTAATTATTTACGTCATTACAAAATTTTAACAGGTAGAGTTATTCGTAACCAAAGAAAGGGTGCTGGTTCCATCTTCACCTCTCACACCAGATTGAGACAAGGTGCTGCCAAGTTGAGATCCTTGGATTATGCTGAACGTCATGGTTACATCCGTGGTATTGTTAAGCAAATCATCCACGATGCCGGTAGAGGTGCTCCATTAGCTAAGGTTGTCTTCCGTGACCCATACAAGTACAAGTTACGTGAAGAAACTTTCATTGCTAACGAAGGTATGCACACCGGTCAATTCATTTACGCTGGTAAGAAGGCTTCCTTAAACGTTGGTAACGTTTTACCATTAGGTGCTGTTCCAGAAGGTACCATCATCTCTAACGTCGAAGAAAGACCAGGTGACAGAGGTGCTATTGCCAGAGCTTCCGGTAACTACGTTATTGTTATTGGTCACAACGCTGATGACAACAAGACCAGAGTCAGATTACCATCTGGTGCTAAGAAGATCATCTCTTCTGATGCCAGAGGTGTCATTGGTGTTGTTGCCGGTGGTGGTAGAGTTGACAAGCCATTATTAAAGGCCGGTCGTGCTTTCCACAAGTACAAGGTTAAGAGAAACTCTTGGCCAAAGACTAGAGGTGTTGCCATGAATCCAGTTGACCATCCTCACGGTGGTGGTAACCATCAACATATTGGTAAGGCTTCTACTATTTCCAGAGGTGCTGTTTCTGGTCAAAAGGCTGGTTTGATTGCCGCTAGAAGAACCGGTTTATTACGTGGTTCTCAAAAGACCCAAGATTAAGTTATTTAATTTCATTCATATCATTTCTTATATCTTTTGTATCTAGATGGTTTCATAAAACTCATACTAATCCTTTTTATATAATATAATAAGTTTCCAAATTACATTAAAATAACATTTTCTCTTTATATAATATATATATAATAACAACACTTTCAAGTCATTATTAAACTATTATTGATATTTTCATATTTAATTAAATATTCTAATTATATTTTAAATTATTCAAAGAACCTCAAGGATAATAAGAATATATATGTATACACTTTACAAAACAGTATAACCAAAAATATTACATTTCCTTATCTTTTATAGGTAGGCATATATCCAATTGTCTTTTAGAAGAAAAAATATGTTTTCATTCAAACACTACCTTTCCAAGTGCTACTAAATTAAATGATACATTGTTATTAACATTTCAACTAAAATGATAATATCTATTGTTGGTGCTTCAATAGTAAATCCATATGCCCAGCCAAAATTTTGGCTTTCTCCCTTACCGCTAATGCTTCATCAAAAACTTTACTCTTAATGATATCTAAAAGCCCAATTTCTACCAGCTTCTTACACCGATCAATAATAGCAGTGTTAACTTCTGGTACTATATTGACAAAAGAACTAGGGAAATGAACGAAATCCGGATCCTCATTATCCGCATCATTATTAGTATTGCTATTTCTACCGCTATTTTCAGCATCTGTAAGATTACTATTTTCATTATCAATGTCTACTGTGGTCTCGCCAATTTTTACACTACTTGATCCACTAGATTCGAAAATATCATTTGGATTGTTGCCTTGATGTTGGAAATAAGGGCTCTGTCCTCTAGATAGTTTATAATGAGTATATCTTGATATTGTAGAATCCCAAAGTAAATTGCTTAAAGCTATTAAGCTAACAAATTTCAAAGAGCTATCATTACCATATTTGTTGTTTGGACGATCTTTCGTTTCACAAAGAATTTCTTTAATAATCATAAGAATTTCGTCTTGTTCTATTACTAATTGCTTTTTATTCTCATTGACGGCGGCAATGTTAACAATAATATATAAAATTGCAACAATAATTTTCTTTTGGACAGGATCTGATGGCTGTAAAAATTTAAGCTTTCTTGCAAAAAATTCAAACAAATAAGTAGAACGAATATGTTGAGGCCTAATGTTAGTTTCAGATCTTGAATAGTAATCTATGCTCTTAAAACTTTCCAGAAGAAGGTTTACAACTTTTCTTGAATTGCAAGTTAAATTACGTAGTAATTCAAAACATTGTGCCTGAACTTCCCATGAGGAATCATTAACAAAATCTAGAATTACAGATAATGGAATACTTTCCAGTAAGCCAAATTTATCTACATTCTGACAATTATACATTAAATGTCGTAATATCCATAATGAATAAGTCCTAATTATCACCTTTGATGACTCAGAAAATCTTATTACATTTGAGTTACTCTGTTGCTCAATGGATTTAAATTTTTCATTAGTAAGAATATCCTTGATTAATAACTTTAAACCACCATCAACTAGAATATTTTGTAAACTTGAGAATTCAATAACAAAATTACAAACACACCCTAATGTCGCCCCGAAAATTTTAAGTTCACATTCTAAAAATTCAGATCCAGCAAATTCGCAAGTGTCCAAAATAGTGTAGGAGTTCTGAAGCATTAAAAATAATGTTTCTGCAAAGGTTTTTTCCTTTAAATAAGTCTTTAGAGTAGTTACACTTCTCGAAAATGATTTCATTAACATTAGCCAAGAAAAGGTAATTTCATGATCATAAAATGGAGGTAATTCCTCATTTTTTTCATTATCTATGTAATATTGGTAAAAATCTTGTTTATTATCTAAGAAGTTCTTAGTTAACATTAAATGATTCTCGAATGCAAATTTTAGATGGTTTATGAATTTTTTATTTTTCAGGAAATAAATTCTATAGGTTTCATCATATGCCGTAATAGAAGAAGAGAGGTTAATGAATTTAGTCAAAGTTTTAATTGAATCATTTGTCTGATATTTTAAAGAAAGACATTGGGCAAATAATGCTAATAAACTTTTGATAATATTAGTGTTTGTTAGGATATTTAAAACTGGATTATTTTTAGGATTTACTTTATTGTATGTGTTTAGTAGAGAATTTAATATTTCAAATGGATCATACCACCAAGGTATATTTTTTAAATTGAAGCAATCGACTAAGTAAGGTAAAAATTCTTTTAATCGTTTAGTATTTTTTCTATATATCTTATTATTTAAAAATGGATATAATAGAAAATAAATGGAAGAACATTTTAGAATATGATCATTTGATTTTAGAAATGCGGAAATGAAAATGTTGAAATGCAGATTATTCCATAAGTTTTTACTCCTTGATGATACTGGATTTAGAGCTGAATACAAAATTAGTGATAATGATAATATTTCGGAATTAATATAATTATTAATTTCTAACTTATTGGGTATTAAATTAGATGAATTTTCCAAATTTTTGTTTGACATACAATTGTACATTACAAAAGGTTTTGATGGCCTTCTGTTTAGGTACGTGGTGGTCTCATATTTTAAATCAACCTCATCTATATATATTAGTGAGATAGATATAAGCAATTTTTGTATTGATTTTTTTAAATTTAACCAAGTACTATGCTGTTGGTAACTCTGGGATTTATTAGGTACTTTTTTCAGAAAAAAAACAAGAAATAGGTTAAGTAGCTCAATGACTGCTTGTGATTCATCAGGTGACAATGGTACTTTCAAAGATTTATCTATTAGATTTATCAAAACCTTTGTAAGTTGTGTTAAGAAGTTAGGATATTGATTATCACTGGGAGAATTTTCAATGCAATATTTAATCAGAGTAGTAAAAATTACTAAACATCTTGGGGATAACTCATCGATATTTGATGCCAAAAAAGAGGTTTCATTGAAAATTTTGTTTAATAAACAGTCATATTCCGATTTTAAATTATTTCTTAAACTTAGATCTAAATTTGCCAATACGATGAAGATATTCAGTTTTGTCAAGCACCTTTCAGTATTTAACTCATTTTCGGATAAAGAGAGGATCGAAGAGTCCTCATTAATATAGTCAAGCAATAATCTAATTTTGGCATTATTATCACCTATGATGGAATAACTTATATCCAATAGTCCATTTTGGATTATAGTATCCCCTGTGTTGCCATCGGCCACTTGAAGAACAGTGACTGGCATATTTTGATCTCTGATGGGGATGATGTAAATTCAAATATTCCGATTTTTGCCCAAGTTAAATAAAAACAATACCGTTAGTCTTCGGCCGTTATCTGTTGTCCTCTTGAAGTACAGATCTCAAGCACTAACCGTTGATGGGGTCAAATATACAATATTATCCATGATTCACAACAATATTCTTGTATTTTTTTGCCTCTGCAAACCCTTTAAACGGGTTGATCGCCTTCGATGCCCGCAGACGGTGACTCATGTGACTACCCAGCCACTGAAGCAAAAGTAATAGAAATAGCATCATATTAGAGCTAGATGTTAAGAACCACCAGTCTTAAGTGTTAATAAAGATAACTGTAATAGTGTAGAAATATGCACAATGGTGGAAAAGAAAGTTCTTCTCTTTTGATATTGTTTGAACTCGATTTAAGTTTTTGGTAGTGCCATGTTCCCCAGAAACAACACACTCCGAAATTTGGATATTTCATCAAATATATATATATGTATATCTGTGTACAATTTTTACATAATGCATCTCACAAATATATCTAATGTGATTTTCAATCACCCATTGTTCATTGCAAAGGCTTGATTTCTTTATTATCCTTTTCACTTCCCTTGTGTTTACAACAATAAGCTTTTCCATTACTGTCAATATATTCAATGGCACAACTTAAACCTGTCCATTACGATCCTGCTTCTGTGAAAGAGCTAAGAAAAGAGGTATGTCTTTCCTATTATTTTTGCTTTTGTCGTTAACTTAGGTTTTAGTGTGCTAGATTCTCTTTACTAACCATTCTCTATCTTTCATTGACAAAATATAGTCTTTGTTAGCTTTATTTTAATGTTGATTCAGGTTATGATTGCTAGCTCAATAGGTGCTTTGCAAGGTGGTCTCTTTGGTCTTACATCAGGTTTCCTAATGAAAAGATTTACCAAATTTTATAGAAATACTCGTTTCCCTGTACATGTTTTATATCAATGTTTCTGTATCGCATATGTTAGTGCCTTTAAAGGGGACAGACAAGTTACAAGTTTCCAGCAAAGATATTTTGAAAAAGAACAAATAAGGAGGAAAATGTTGTTGGACAAGGCTGCAGATAATGGTATCTTTCTTGAGGAAGATGCTATTCTAACAAGTACGATAAGAACTTGAGAACTTATTTTGATGTTATTTCTCAGACAACTAAAGAAATTATTGTGTATATATTTCGTTTCTATATAGAGTCCAAAAATTATGCTATCTAGATTAATTAGTAAATATATAATGTAAATTTAGGTAATATTTACTCTATCTATTAGATTAACCATGCAAGTAATTTGAAAAATATAATGATACAACGTTTTATCTCTTTGAGACCTTTCACAAATGTTCTTACTAAAGTAAACATAACAATTAATAGATACTCCAAGCAACGATATAAAATTTTACTCATCCTTTGTGCTTGCAGATTCTTTAATGATTCATATTTTTCCGCTTTCTCCTGGAATAATTTTAATTTTAAAGTTAATGTTGTATTTATATCTGTCATAATTCTATCAGTCATTATTACTAAAGTTTGTACACGTACGGAATAATCATTTAACCATTTAGAATTCCAACTGTTAGCATCTCGTATAACCTTCTCCAATCTCATATTATACAGATCTAATGCTTCATTAGTGTCCTTAAATAAATCTCCTTCAACTAAAATGATTGGAGCATTATTCCTTTTATTCAATTCTTTCTCTTTAATTTTTGAAAATACAAGTCTTCTGTTTTGCATTAAATGTACAGTTCCTTTAATATACCTAGTTTCTCGCCAATTTTTTTGTAAACGTTCATCTAGTTCAAGTTGTTCTGGGTGTTTGTAATTTAACTCAAGTTCTCTACTAGAATTTTCTACGCCATTTATAGCTGCCGGTCTCCGACCTTTAATAGCATCCTTCATCTTCTGATATCTATTTTTCCTCCTCCTAAAAGGTTCATTATCATTGTCTTCTTCTGTATAATAACCGCCTTTAGAGTTACTATCTACGAATTCAACGACTTCTTCACTCTCTGAGTACGAGTCATTATCATCAAAGCCACTATTAACTCTAATTAATGGAGGCATTGGTGTTGCAGATGATTTATAAGAAGCAGATGTCGAACTGCCACCATGTTTGTTACTCCTATTCATATTTATACTTGATGAACTAGGTTGATTTGCCTTATTTTTTGATTTATAGCCAACATCCAGGCTAAATATTTTATGATTTTTCTTAGAATTAGGTTGCTTCAAGCCATTGCGGCTTGCCTTACGATTTAACGCTTTCGATGATGGGCTTCTGTTAATTTTAACTTCGTTATCATATATGTCCGGGTTGTCCTCATCATCATATGATTCACTGTTATATGAATCTGCATAACTAGAATATGTTTTTTGTTGTTGAATTCCGACGTTGCCTTGGGATATTTGTTGTTGCTGTAACTTAAAGAAACCACTTTTCTTTTTTCCTAATAGTGTAGAACTTGTTCTTGATTTTTTTCTCTTGTCATTAGGACTCCAAGGACTTCTTGGTAACATTAACTTCTCAAATTTATTTAAAGTAGAAGGATTTTCAGAATTCCCCAACTCTCCAGATGAATTCTCATTTTGATAAACGTATGAATGAGATTGTGAACGATTTCCTGTATGGTTGGGGGATACGCTAGCACTACTGGGCTTGCTTGCTGAAGCTGATGACGGGTTTGTATCAGAGTAACTTCTATAGTAGCCAGCTGTTTTACTTTTAGGTATATGAGTATCGGTATTATGCTCTGGTTTATCATTATTATTATCAGGAGTTTGAGGATCAGCGTCACTTGTTATGCTAATTTTTGGTATTGGAGTAGGTGTGTGACCTTCAGTATCACTTTTTTTCGATGAATCTGCTGCAGAACTAATGCTATTTTGATTCTTTCTCGGAGATTTGCCAACACTGTTGTTAGAAGTACTTAAAGATGTTTTAGAACGCCTAGAAGGATTTGTGCCAAACCAAAATCTCCCTTTCCTATCAGTCAATTCTTCCCAATGAGAATTTCTCCAAATCTTATCTATTTCCTTCTCAGAGATATCGACAAACCATGGGGTTGTATATTTCTCATTTTTTGAGAACTCTTTTACTGCAATTAGAGGAGTTTTGGGTAAAAAAAGGCCGGTAGATAACGATTCGTTCAGTTGTTTTTTTCTAGATCTTCTATTTCTTATTATCTGAAGCGGATTATAAACACCATCTATGTTCTCATGCACATATTCTAGCCCTTCTAAAGATATAGATTTGATGATAAAGTTATAATAATGTTCCAAATATATTCTTGCCTTTTCAGAATTTGCTCTAGTAGATTTTGGAATCAGGGTATTAGTATTATTGAATGTAGATGAAAAATTAGAACTTGTTGAAGTAACCCTTTTATTTGAAACTGTAGTTTCTTTATCGCTTGAGAAAATCATTTGTCCATGAAATTTTGGAGATATTATGGGTGTTTTTTTACTTAGAATTGTGTGATGATAATGATGCTGTTGATTATCTCGAAGATCTACTGACTCATTTGAAAATGTTGAATGTTTATCGGATAGTATTGGTGAGTTCCTTATTTTCTGCTGGAGGTCTGGAGGCTCAATATGGTCCATGCCTACTTGTCCAGGAGTGTGATGATTCAATGCATTAAATTCGACATTCAAGTCATCCATCATACCATATTTACTGTCCATGAATATTTTGGTAGCCATTTTAATTTTGGTTGAATTCATATTAGTTGAATGCTCGTCATTCGGTATGGGGTTCTGAGGTTTCTCATGGCCTTGTTCATGTTTTACGATGCTTTGCTTCTTGCTTGAGTGGTTTTTAGTTAATAATATATCTTTGCCACTTGATTTCATCATTATTTTATTTTCTAATTTTTCGTTTACAAACATATTCTGTTTGAAACTTCACTTATATAATTGCTTTGAGAATTATCCCGCCAGTCTATCCTATATACTGATGTAAGTGGGAAGCCCTCTTTTAATTGTATGCATTAAATAAAGTGTTGATCTCTGATGATCTGGATATAATTTCACAATGTGAAACTTTCCAAGTTCATTCGTGATCTTAAGTTTGGTTTATTTCTTATTTAAAAAGATCGCTTTGTCAGTCATTCCTTTTTACAGAGGCAGAAAAAAAGAGGCAAATTATTAGCATGTGCTAAAAACGATGCAACAACGATACAAACATCAATGAGTCACATATAATTAATGATGTAATAAATATTATCCTGGTAGATATCATATATTAGATTATATGTGCTTAGCCTCAAAATCATCTAAAAAGTTTGGATAAATATGTATTTTCTAAGAAAAGTTAAGTGTGCTTCATAGAAGATAATACGCTACCCTATTACTCGCTGACTAGCTGTTCCATACATTGGGCAAGCAATTCTTCTACGTCGCTATATTTTAATTCTCTCTCTTCTTGCGACTGCGGTATCTGTGTCAGCAGCCATTTCTCCTTAATGCTACGAGATAACACTAGCAAATCTTCAATTCCTTTAATTAATTGCATTGTTTGTGTGTTGACCATCATGAGTGACGTTGTAGCAATATTAACATCAGAGTTATCATCTGGGTTGCTATCTTCTTCATCTTCTGGGTTAACTGATCCTATGGCAGCCAGTCTAATCAATTCCTCCAATCTTGTTGATATCAGATCGATTGTTTGATTAAGTCTTTCTCTTAAAGTTTGACTGCTCATACTGGTATATATGTTATTGATAATTAATGGATGATTTTTTTCTCCTACGACAGCGTTTTCAATTAATCACTTAAAGATACTTTTATGAATTTTATTAGATAGTTAATTGTACATCAAGTTATATATTGCTTTCTGAAAGCGAAAGTTTTCCAAGCGGGCGGGCACGTGAAAACCAGTCCTAGAAATATAAATCAGATACATCTGAAATAGAATACATAATATAATACAGAGTGATCCTGTGATCACTTAATGTGACTGTACATTGCATAAGGAGGAACCCTATGTTGTTATTTTTTCATTAATTGGTGGAAATTTTTGTCTTTTTAATGGCCAGTGGACCCAAATCCGCCTTCACCTCTGGTACTGTCTTCTAATTTTTCAACAATAACGACTTCAGCATCGTCGACAATTCTTTCTAAAACTAATTGAGCAACTCGGTCACCTTTTTCGACTTTGAAATCTTCAGTAGAATGGTTGAATAACATTACTTTTACTTCACCGGTATAATCTCTGTCGATAACACCAGCACCACAATTGATACCTTTTTTAACGGCTAAACCTGAACGTGGGGCAACTCTACCATAAGTGCCAACTGGGACTGTTATAGATATATCGGTACTGACTAAACCACGACCATTAGCTGGGATAGTAGTTGGTTGAGAAGCGTAAATGTCGTAACCGGCAGCTAAAGCGGAACCCTTAGTTGGAGCAGTGGCATCTTTTGAACGTAATTGAACTTTTAAAGAGTGTGCTAATTTTTGTTGCTTGTTGGATTCCATTTTGATGTTTTTTGATAATTTGTACTTGGGTGTGTTTACAAGTTTAATATTAGGATTTCATTAACTAATTTAACGATTGGTGAGATTTTTCATCTCTATTTATATAGGTGAAATTTTTTAGATCTGATCGATGAGAAAAACGCGTAATTAAGACGCGTCTTGAAGGATTACGCATAGAGCCACACATATTTTCAAAGTATTAAGCGGCTACGAGTTATCTAACCTATTTAAATGGCAATTGATATAATTGGTTAATATTTGAAATTTAGAAACACTCTATAACTGAGACTAGAATAGAAAATACTTTGTAGATAAATTTTTGTGCTAATAAGTATATTAGTGGTAGTGTTTGGTGAAGTAATGCTAAGCATATTAATGGAATGATCTCTTAAATTATATAATAAACTTGTAGTACTTTTTTAATGGTAAAATATTGTATCTGATGAAAAAAAATTATTTATCACACTAACTCAAATTGGTTTTAAAATAAATATTTTTTCCAATTTATTATATATCTGAATAGTGATTAAATCTACGTGGTAAAGATTGAAAATATATTGTGTTATAAATACTCTATATTATGAGTTAAAATATTAAATTGTACTTAATGGTTATTCACATAATGAGGAAAATCATATGTGTAACTGATAGATCCTATGAGTACTAGTTTATTTTATTGCATATATAAAGTGATATTGTTGATTTTTTGAACTAAAGATATATAGTCGCATCTTTAAAATGGTATTAATTGAGCAAATTTTCTCCTCTGTTTTTAGTATCACAGCAAATTCGTAGCCTTAACTTTGTTTCGATGCCAGAATTCATCACACGGGAATGAGTTCAGTTTAGTACTTAATTTTTTTTTATTTTACAATAAAAAATATTTCTTTTAATGTCTCTTTACGGTAAAAATAAGTTATTTATTGAAATTTAATACTAATTATTGTAATTGAGCGGGTCTTTCATTGCTTTCAAAGAAGTTCTTGTGCCATTGAAGAAGGATTTTTCTTTCTGGTAGCATTTAAAAATAATATCCTAGGATAATAACTAAAGACCTTCCAATCGTTGATTCTGTTAAATATTGATCTAAAACCTATATCTGTGTTGTAGAGAAATTTTATTTCTAAATTCTTTGTCCCATTTTTGCTTTAACAAGTACAGTATAAAAATGGAGAATCGAAGTAATAAAAACATCATGAAATAATTAATTAATTATGACCTTCCAAAGATATCCATATAATATATTCTATCCATACTAGTAATTAGTTTTAATTTTAAATAAATTTATTTGTTTGTTCAACTTATGATAAACCGTTTATTAATAAAACAATTTTTTTAGAGTTTTTTATAAATGAGCAACTTCTCTTAAACTCAATGTAAACCAACCATAATGACTGCTTTTTGGATTAGCTTTAGCGTCATAATATTCTATTGTTTTTGTTTTACTATTTTGCATTTAAATATTTTGGAAAATATAATTTCAAACAATAGAACTTTAATAAAGAAAAAATTAAAAAACTTTTATTCACATGATCTTTCAATTTTATTTGTAATTGTGTAACATTTGGAATCATGTTGTTGACTTCAATAGCTGCAAATTGACTAAAGACGAACAACAAGAGAAACGAGGATTATAAGCTATGAGTAGCGTATATTAATAGGTTAAATTTTCTATTATAAATCTCGATATTTTTTTTTTATATAACAATTATGTAAAGATAAATACAATTAATAAAAGTAATAAAACAGATGCGACAAGTGTTGAACTATATTCTGTGTATATATACAGTTATAATAACGTAGTTCCTAATTAGGAAGTATGTTATGATAACTGGTACTGTATAATAAAAAAGTAAAAACGTATATAAGCAGAACATATTATTCACAAGAATAAAATGTTCTCTCCCTCTTTCTATATAGTGTTATATAAAAGAGGACAACGCTTTTATTAATTAAATCCCTA